>VZRF01004475.1:0-46724 GCA_013396875.1 Vireo altiloquus
AAAGTCGCGCTGCGTCAATATTGAATGTACTAAAAGGGAAACATCCTCAAATGGTTGGTAGGTCATAAAAATAGTTTGCACTTATTTTTTTATGGTAGTTAAAACAGTCAAAATATATAAAACATGATCAGTGATTTCTACAAGTATGGTTTAAACTGAGAAAGTCTGGAACAAAGCTGAGGGAAATCACGCTTTCACAAGAGGCAGTCTGTTCAGTCCCAATGGAACAAGAAATGTAAAAATCAAATGGAAATGAAGTCTCCTAGAGATGGCTGAGGTGACCTAAGGCAGTGCTGTTCTACCCCTACTGAAGGTCTGGTTGACTCTCACTCTCTGAGCAGCAAAGTCCCAGCTCTGAAAGGAAATGTCAGTCCCACGGAAATAACCTGCTCCCTTCCAGCAGAGACAATCTGTGAAGGTCTTTTAAATACACATTTCTTAGGTTACCATTGTCTTTTTTAAAGATTTTCTGATTTTCTCTATACACACAAAAAACCAACCCTCAAAAATTACTATGCAGTAATCAACAAAGTAGTTTAGTTTATCATATAGAATAGAAAATGTATCAGGAACACATATTGGGGAATGAGCTTTGAATCAGAAACCAAAACAGATCTGTGTTCATCTTTTCAAGATAAAAAGCGCTGAGCAGAAGTGAAAATACTCCTGTAATAGGATCATAAAGAAATTATAACAAAATTTATCTTTACTATTAGCTAGAACTCACTGTTCTGCTGGTTGGGAAGGTATGACATCTTTTTGATTGCTCAACTATAGTAATTGCTGCCAGATGGATGCAATTTTAAGATCATTATTTGTAATCCTTCCTGTGCCCTCAGTACTTTATCTTGAAACAATGGCAATTAATATGTTCCTCAGCAGTTTTTTGCTGAGATACCTTCTTTTCTTGTTCACCCAGGATAAAACACTACTAAATTAACCATCATGCAGTTTAGCTATGGAATATAGCTTTGTTGATGTGCTGTTGTTTTTAACATTTCATTAGAAGGAGTGGGAGAGCTGATTAGCAGCACAGTATGCTAGCACAGACCATTGAGGGTGAGATGCAAACCAAAGCACACCATCTTGTCTCAGCACGTGCAGAGTACTTACCTGAGTATGCAGAGCTCTCCTGGAGTGGTGAAGGGAGGCTTTGTCTATGAGACCTGGTATCGTTGTCAGATATGTGTGAACTGATCTGGCTGAAACACATGGGAACCAAACATACCAAGGGCAACCAGGACCCCAGAGATATGGCTTTAGGGATGGTTGTTTCAGATATGCTTGCTTTTCAGAGCTGAATTCTAATTTATGATATTATGTCTGTAGCATATATTCTTACAAAGTCCAGGTGTGACTTTATAAAGTGAAAGAAAGAGCCAGGGTAACTATGGCTTCTTCACACTATTAGCATTGGCCATTTCTGCATAAACCCCTAATTCCCTGACACTGATGTGACTGGACAACTTTCCCAGCCAGACAGCAGGTCTGCTGCTGCTAAACTGTCAGCAATCTGCAGATATTATTTGTCAAAAATAATCTGAGCTATATAGATGGATGTAAGAGGACTTTAGTCTAGCAATATACCCTGTGTTTTTTCTGCTGAAAAATTATTTGTAAGTGTTAAGCAATGAGTAACCATAATACAGCAATACCCAATTCAACTTACATTTCATTCAGTTGTAAGATTTTTACCAACAAGACAAGGAATTGGGTCAGACTACAGATCTTCCATAAAATCGTGTGTTACAGTAACTAACAACTTGCTGGGTATATTCCAAGAAAAACTCTGATTTCCAGGCATGTTGACAAATCACTCTTTCAACTCTGCCCTCTGAGCTTACTATTTTGGACTCTTTCTTCACTTTCTTCATAAAGTGTGTTTCTAATAAAAATTATCATTACAGTTTGGCAGGGAAAAGGGGATGGTAGAGGCACGCACAGTTCAAGGAAAATCTTTTGTTAACCATTACTTCATATTTTTGCCTAACATTGAAAGAATGTAAATAATTAAACTTTGTTCCCTAAATACTTTTATTTTTGACTGGTAATGATTTTTTTTTCTGTACTCTATCTTGGACACAAGAATTTAACAATTGTTTTGCAAAGAACAATGCCACTAAAGAAAACCTCATTTCAAATCTTCTCAAGTAAGAGTTCAGATGCCCCACGGTCGAGGACTTTTTTCAACACAATGTGTCTCATCACTAGAAAAAAATTACTCAGTGGGATATGAGTTCTGATCTAATTAAAAGAGCTGGTGAAAGAAAAAACCACACTCCTTATTCAACAGCAAAACTATCCTGAGAGGCTTCATATTAGGGCTCGCTCTTAACAGGGGTCCTGCCAGCTGTTATCTCCTTCATGACTCATCCAAAAAGTATGAGCAGGCAACAGCTGGAGCTTGGACTCTGCCTTTTTCTATGGTGTATTGGATGCCAAAAATGGGAGCAGATACGGGTCCTGAGGTTCTCGAGCGCTAGTTTCCGGGTTGGCACTACTCCTGGTCACTGTAGCAGCACAAATTCCTTTCATGCACAAGTTATGTGGTCTATCAGGGCACTTAACACGTGCAGGTCTGTTCTAGCCCTCATTGAGGCTGTGCTCCCATTTAGGCAAATGTGAGCTTTGGGAATCTACATGACAGAAACTGAAATGGCTCTGATTCAGCAATGCCCTTCAGTGCATATTTAGCTGTACAGGTGTTAGTTTCACCCTCATTCAGAAACCTGTTAATCACAAGATGAATTCTGAGCTCAGTTGAGTGCTATACTGTTCGATGGCTGATATTACTGAGACAGTTTCTAACCTGACAACTTGAAAGTGCTGCAGGATTCTAAAGTACGGTGGCAGATCTACAACATACCGAGGTGTTACTTAGACTCCTGTTTCACAGCATTTTAGGTTTGAGAATACTTTATTACAGTCCTCATTGTAAGAAAATATTTTGACTGCTTTCAGATCAGAAGATTTTAATTAAAACATGATTTAATGGGCTTCTGTGGAACACGAAACTTACCCCAAAGAGGGAAGGCCAGAGAGTGAAAGATGGCAGAATGTCAGACAGGTTATGTAAGTCATGCAATTCAAAGCACACGTTAAATTACTATCCTGAAGAGACTGTTTACACATTCTGTTTATATAGCAAGACAGCAATGATGTTATCTCACTTTTGCTTTGTTTTGAACACCCAAGGTTAATCACAGAATTGCAAAATAGTCTGAGTTGGAAGGGACCCACAAGTCCAAATCTTAAGTGAATGGCCCATACAGGGATCCAACTTGCAACCTTGGTGTAATTAGCACTGTGCTCTAACCAACTGAGATTAAAAAAAGGTAACTAAGTCAGTATTTTTCCTGGTCATTGCACTGAATAAATTATTTGGATTAAAGATCTATGTTCCTTTTTTATTTCAGATCCCAATCCCTTTTCATTTTCAGTATTCTCAAACAGCAGAGTAAATTGGTGGAGACTCTTGCCAGTAGTGATGACACAAATGTCATTTGAAAACTACTCAGTTTGTTGCAGAGGACAAGATGAAAATGAGATGTGTTCGAAGATGTCAGTGAGATACTTGCGGCATAGCTAGGAACTGTCTGGAACTTCTATATACTCACACCTAGTATGGCAGTGCATGACTGAAAAGTGCAATTGCTTCATGGTTGTAGGCAGGTTTCAGAAATGTTCCTAAAAAAAATGCTCACTGTCTTGGTAGTTTTAATAATTATTGTACAAGAAGGCAGTCCATGGCAATGTCTTTTTTCTTTGCAGAGCTGCTATATGCTGATCCTCTAAAACTGTCCACGCTGATCCTCTCTAACACCTCTCCATGGCTTAGCCTCAGGAGTGGAGTTATGAGGTGTACTATAGAGCTGTGGAATAACTTTCTGCAACTGTAAGAAGTAGGAATAAGAATGAAAATATGTGCCAAATAATTTTAGATTATGTCATCAGATTCTTTTGTGTGTGTTATAAGCCAATGCCTTAATGACTTGATCGAAGAAAAACAATTTTGGCCTAACAAGCTTAACAGTCACTTTAGTGACACAGATCCTAGCTTTACTGGGCCTGAACTACTCATTCAGCAGAAAGTTTGCCTGAGTATTGAACTTTGAACATACAAAATCAATGACAGTCCCTTATCTTCTCTATGAGATATACAAGAGGTTTACTTCCCATTTTAGAACACCAGTACATACTAATTTAGATCATGAACAAACTAAAGAGAAAAATTGACTGAGAGTTGATTCTGCCAAAAAAAAAAAAAAGAAAAAAAGATTAAAAAAAAGAAAGAAGGAATGCTCTAAAGACTGTTTTGCACATGTTTCTATAGATAGGATGCAGTTGATAGAGCTGGTTTTAGAATGAAATCAACAGGCAACTCTTCATAGAACCCAAGGCAGTGCATCACCCCAAACACTTAAAAGCTGTTTGTCAGAGTGGTTTTCCTTGGTTATACTTTATTCAAACTTAATTGAAGGGATCCAGGTGACAAAATAGCGTAATAAAATGGAATCCTCAAAGTAAGGTGAAAGTATAAGGTACTTGTGAAAAACAGAGGATTTGCAAGCTGCCCTTGAGGCTGAATTTTTCCATTGCCCAGAGAACGTCCTGGTAGAAATCAATTAGTCTATGTCAAATATTCCAAGATAGCACAACTGATATTCCTTGGTACTGACTAGAAAATAAATCCACAAGGTAAAATAGTAATCCAGCTTCCAAGAGCACTCAAAGTTACGCTTACTTGTCCAAAACTACTAGTTATACCTGCATATTACTACCACCAATATTTAGGGAGTATCTCCCCTCTTGGACTGCACCAACTTATTTCTCATCCTCTAATCAGCCACAGGATGGTGTACAGTATCAATTTTATTTACAATTACCTAGGTTGAATTTGATTCAATGGATGAGTTCTGATTTAATACTATAGGCCTAGTTCTTATTCATAATAAAAATCTTTGCAGTATTATTTTAGAGACATGTGGAATCAGGAAATCAATAAACTGAATTACTTGAAAAGAGTGTATTCAGTTATGAATACATACTCAAAAGTGTTACATAAAGCTGGTAATTTCCAATGGAGAGGCTATAACCTTCTTAGGGTCTCTTGGTCATCAGAGACATGTAAAAGGAACTAAGTATAAATGAATCTTTGTGTTCTGACTTCTACTTCTTCATTGCCAGTGCTATGTCATCCAATTACCCTTCATCCTGCTGTGTGACTAGAATTTTTTTTGCCATTAACCATTTTTAAAGTCTCCAATGACAAAAAAGAGAGAAAAAACATTTTCCTTCAAAGAAGTCAAGAAGAATAAGATTGATGTCTTTTGTTCATGAATCCAACAGTTTAAATTAAAAGATCCAAAGCCCTCATGACTCTAATTAATTTTACTTTGGAGATGGGATTTTCGTATTTAACTTTATTCAGTTTTAATGAAAACTTGTCTGCACATTGAATGATTTTTTTCCTTTTTTTTCCTTCTTATTTCATCATAATATTTTTATTTTTGGAATCACAAATACAGGAAACATTTCAAAACCAGCCAGTTGAGACAGCAAGCAGTTAAATAACTTAATGTTGCAAATATGTAAGCATGTGCTGAAATGTATGCATGAAGAGTCCCATATGTAAAGTTAATTGCCTAGATCAGCACATAATGATGATGCAGCACCATTGTACAAATAAACAAAAGTGATCACATGGACAAAGACCGTATCTTTTCGTTTTTAAAAGGTAGTGATTAGAACTTTATATTTCCTTCCTGTCTATATTTGAAAGGATGCAAAACAGAGATAAGTCACAAGCTCCTCCTGAACAGCCTTACTAACTCTGGCTGAGGTCTTGCTTAGCTCTTTACCTCTCTGAAGCGTGCTGATTGGAAACCAGGCACCCAGAGCACTTGCTCTCCTCATGTTGGACTCCAGTTTTATATCTCTATTTTATTAACTGTTGCATGACATGATTTTCATCCAGGGCACACTTTTCACAAGGTCTCTTCCCCCCATCTTTCTGACAGCTTATTATGACTGAAGTGGAAATGTTACATAAAACAAGCTGTTTATGGAAATCTTATTTCTGTCACATGAGCTCTATTCCGATGTGACAGGCTCTCTATCTGGCTGCAAGCATTAAATATATTAATTATAACTGTCATTATGCAATTCCACTCTTATCACCACTGGATTTTATAGACCTGGTAAAATATACTCTGAGCAGTAAAATCATTGCACCTTAGCACACTTCAGCGTTTATAACAATCTGACATAATAAGGATACTGTCATTGCAGAAACACCTTCCTACACCCATGTGGGTACTTGAAAATCTGTGCTTTCTCCATCCTCCTACATAAATATAGTAGCTCAGGAACTTTTATGCTGTGCCTTGATTTTTAATGATAGGAGATGTCAGGTACCATTTAAAACATAAGAGACGAAAAGGGGGAAATTCAGCTTTAACTCTAAGACAGCTTTCCTTTAGATGTAGTCAACTGTTCTGCTTCTGTGAAGTGGGAAAAGTGTGGGAAAATGTGAAACAGAAAAAGTTCTAAACTAGAAAGCATTAAGATCCTATCATAGGACCTCTTACTCTTACTCTTGGATACCTAAAAAAAATAAACACCATAAGGTGACAGACTTTGATGCCAGTCTAGCTCCACTAACTGCAGTTAAGCATTGAAGATTTCTACAAATGAGAACTAAACTCTGGTCTGAAGTGGTGGATCCAGTCTTCTCAAGTGTCTATAGTACCTTTTCTCAAAACACAAGACCGGTTTTTTAGTCCAAAGAAAAATATTCAGTCAGGACCTTGCTAATCTTATGCTCTTGCTCCCAAATTGCACCATGAAATACTGGACAAGCCTAGACTGCCATTCTGGATTCTGACATCTGAGTGTAAAATTTATATACAGGTTAAGAATTGCAGATTTTTTGATAAAAGGAAAGATTCCATGTAAGTTTTTGTTAGAATAATTTTTAAAAAAAGTATATAGAGGAAAGTATAAAAGTATAAAAGAGGAAATAATCTAATCATGCAGAATACCAATATTTTTGAATTAGTGAATATCAGTGAATTGAATTGCATCCTAGTATAGATTTGGGGGATATAATTATCTATGTAGTTCTTTTGCCCTCTTGTTAAGGTAAATATCCAAACGTTGGCCATCCGTGTTTAGGAAAGCCAAGGTGCTAGATTGAGGGTCTGTGTGTTGCCATGTTGTGCAGCACATCTGGATTGCAGAGCTGTAGCCCGAGTGGCACAGTGCCCTCTCAGGCACAGTAATAAAGATTGGTACCAAGCAATCCAGCACGGCTCAAGAAGCAGCCCTGAATCTCGTGTTCTATTTTGCTTTATTGCTCATTTGCTTCGGGACTGACACAGGTTCTGGCCATTGTCAGTGGCAGGAATGGCTACAGAAATTGCCAGCAGGGTTTTGGCAGCAGGGTTTGCAGAAGACCAGAGTTTTGCAGCTGCGAGACAGCACGCTCCAGCCCTTTTACCAACACAAGAGGAAGACGGGCTTTCTTCTCAATTTTGACGGCAGCACCTGGGGGGAGAGGGAGGCCTGCGGACCCCCTCCCGAAAGGGTCACCTCTGAGGCGTCCGCCTGCGGCTGGCATCGGCTCCCGCGTCCTGCCGCCGGCTCGGGACGGCGGAGGTGTGCGCCGGGGGAGGACCGGGGAAGGTGCCGTGCCTTGTGGCCCCGGGGCGGGGCTGCCGTGCGCCTTGCCCCTGCATTGGGTCTGGATTCATACATAAATATAGCCGGGCTGGGCGCGCCACACTCCTCTACCCCCCGCCCCCCAGCCCAGGAAAAGAAGGGGGAGAGAAACAAGAAGGAGGGAGGAAAAAATCCCGGTGAGGTCATTCCAATGAGAGCGCAGGAGGCGAGCGGACAAGGTCGACTTTCCCGGCGGAGGCGCAGCCCTTAGGAGCGCGGAGCCGCGCACCCACCGCCGGCCGGGCACCTTGGAGAGCTCCTCCNCCGTCCCTCGGCCGCGGATGCGCCGCTCCGCCCCGGCTGCCGACGAAGGAAGAAAAGTTTGGGGGCGACTTAGGGCCGCGGGAGCGCCGGAGGAGGAGGAGGAGGATGCGCGGTTTCCCCGGCTGATCGGGAAGGAAGGATGACCGAGGGAGGATGTGCACCAGCAGCCAGATCATCGGGAGCCTCCTGGTGCTCTCCGTGCTGGAGATAGGGTTAGGGGTGTCCAGCGTGGCCGTGGGGGCGGTCAGTTTCAGCCTGGTCCTCACAGAGCATAAACCTCAGCTGGGAGACTCTTCTCCGGTATGGAGCGGGGTGTGTGTACGTTAGCCATTTCACTCTCTCTTTAACTCTTTATGGTGATGATCAGACCGTGCGAAGGCGAAATCCCCTTTTCCCTTCCCTTCCCTTCCCTCCAGCGAGTGCATGTTGCGCCGAGCGGGCCGGGTCCATTTCCGATGTGCTCGGGGTACGGTCTGCAGCGTCGTGGGGCGAGGGCAGGCACGGCGGGGACAGATGGATGTGTGTGGGGCGGGGGGAGAGCCCTTCTCTCTCGCTCCTTCCCGTTTTCCAGTCTTGCTGTGAGCAATTGAACTTTCTCTGAACCCCTTCTCACACCTGGGAAAGCCCGATGCTTCGCGTGGCACCCGGGCCGTAGCTTACGGTCTTTAAATTGACTGTGAGTTTTGCTTTTTGAAAAGAACAGCCCTGTCCATGATGGGGAGACTGTCAAAAGGTGCTTTAAATTAATGACAAGGGTATGCCAGCTGAGTCCTGAGCTTATTTTTCCCAATAGAGGCATTGGGAAGGAAAAGGAGAAAGATGTTCTCATGATCTGGGCACCCTGAGCTTCTTGTAAAATGGACAAAAAAAAAAAAAGAAAACCAAATAATGGGTTAATAGAAGTAGCACATTCATATCACAGAGCATTTCTTACTTCTCAAAAATGTTTCTTATTTTTCCAGTTTGAGATATGCATGTTTCTAGGAAGATTTTTCCTCCAAATGTTTATTTATGTTTATGAAACAAAGAATATGAAATTTTGAATATTCAGTCTAAACATGAGTGGGCATTTTTGAAGTCCAAAGCTGGTTTTGGCCAGCTTGTATTGTACAGCAGTATTTCTAAAAGGATTGTTTGCTTTGCTTCAGATAACATGATAAATGCAAAACACTCTTGGTTATTCACCATCATAACCTCCTCTAATTTATAAGTTCATTCAGACAAAGTGCTTCATGTAATATTCTCACTGTCAATAATTATTAATTATTGACAACAGTGATAAATATTTTTGGCAGTATATCAACACACATATAATTCTGCACTGCAGAACAGGTAGGTGAGAAATGAAAATGAAGACCAGATCAGACAGTTAATGATATTACGAGGCCAACAGGTAATGATATTATCAAAATCACTTTAAAAAGAGAGGTTTCTGATCATGGCTGATGATGAAAAAAATTACATAAAACCATGTGTCTATCTGAAGATTTAATGTCAAAGGGCAATTTCCTGGGTTTCACTGAAGTCAAAGAGGTTTGATCAGTCAGTAAGATCAGTATTTGATGCAGTGATGGCATTTTGGGACAATGCTATCACAGCTGATATTATTTCATGACGATGCACATTTCCTGCATAACTGCCTCATTCATTTTTATGCTTTCTGTTACCCCGGAGTTTGTACTAGGCATAGATTAAGATTCTATTATATTGGATGTTGTCTGCCAAGGACCTTATAATTATAGTTAGAGACAGATACAGTATAAAAGGGTGTAAGCAAGTATGAAAGAAACTACAAACCAAAACTGGGTGGTATAACAGGTGGTTGCATTAACACACCAGCAGTCTGGCTGATTTTGAGCTGTTCATAGAGTTTTAGAGAGGGATAAGACAGAGGACAATGAAGGGGTTTTGCAGATGTTTATAGGAAATTATTCTCATATGTGAGTGTAGAGGCATGGAAGGTAACCCAAAGGGACTGATTTACAAATACAACAAGTGGGCAAAGGATGCCCACAACCAGAACCAGCAGAGGCTAGCATAAAGTGCTGGGAACTGAGCAGAAAACTGCAGGTTGAATAGGCAGAGAGAGGCCTCAAAGAAAATGCAAAGTGGAAGGAAGAAGCTTATACTTCATGTAGCAGAGGAAATGAGAAATTAAAGTGACATGCAGAGTGGGGTGACATGTTTCTAAAGGCTGACTTACTTTTCCTTGACCTAGAAGGAAATCTAGACCACCTAGTGTGGTCTAGATTGTCACCATTATGCCACTCTCTTTGTGCTACTCCAGCAGTTCAAACTGTTAGGTTGCATTCTTCTGACTAAGGGACCAGCAGGTGGGGCAGGCCAAGAAAGAGGCCAGAGATTTACTGTTCTCCAGGGATGCTTAGAGCCATGGGTAACTGATTTCAAATTTAAACCCCTGGACAAAGGCTTGCTTGGACAATCCTCAGGACTGTCCTGCTGCAGAAATGCCATAAGCCTCCTTTCTGCTCACTGGATCTTACTGTGAGCTCGTGTAACCTCTGTTAAAGGACATGTCTTGCATAAAATATGGGGTTTTTTTTCCAGTTCACACTCTTGAATCAGGGTTTTCCTTTGAGAAGTGGACACTAAGGAAAAGAAGGGGACATTAAAGGAAAAACTAATTCTTTGACATGTTAAGATACAAAACACTTAAGTTGAACAGCACCATTCCTCCAGTTGCAATTTACTTGGAATACACAGAAAGCCTTTGACCCTGTTCTATCCTTTTATGTGGGTGGAACTCAGCAGAGACCCAAGTTCATAGGGAAGTAGATGAAGATAGCATCACCATGGAAACCTTAACCTGAATTCCTAAAATTTGGGCATCTTAAAAATCCTGCACATTCTATCTTCTATACTTGCCTCCCTATGATGCTTTGCAGTTGACAAATATTAGCTTTTCTATTAAAAGAGGTTTTCTTATTGTTCACTGCCTCCATTCAGACATGATTTACTAACATGCCTCACTCTAACCATGCGGATTCCATTCATAGGATTATGGATAATGGTGAAGTTAAGCATGGGCTGAAGTACCCTGATCATTGCATGCCCTGCATTATGTATAAGGAAGTCAGGGAAAGTAGAATACACCAGAATGAAGAAATTGAAAGCCTAAGCAGTGTCTATCAAAAAAATGCATAAAAATGGGGAAAAAAGTTTCAAATCTGTTGTTCTCATTGGAGTTGAATTGGATTAAGATAGTACAAGTTGTTTAAAAAGTAGCCGAAAGAAAACAACTGAAGGTGTAACTGTCTTCTCAAATTATCTGGAGCATGTGGAGACAGCTATCCAGTTTACATCATCACCAATCTGTTCTTTTTAAAATAGGCCATGGCTGTTAAATTCCAAAAAAGTCCCAAAACCAAAAACAAACCCACGATAAAAACAGTCCCAAATACCCTAAAGTGCACATGTTGTTGATTTCTGAATTTTCTTTCTGTTTGTTATGTTTGTATTGGGATAAACTATTCTACAGGCAGTAATTGGTGTCTCCCAGGTTTCCTTGTTTCCCAGAAACCGAGGGATATTTCTGAAATCCACCATTCCGATTCAGTCACACGACATACTATAGAAATAATTTAACCAATGAGAACGCTGAACCACTAACAATAACGTAGTAAGAAGGACAGCATCCATAGCAAAAGCTGTGCACAAACAACAAAATCAGAAGATAATCAACCAAAAACTGTTCACAGATGTATTTTTTTAATGGTCACATACTTCCCCATCTATATTTAGAACATAGTGGTTGCATCACTATCACTATGAGTAGTGAATAGATACTCACACACACACACACACATGGGTATGGCTCTAATCCTCATTTATTCAGCAGGGGTGAATAAATCCTTGTTGTAAATGAGTCTCTCTCACAGAGAGAGAGAGAATGAGAGACAAAAGCCACATCTTTAGACAAATATGCCATCTATCTTCATATGCAAGAGAGATACCCGATGATTCACTATGCCCCCCAAGAGTAATCGTTTCTTCCCTTATAAAGGCAAATATCTGAATGTGTTTGAGAGATATACACTTTCTGTATGTTGGTCTGTTTGCCTGTCTGTAGATAGAGGCAGAATTATTGTTTCCATGATTTGTGATTTTATCACAGTGGAAGCCTGCTTGCCCATTAAAAATCTGCATTTGGCTACAATGCAGAAATTTTTTAAAAAATTTGTTCCAAGTTGGCATTTGAAATATTTGATTTAAATTACTTTTTTTTTTAATCCAAGATTTGAAGGAAAAGAAAAACTGTAAGTCTTTATGGGCTTTCCCAGTGCAAGAAAACCTTTTTTAGACAATTAAATCAATGTTGGTGGCCTAAAATTTTAAAATACTAAATTTTACATCTAGATCTTAGTGTTGCCAAGTTTCCTCTGGAAAGAACAGTCACACTATATTTTTTCAAAACAGCACTAAAAAAAATCACATTATTGTTTAGCATGCAGACAAAATGCAGATGTGATCCTACTTTATTTTAACATGTGCATTGCATTTTCATCAAACTGACCGTATTTCTGTCTGGCTCCCACTCGTGATGAAATTAATCACAGGACTTTCAGTGAGCTCAGTGGAAGATCAGTGGAAAGAGTTCTGTACCTATAGATGGGGAAGGATATGCCAAGGGTGGGAGCTTCTTGCCTTGCATGGAGCCAGGACAATTCCCTGAATTCAGCTAAAGTCTTTCAGTAGGTTGTCTTTGTCATTCAGAGACTCTAGAAGCACAAACCAACCTGGAAGAAGGTCCATCTAGTTCCTGGGTTGTGTTTAGAGGATCTGTTGAATATAGATTGACTTAAGCATATGCGTAAATGTTTTATTACGATAAGACTTTAGTTCACCTACAGGGAATAATCTTCCATTTATTACTTTTTTGAGATGTAAGCAATCACACTCTAAACCAAATATTTGTACAAAACAATCAAAAAGCACTATTTTTATTTGTTAATCTGATGGTCTCCAAACAAACAAAAAGTAAATATTATTATTTAGTGGTGACAATTTAAGTGTTTTTAGAGATGGATGGAGGTTTTTTGAATCACTGAAATTAGGTAAACTTTCCGAAACACACTTCTGAATTTCCTTGATTGTTTCTAAACACCAATTCCGATTTTTAAAGCATCTCTGCAGGTCTATAACAAGACGGGTGGAGACACTAATCACAGGGACTGGGATGGAATTTTAACTGCTTGCATATGGCTTGAATCAGTGGGAAGTGTAGCAGCACCTGATCTGATAAGAGGCAATAGCACACTGCCAGACAAGGTATTGGCTCAGATTAGACACCTTTAAACACTGTGCCTCGGTTATGACAGAACCTCCCCTCTCAGCACAGCAGATTTGTTGGAACACAAGGTTGGGTTGCAGCAATGCTGTTGCTTCTCTTTCTGTGTCTTGATGACTTTCAGCCTTCTAGACATTCCTGTCCTCACAACCAATTGCATGGGACAACAACATCATTAGAAGTTTCCATCCTCCTTTTGCAAAGATTATTGTGTTTCTCTGTGGAGGGAGTAGGCAAACCTAGTACCTAGGCTTGATCCTCTGGCCTGTTGTAATTTTTATTTAGTTTGATGTCTTTGTTTTCATGAGTAGATCCTGTGCCCTTAATGCTTGCACTAAGAAAATTTAATCCTTGTTCTGAAATATTGCTTTGAAGAGTTACAATTAGAGATATCACTTCTGCTTAGTTCATCCATTAGGGATTTCAGCTTTTCTCTCATTTGGATGGAGTTGAAACAACATTATTAAATAGAATCTTTCTTTCTTTACATTATCAAATTCAAGTTCCTGGTTATTCTCCCGGAAGTCACATATTTATGCAGCTTTAGTGTAAAACACAGATTTTTTCTAGTTTACTACCTGACAAGGGTAGATAAAAGTGAAGCTGTTAATTCTGCCTTGATGGTTTAGTCTTCCAAGTAGAGCATCATTTGAATAGGTATGATACACTTGCATTTTCACTGTGTTATATTCCATTTTGGAATAATTTCCCTTCCTCTGTGTATATCAGATACATATGGATGTGTTTATGTATATCAGATACATTCGGATGACCAAGAATGATGGAGGACTTTCCATAGAGTGTATACAGTTTAGCTGTCTTTTTTTGTCATGAGCAATGACTAGGGATCAAGCTGTCCTTATAGTCAACAGGTTTTCTCTACTGTTTTGTTCAGCCTGTGTCCAGGAAATCTTTCTATATGCAGTTTTCATTTTTTTTTCAAGGGAATTACACTTACCATTGCTTTTGCCTTTTCAAAATGTTAAGACAAAAAGGTTTCTTAGCTTCAAGATATAAAATAAAAATAGTTCCTTTTTTTCTGCATAGAGGAAAGAAACAAATCTTTGGCTTCCCGCAGATTAACTGAATCTGTTTTTCAGACTACCAGGGAGAAAGTACCCATTTTCCAGAAGAAAGTGAAAGAAGCCAAGTCTTTTGTTCCAGAAAATATGAAATAGTGATAGATCCAAGCCACAGAACTTGAATATAAATTGAGATTTTAGCCTTCTTACCAAAATTTATAGGGTTTTGGATCTGAGGTTTTGTTTCAAGGCAATATTCAATATAAAGTAAATTAAAACAGTCCCAAAATAACATTCCTCTTTTCTGGGAGGTCTTTGGGGTTTTTTTCCAAAGTTTGACAGACAAAAAGAAAGATTTTTCCAATATGCATATGTAACATTAGCAGGTACAGCTGCAGTGGGAATGACAAAAACTCCACAGATAAACAGACACTACTTGCACCACCTTGCAATCACAGTGATGCTATAAGAGTGACTCTGACTCTGGTGGGTCCATGGTGAATCATCACTGAAAGTGGGATTGAGGCTTTCGTGCTTTGTAGTATCTTTCTTTGGATTCTTACCATTCACCCAAGAGGGGTTATGTCCCTGTCCATTACTTGATGATACATTCTCATAAACTCATAGAATCACAGAATCATACAATAAGGGTTGGAAGGGACCTTTAAGTTCATCTAGTCCCAACACCTCCCACTAGACCAGGTTGCTTAAGGCCTTGTATAACCTGGCCCTGAACATTGTCAGGGTTGAGTCATCCACAGCCTCTCTGGGCAACCTGTTCCAGTGCCTCATCACCCTCACAGTAATGAACCTCTTCCTAATATCTAGGCTAAATTTCCCCTCTTCCTTGTCCTGCAACTACTGTTCCTGAGGAAGGGTCCCTCTCAAGGTTCCCAGATACTGGAAGGTTGCTATGACATCTCCACGCAAACGCAGTGATCCTTGTGGGTCCCTTCTGACTCAGAATATTCTGTCAATCCATGGATCTCTGAACATTCTCCAGGCTGAACAGCCTGAACTTTCTCTGCCTGCCTTCCTAGGGGAGGTGCTCCTGCCCTCTTACCAACTTTCTGGCCCTGCTCTGGACTTGTGCCAACAGTTTCAATACATGATTTCTCTGATAGTCTCAGCAGAAAACATCATATATATATAAGAGGTATGCATAAGTCTGCAACCAAAAGCAACCCTGTAATCAATAGGGACTGGGTGTAATTGGTGATCTATGATCTTTAAGTGAACCTTTGGGTCTTTTATCATTTTATGATTTTTTTTCTTATGAATAACAATTAAAATGGAAGTCCTACAATGAGACATCCGTTTAAAAAATTCCAGCTGAAGTTCCCTCTCTGGCTTCCAGGGCATTTTGTAGGGCTTATTAGCTTAGCTCATCCTTAATAAAATGTTTTAGCCTTATTCTCTGCATGAGTTATCAACACTTTGACAACTGAGCATTCTTTACAAGAAGCTTATCTTCAGTGATATATTCCTTTTCCACTCCTGATTTACTGTATTTTCAGTATAAGTCTGTTTGCCTAACTTATCTCAGGAGTGACATGGTTACAAAAATACAACTGCATTTTAAGAGTCCATGAGATTGGTTGGCAAAGATTGATTAAGGATAATCAATGGTCAAGTAGAAAGGAGCAAGTCCTCACCATGACAGTATTAGTTAGTCAAGGGTAAACTGTAGTCCAGAGTAGCTCAACAGTTACAAACCAAGTTTTACTGTTATACCATGCTGACTTGAAGTCTTTCAGGATAGCCAAGAACAGAGAGAGAGTGGACAACAGAGCCCCTGATGGCTGTATTCCAGTTGGCAGTATCATAAAATAGAAGATTTTAAGTAAGACACTTTCAATCTCATTTTTACTGCATCCTTTTTCTGGTACAAAGAGCTAGTGTAGTTTCTCCCATCCACTTCTCACTATTGCTGATGACAACACTGAGACATCAAAATTTTACAGGAAATTCCTATAGCACCACCAAAAAAAGGAAAAAATCTTAAGTCTCTTTGCTATCAAAAAGCAGAATTAATCACATTATGTCCCACTGAAATTCTAACCTTTCTAGAAGTCTCCACATTGAGAAGCCTGGCTAAAGAAACTCTACATGAGCAGAGTTACTGAGCTGTGGGAATTACTAAAACTCTTTTCATATAGCAGGTTTCCACTGTTTCCAGTGAATCAGCCTTAGAAGAAAGTGGTAAACTTGGCTCATAATTTTCAGAGCTTTCTGTGAGGTATAATTGCCCAACCCTGTGGCTCAAAGTCATCCATTGGTTTTAATTGCAAAATGCCTGCTGACATAAATAAATAACCATACTGGGTTTTGGGAAAACCTTTTCTCTATGAGTGCAATATACTGTCATCTAAAAAAACCCCAACCTAAATAACATTAATCCTTTGCTACTGCCCGAGTGCTTTTCTTCCAAGGTTTTTAACATATTCAGGCACTTGAGTGCATTCGGTTTCCCAACTTGTTTATCTCATAGCCATACAGATTATAAAACTTCAGCATGAACTCAAGATTAAACAGAAGAATGTGGAGGAAGCATGAATATCTAATTCCTCTGAGTTAGAATACAAAGAACACTTTTAGTTCTTTAACTATGGAACATGTTATTCATTGCCTACATGTACAAATACTGTAGATGCAGAGAGAGAAAATACATAGAGTATACGTGACACAATACAATATTATGATAAAATTGTAGAATTTCTCAAGTTGAAAGGGACCCATGAAGATCACCAAGTCCAACTCCATGCTGCTTGCAGGACTTCTTGATGCTAAACCATATGACTAAGAGCAGCATCCAGAGTGCTCCTTGACCTCTGACACACTTGGTGCCATGATCCCTTTCCTGGGGAGCCCTTTCCAGTGACTGACCACCCTCTCAGCAAAGAACCTTTGTCTGATGAAACTTCATTTCCTTGTGCCCTGTCATTGGTCATCAAAGAGAGGAGATCAGCACCTCTCCCCCCAGTGCTTCCCTTGAGGACTGTAGATTGTGTGGAGCAATTAAACAGATTTAAACAGCCTTCTCTTCAAGCAGAACAAACCAAGTGACCTCAATTCCTCCTTGTAAGTCTTGCAGTTGAGGCCTTTCACTATTTTGGTCATCCTCCTCTGGACACACTCTGATAGTTTGATACTTTTCTTATACTGAGGCCTCCAACCCAGCACACAGTGCTCATCGTGGGGCTGCACCAGAGCAGAAAGAGCAGGACAGTCACTTTCCTCGACCAGCTGGTGATGCAGTTCTTGGTGTACCCCAGGACATGGCTGGCCTTTTCTGTGCCAGGGCACTGTTGGCTCACTTTCAACTTGGCATCAAGCCAGACCTCCCAATCTCTTTCCATGTGGCTGCTTTCCAATCTCTTGACCCACAATATTTATGTATAACCAGGATTATGCTGTCCTAGGTGCAGAATATGGCACTTGCTCTTGTTAAATTTCATATGGCTGGTGACTGCCCAGCTCTCAGGTCTATTCACAACTCTCTGTAAGGCCTCTCTACACTTAACAGAGTCCACAGTATGTCCCAGTTTAGTATCATTAGCAAACTTAATGTACCTTTAACTACTGCATCTGGATCTTTACTCCAGGTAGTCAGATATTTTAAATGTAATTGTCATCCCTTATTTTGAGAAGCTGGTACCTTAGGGCTCATAGATTACCTTCATTGACTCAAACTGGAGCAGAATTGAAGCATTCCCGAAAAAATGTGTGACCTTCTCTTTCATACTCTTTCAGCTTCGAAGTTAAATTATCAAACCCACAGTTTTTTAAAATAGTTAACAAGTTAAAATTATCTATGACTATAATAATTATCAAGTCTGACTGAATAGAACTTAATTACAAAGATGTCTTCAACAAACCTCATTTGAGGTTTCTGCATTTTAAGAAATACAAAACACTACATGTGAAAATCTGAGGCATACCTTCAGTTGAGAGCAATCTGCAATGGCAGAACAGGGAGTGAAACCCCAAAACTTCACAGAATGCCTGAGTGAATGCTTACAAAGCAGATGTGGTGAGCTGAAATCTTCTTTTCCTGTGGAAAAGGTGTAGAGGGAGCATTGCTCCTGGTGATTTGTATTGTTTTATTGTTATTCCAGTCAGTGGGTTCTAGCAGCAATTACCAGTTGTGTGTTCTGGTCTGTCCTGAGCCATTCAGCTCCATGGTCTGCATGATCCAGCCCTCTCTGTAATCAGATTGGTATTAAATTCACATCCCATGCTTAGTGTAAAATTTATCCACATTCATTATGGGGAACTGATTTCATGGGTCTAACTCAGAGTAAAAAGATACCTCAATGCTTATACTTAGCTATACACATGAACTGCTTTAGTTAGAGGGAGATAAACTATAAGTTAAAGCAACTCCTCAACTGAAATAGTGAAGTTGCAAAATTTTAGAATGTAAATAAGAAGTACTTGCAATATATTACACAGACCCTGAATGCTGTATAGAAATCATAGGTTTTTGGTTTGTTTGGTTTTTTTTTTTAATTTCTTATGTAACAGCCAGGTCTGCTTTGTGATTTAATTCTAAATCAGGGTCAAGCAGAGCCTTTTGCTAGAAATACCATCTTAATGCATAAAGGATGTGGAAAAATCCAATTTTAAAACTATAAAATTACTTGCCAATAGGGGTGTAGGGTTAGCTTTATTGAAATAAGTAGCATAGATTTCTTAATAAAGGGGTTTATGAGGTATCAAGGAAATCTTTTGACAGTATTGCCAAAACCTGGAGAAGGCCTTATTGCTTTCATACAACTACTGTAGTTCCTACCATGGCTGCTCCCTTGTGGACTATTCATTGTTTTCCTCATTAAACTTTTCAGTAGGAGGAAACAGACATCAGAGGACATCACTGGTTTTTGACAGAGGTCACTGTTAAGCATTACCATCTATTTTTATCAGCTGGTAGGCATTTTTCTGGTTTCATTAATTAATTTTTGCCTAATGCTTAATGCTAGATCAGTTTGTGTGAGGGAATAACATAAAAAAAATGGACAGACACCTTCATGCTATCTCTTGCAAATTGGGCTATCAAGAGTCTGAAAAAGATCTTTCTGCACGCCCAGAGTAGTCACACCAACAGATGTACTCATATTTACACCTGCACCCACGGACAAGACTGAATTACATTCTTGCCCAGAGTTCCACTGTCTTGAAGACAACGATCCATATGTGATCCTTCAGGGGTTCAGATGGTAGGATCAGGGCATTAAGTCCCTTTGCTATGCTTAGAAGTAGATGATTTGGATCGCTGACTAGTACCTTGCTAAACTTTTCTGAGAGAAAAAGAAAACAGTAAAAAGGCATTTTTATGCTCGCAACACTGGGGATTTTTTTCCAACTTGTGTACCTAAGCAGCTTAAAATTTAGATTTTCCTTCTTTTCTCATGAATTATCATGGTCACTCTGACTTCTCATTCCAGTTTCTTATCAGATAAGAGTGTTTATGATTGAATTATAACCTCCTGAAACATAAGGTTTGTGACAAAAATGCTGACAGATGTAACTGTTGCTTAGACTGTGGCAACACAGTGGGATTTGAACTTCATACCTTACGTGATGAAATAATTGTTTGGTTTTTTGGTTTTTTGCAGTTCCTGCTTTGCGGCATATGTGGAATATTGTGCGCCAAAAAAAAATCTGGACTTGTTGTAAGTTTTTCCACTGCATCTATAACATATAAGTATTTGAAAGGCTTATTTATCTAATTTGAACTCTTTACTGGGGGCTTTCTGAATCCAAATGTTTTTGATAAACAGCTAGGAGAATTGCACGTCAGTAATCCATAAAAAGAAATCATCACTATGGAATAATCATAAAAAACAAGGCAGTTCTGAAATGGCCTATGGAGGTCATGCTATTTCAGCCATACATCCCTCTTTATCCCTATTTGGATAAATTTGATGGGAAACCCCTTGACATATATTTATGTCAAGTCAAAAAATGCTTCTCAGTAATGTCACCGGAATGTATCTTCTCTCCTTCAGAAAACAACACAGGGTTTGCCATCTCAATAAGACTGCTGACCAAGTTTGTTTCTAGACTGCTGTTAAGTGTTTTAATAAGTTTGTTTAGCAATCTGAAACACATATAACTTTTAAAGTAATGAAAGATGTCTCTTCGGGTACAGTCATTTTCTAACTGCAGAAAAATGATGTTATTACTCAACAAGTTACAGCAGAACTTTATGTTAAAGACGTGATCCTTTTGAAAGTGATAAGGCCAGTCCTAATTCTGTGTCAGCTTGATTATTCTGCCACATACAGATGGAAATCACATAAAATCAGTATAAATGTGATGGGAATCAAGAGTTCTCTCCAATTATTTTTTAATATCATTGAATTATCCTAAACCCTGTTAAAATGAAAGTTCCATCTCTTACAACATGTGTACCCTCACCAGTTTCTAAAAGTCATCTGTTCCAGAGGTCTCATGGAATATTCACTTTCCAGTGGAATGCAATATACATCCTCAATGCCACATTCCTGATGAAATTCTCATCCCAGTTGTGTACAGAAGTAGTCTGTAAGACTCCATAAGTTTTTGCTACCACAGTAGTTAAATACATGTGCAAGGCCGTATCAAGAAACATCAAAGGCCCATCTAGATCATCATCTGACAGGTCAGCAGTATCAAGGGAAGTGAATAAGACAATCATTTAGCACTGTCTCCATAATAAGGTCTTTTGCTCCTGAATCATTTGTGGTTAAAGCACATCCTGAACCAGCCTAACATCTTTGCAATTGAAAGCAATAGGAGGTCTTTAAATATGTCCCATTGATTGCAGCCTGTTTCACAGCCTTCCAAAATTCCCAGGAACATTTTAATCAAGTTAAAATCAAGCAAACCAACCAACCATGTAGTCACCAAACTGACCCTCTGTAAAGCAGCATCACAGATTTCTTTGTTTCTTTTGCTTCTTTGACCAGCACATTCACCTTGAACACTTTCAAAGACCCCACAAAAGCTGTAGAAAGCCTCTAATCTGCTGTCTGACTGAATAAATTATAAATGAGCAGGAGTCAGAGTCAGATGGCACACAAAGCAAGAAAGATTCACTACAAATACATGAGGCATTCACTCCTGAGGCATGGTGATAAACTACACAATAGAAAATTACGACACATTCTGTCATGTTACTGTTTTGCATGAACAGCTGGAAATCAGATTTGTGACCTAGCAGTCCTTCCATTGAATAGGTTTTAACTTTACCTACTCATTTTACCCAGCTTTTTCTTACATGCAACATCAATCTTAACGCTTGTATACCAAAAGGT
Organism: Vireo altiloquus; assembly: GCA_013396875.1. Classification (NCBI taxonomy): domain Eukaryota; kingdom Metazoa; phylum Chordata; class Aves; order Passeriformes; family Vireonidae; genus Vireo; species Vireo altiloquus. The sequence continues at coordinate 21,618 of VZRF01004475.1, forward strand.
AATGTATTCCCTTGGCATGTGGGAGCAATGTGGGAGCTAAGAGAGTTAAATAAGTGTCTGTGCAGTGTTTTGCAGTCAATGATGCTATCAAAGGATTGAACAAAGGTTAGTCTCATATTTTGTAAGCATAAATCCATCTCTGAAAAATATTACTGTGGCATAACCTCTCTTGTCTCTCCTGACAGATGATACTTTTTTCTGCCTGTTGCATCTGTGGACTAATAGGAGGAATCTTAAATTTTCAATTTCTTCGTGCTCTGACAAAGAAGTCATCTGCTCTCTATTCTTTGCATCTTGCCTCCATGTCTCTTGCATGCATTGGAATTGGTGGTTGCACCCTTTCTTCATGGCTCACTTGTCGGCTAGCCAGCTATGAACAAAGGCGAATGTTCTCAGAAAGGGAGCATTCATTGCATCACTCCCATGAAATGGCAGAAAAAGTGAGTTTTGTGTCCTCCCTTATTTGTTCTGCTTCTCCTGAAATGTTACTCTATGTGTTACCGTTTACAATTGTCAAGAGATGTGTTCAGTTTTCAGTTTTATATTAGGAAGAACTTCTGGAAAATGAAATGCTGCCATTCTGTGTAAGCTTTATTATGTTCCGTTATGTGGAGCTATTTTTAGGTACTGTATATTTGCAGTACATCCATTTCAGTGAAGCACATCCATTTTCAACATAATTCCATTGTATAGCTATTCAGGGGCTTAGCTGCTAAATATAGCAGCTCATAAATAATTGGAAGCCTTATTAATATGGATTATCATGTATTGTACTGTGAAAAAAGCACAGAAAGCTTTCTGTAACCACATCATTGCATGCTTCCAGGATTTAATCAATTTCTTCCTCTCCCAAGTACTCAGCTTATAAATTAGGTTATTTAAACAGAAAAGCCGCAGTTCACAAACCTAGATGACTTAACCTAAGCATCAAAGGGCATATTTAGACACCTAAGGAAACTGATCTCATTTGCAGCAGCCCTGAGCATTTACTTCCTTTCTGTATTAACATAAACCTACCAAGGTGTATAGGAACATATTTAGGTTCTGAAACTGAAGCTCCCAAAGCTGAGCACATAGGATCAAAACAATTAATTGAATGGAATTCATGAGATCACTTCCTGGACTTAACAGATCTCAATAATATTTGAGGACTTAAGTGTTCGCTGTGACCCTGTTCTTTGCATTTGGACTTAGTATCTATCCAATGCCTTTCATTTGAGAAATGAGCAGAAAAAAGAACAAAAGTCAAGTGGACTGCCCATCTAAACCTCCACATGCTAGTTGGCATTACTGTTAAGTTCAAGAGTCTGTTGTCTACCTCTGAAGAGCAGAGCAAGGATTAATTTGCTCAGACTGTAGAATTGTTTCCAGATTCCATGACAAAATTATGATATAGCAGTTAAAATGAATAGTCATTATTCTTTGGTTTCTTAACTGAGATAAGACTCCAAGGAGAAATATAGACTGAATATAGACTTAGATGTTTGAAACATGTTTTTAAAAGAGAATGTTTGAAACATTTTAAAAAGATGATGTTTTAAACTTTTCAAAAAGTTAAATAGTGGATTTTACAACAATAACGTAAATCAGGGAGATAAAATCAGCAGAAGAGATACATTTCTCTATCTCATTTTAAAATGCAGAAGAATTCTGATGAGCTATTAGGCAAATATGATGATCTTGCTGATGGAGGGCTAGATCCTGACTTTCAGAGAGATTCTTGCCTCAACAAGGACAAAGATGGGAGAAAAGAAGAGAGGGAAAGGAAGAAGAAATGGCTTGGAAAGAAAAACCTTTCAAAATAAAAAAAACCTGCCAACCCTATCAATTGGGGGTGAAGATGACCATGTATAGCAGTAGTTCACTGCCTACCTTCCTGGCCTGTTGACCTACTGAGCTTTTGGCACTTAGCAGCAAGGACTGCCAGGTGTCCACTTATCTTGGGCTGAGCTGCATGTGCAGAGCAATCCCACGCTCAGCAGATGTGGGATGCACCCCACCAGTGGCAGACTTCCCAAATGTCTGCTGTAGAGCCACGTGTGCACATGCACATGGCCTCACTAGGGACAGACCTGCAGACTGCCTGCTGATGGCAGGGCTGAGTGCACTAGCTCACAGCATGCCCCTAAAAGATAACAAAGTCCACTTAAAAACTTACATTAAATTAGACCCTAATTTAAAAAAACTAGCTGAGAAATGTTTTGTATATAAGACTATATTGTATATTTATACTGATATACAGTAATATAGACGTGTGCTGCATGTGCATTTGTTTGTGCTATATTTATTGTATAATTGTTATATTTATATTAGAGATTGAGGGGTATTGAAATAACCGACCTGCCCAGCTGTCCGGTGATTCCCCCGACACCAGAGTTACCTCCAAGGTACGCTGAACACTAGGGAGCTACCATGTTGTTATGTCACTTCAGGAAGGGCCACCTCTATGAGGAAGTCATAGTTTCAGCTAATCAAAGTTGGCTGATGCTGTGATGTCACTCTGAGGCAGGAATGGTGCTTCCAGGTAGTGACATAACTCTACGTGGTGAACGCTGCAATCTGGAAGTAAGTTGAGTATTTAAAATATTCACCCTAGTTATAGGCATCCAAATACTCTTATTTGGATGTAGCCACCATTGATTCACTCTGCTTCTAATCTGTGTGCTCCTTCATTCCCTGAATTCAGCAACTTTTTTTTTAATTAACTTTTTTTAAAAAATAGAAATATTGGGGAAAATAAATGGGTTTTGATATTTTCTGAAATTATGATGATATTCTAACAGCTGATGTCTGCAGATGATTCAAGTGATTAAGCTAACAAAAGGAAACTTATGAGTAGCCTTCTGACAGATCATTACTATCAAAATATGGCTGACTAATAGTTACTATTAAATGGCTTTGGTATTCTTGGTCCAGCTTTCCCAGCTGACAGATATCTTCAGTGTAGATCAACAAAGGCTTTAGGCACCCACAAATAAGCATATCATAGTGCCTTGTTTCAGAGCAGACAACCCCCAAACTGGGATTCATAGTCCAGCATTAGGCATGCATGTTCCTCTTCAATATATGAGGAGAATCAGGCATAATACCAAAACATCCAACACCATCATCTGCAAATGGAGAGCTGGGTGGTAGAAAATACTCAANTAGGCACAATACCAAAACATCCAACACATCTACATCCAACATCCAATCATCTACAAATGGAAAGCTGGGTGGTAGAAAATACTCAAAATTAGTTTCACACCTGATTTGCTCTGAAGCTTATGCTTGATACAGGAGTATTAATTGGCAAGGCTACTTGGTTTGATGACCCTAAGCTTACATTGTAGAGAAGAATAGAATATCCCTTCGTTTAAAAACTGCAGAGGGAACAATGAAGTCCTGTGATTTACTTTAAGATGTAGCTGGGAACACCTGAGAAAGGTGGCATCAGTGCTTTTTAACTTTATGTTACTCTGAGTTCTGGTGTCTGCTTGCCAAATATTGTGGATTAAAATAAGAGAGAGACAGAGTAAGACTAGCAATAAAGACCAGGGTGTATAATTTTCTTTTCTTTACCACGAATCTCAGCTATTATGCTACAGAGTGGGGCTCTTTCTTTCTTTTTCTCTCTCTCTCTCTCTGTCTAGCTCAATGAATCTTGCTTCACTTTTTTTACAGAAGCTTCCACAGAAAGGGGGACAAACAAATCCCTTTTATTCCACATTTTCTCCAAGTGTACCTAGGAGGAAGAAGAGGCGAATTTAAACTTTCCATGCAGAGAAGAGCCTCTGGTCATCATGCAACTAATTTAGAACTAGTCCAACACTGGCACCTCCACCTCATTTACTTGAATTTTAGAAATACCCCAAGCTGCATTTTTACCTGTACCCATTCCTCTTGCCACAGCTGAATTTTCTCTGCCATTGGACATAAGCAGCAGATCACTTATTTCTGCATCTAGATTCAATTTGGTATGACACAGGCCTGAGACTGCTCAGAATAAGTTAGTTCCAACCATAAACTCAGTGTGGCTTTGCAGCCTTGAAGATCAGGGAACTGTTTAATTAATGTAGCCATCTCTATGCTTAGACAGCTACTAAGGGGATGTTGTTTTTATTTCCATTTGAGAATTAGAAAATCTATCTCTGAACAAATCTCGGTTTAGGTGCTTTAGGATTCTGACTCATGAGCTGGTCAGCTTACTCTGGGATGACTCACCTGCCACTGGAGAAGCAATCCCTGAACTGCTAAAAATTGTAGACTGGCATATTAAGGGAAAACTAAAATCAGTCCCATCCCAAGGGAAAATGAACAGCTAAAACCCTTAGATGTTGTTTGGATGTAGATCTACTTCCCAAATGTCTACTTCAGCAGGCATTGAATGGCACCTGTTTGTAGGACATCGGCACAGACAGAGGTTTGAATGGAAGCAGAGACTTTACCATTTAGCTCTTTTGTAGATCAGCACACAAGCTTGAGCTGATGCGATTTCAAAGGACAACATCACAAACTTGTACAGATGCCATCAATGCAGTATATGTGGTCTGAGTGTAATGTCCAACTCAATCACTATCAATGAGTCTATCAGCTTTCAAATGTACTTAATTCATGTAGGAAGAAATCTATTTTTTTTTTTCATAATGAGATTTATCAGGCAAAATAAAAATGTAAAGTGTTTCTGAATGTTTGTTCAAATTTCATCACAACGTTAGATAACTGAATTTCAAACACCTTACAATAATTCTAATTTTAATTAATGTTTTCTATTCTTGTTCCAGGAAATGACAGACAACCTAAGCAATGGTGGCCCACATCTGATTTATAATGGAAGTGTATATTAAGAAATTTTTAAAAGTTCCATGGAAGGAAGTGGTTTTAGAATTTTCTTCAGGAAAAAATGGACTCTAAGAAATTAAAAACTGAAACTATCCTAGCTTTTATGGCTCAAATGTCACAACTGCAGACCAGCCCAGTTGCAATTCCCTTTTAGAACCATGTTCAAAATTTGTCTCCTAAACATTTTGCGGATATACAATACTTATTCACTTCCTGGCTACTCTCTTTCAGTTTTTTGTCTGAATAATCTTTCTGAATTGTGATAGTATTTGAAATAGACTTCTCAAGACTCTTATTCTCATGAAGACTGGAACATCAGAAAAAAAATAAACTAAACTGCATTTATCCCACTCAAAGAAGGCAGAGGAAGAATGGCTCAGGGGAATCTTTTTCTCCTCTCCACTTAGCAGCATCTGGTGTAATACGATGGCTTCAGATCATGGCATGGTACAGCAACACATCTGCACAGTCCCTCTCCTCACATTTTGAATGCATCCTGCCTCAGTTTTCCCAGCAGAGCACATCAAAAGAGAGTGCAAACGCCTCTTCCAAAAAGCTCCCATTTCACATCCAGAGTGTAAATGAACAGTGTGCTGAAAACAACACCAATGTCTTTGTTTTGAAAGACAGAATGCTCTAAGAATGCCATAAATCAAAACCTCAATAATGCCTTGTTGTAAAGAAATTGTAAATATTTCCAATTTGTGAATGAAGTATATTTCGTAATTTGTTCATAAAAGATGACAAATAAAATGAAATCTAAACCAGAGATTTTAGAGAGATTTTTGGTTTTTTTCTTGTTAGAAAGATCTTGCAATGCTGAACTGTTATGCTTGCAGTTTAGCACAATATATTGAAAAGTTTCTAACACAGTGAAGCAAGCTCAAAAAGGAGAAAAATGAAGGCTGAACAGAGTCATGGTCAAGGTTAGAAGTTACTGGCAATTCTCCACATCCACAATAAAGTTTGGGGGTATGTTAAAGCAGTAGGTATGTTAAGGTAGCAGCTTTAACTGACCCCAGACTTCATTGTAGAACCTAGTGGTTTGTATAGCCATGAAAAATGGAAGATACGATCTGTAACAGAACATTTACAGCAAAATACTAATATAAAATATTAATATAAAACCACTCATATGTTACATAGTGAGTCTATGACTTTGCAGTATTGCCCAGGACAGCAACATGAGTTTCAGATGTGAGCATCACTGATGACTGGCAACATTTGGTGATTCATACCCATATTTCCAGACAGGTATGAATAGAAACTTACTACTGTTCAAACCATACCATAAAAACCTCTATAAATTACATTAAATTGTTTTGTGAATCTGTATGGTATAAAATAATCTTTAAATCTACTATCTTAGAATTCCTGAAATCCATAAGGGAATTTCCCGTCTAATTACAACATGGGGAACCTCTTCACTGCAATTTAAGTCTCTCACTTAAACTCCATGCTAATTAGTTGGATGGCTAAGCTTATGAGTCAAAAAACTGTTCACCTTATAAGGCTTCTCTTCACTTACTGTCCCAAAGAGCTTTTGAATTTCCTCAAAGGCCCTGGTATACTAGTATTTATTACATACCTTAGAAATTGCTAATGAGACTGTTTGGGTTCATAAAGAATACAGATTTGTGCCAGCGAAACAACTAGATGTCAAGGTACCTCTGCTCAAGGAGGTGCTCCCCTTTCCAGGTACTACGAGTCTTTAAACTCTCTCCTTCAGTACATTACAGATTGTGCTCTTTACAGGTGCCATTGTCCCTTCAGTTTGATAATCCTCTTCCTTTGCAGCAGGAAGCATGAGATGTATCTGTCCCCAGCACGTGTCCCTTATGGGAGCATTTTTGTTGCGGCCCTGGACATAACATGCCAAGGCAGGACCATGGTATAAATGGGTGCAGAGATTCACATTATGTTGAAAAATGCACATTGAACATACAACCTGAGCAGGTGGTTCTGTAACATTCCTCACTGTCTCAGCAAAAAACATGTAAAAGGGCCTTATCAAATAAAATCAAGAGTAAATTTCAAAAATCCACCTTGGAACAACTTGGCTGAGGTTCATCACTAGCTCCATCGCACAACTATAATATCACAGTTCACCAGTCTCTTGTGACACCTCAGGACTAGGAATGGTAGCCTCAGATCCTCAAGTTTGGAGTTGGAGTTCAGAATCTGCTCAGGAATGACATGAAAGTACTGGCCATAACACCACCCAGTTATTTATCACAAACACTTAATTTCCTGTCATGTTAGTGAGAGGATGGGATAGTGCAGGGAAATAGGTGGTTCTTCTACATCCAACACAGTAGTGCACTACAACAGCCACTTTGGGAAAGAAAGGAGGATACCTTCCCTAAGCTCATAATGTTTGAAGCCCTACCATAAATTATGAAATACCACCACACCATTTCTGCTGCATTCACAGAGGTGCTGGAAGGAGAGAAAAGAGATCTGGGCCCCAAATTCAACTGTTAGGGTTTTTTTGTTCTTTTGGGGCCAAGTCTGTAGAATGTAGAAAAACTGGCTGGTCCTACATTAATAAAAGCCTTGAAAATGCAAATCTGGAATTTAAAAGACTTGGGAACAAATGTGACAAACAGTGCTGCTACTTGAGACATAAAAAGAAGATCAGAATTCTTAAATTCAAAGTAAATTACCACAATACGTGTATGTGGTAGGGGAATTCTGGGAAAAGTTCCACTTTGTTTAATGGTTTTGTTCCAAAATTGCATACGGAATTCAACTGTAATGGAAACATTCTCTGTATGTTTTCATTACTGGTACAGATAAAAGGAAATTTATTCTACTTATCCTGATGCCTTTTCTGGCTAGGCATATCTATCTAAAAACAGAGACAAGACAGGAATAAAGGAATAAAGGAGGTATTTACTTGAAAGGCCTTCAAAGGTACACCCTGGGGGTTCAGAGGCTCCTGCCCCAGTAGATACCAAGATGGACAACAGTTCACGAGTTCTTCACACTTTTATAGGTTTGGTCCATTTGCACATCAGCATAAATTCACCAATTAAAACTTTAGCTAATGATGTCATTTTTTCAACCTTCCCCCCCCCCTCTCCCCAAGATGATGGTTTACACTTTTGGGCCTAGGATAGTCTGGGTGTCCTTGGAGAGCAAGCTAGAGAGGCTTTGTTAGGTCTGCCTTAGCATAGGAGAGTGGTAGATGACTGATGCCTTAGGTTTTAACTTCCATATTTTTCAAATCCTGTACTGCTGGTGTAACTCTGAAGTTTCCTGTAGCTTGTTAAGTGCTGTTCTCTCATGCTAAGATAGACATAACAAAGCCCCTCTAGCTCTCTCTCCAAGGACACCCAGACCAAGAACTGTAAACCTTCATCTTGGGGAGTGAGGGCCAAGCTTGGGGAAATTCCATCATTGGCTGGGTTCTGCTTGGTGAATTTATGCTGATATAAAAGTGTGAAGAACTTGTGACCTGTCATTCATTTTGGGATCCACTGAGGCAGGACCCTCTGGAGCCCAGAGTGTGCATCCGAAGGCCTTTCAAATAAATACCTCCTTTATTCCTTTATTCCTGTCTAGTCTCTGTTTCTAGGTAGCCATTTAAGGCATCATAACGAGCTACAGGAAACTTCAGAGTTACACTAGGCACTACAGGATTTGAAAAAATATGAAAGTTAAAACCTAAGGCATCAATCCAACTGCATGAGAAACAAACCTCTCACTTTTCAGAATGTGACCAGCCAGTGTATCTGCACCAATAGCTTGAAGGCTGGGCACCAAAGTCCTTTTCAATCTAAATAGGATGAAACATGTATTGCCGTTGACAGAGTTGTCTGATTCATGCTGCTGTAAAATCAGATGCTGGCTCAGATTCTCTCGGAGATATTTGGTTGTTGTTTACTAGGTCAAGCAACACTCTTCCTGAAGGAACTTACTTACTGAACTTTGTGAAGAGGACTTAGTTGGTAAGTCCTTGATGTATGCTATAATACCTTAGGCTATATTTTATGCTATTGTTTGCATTTCATTGAACCTCAGCTGATGAGAAACAAGCATGTTTTGATTTTACAACAATCAGTAGTGCTTATTGCAAATTGTGCAAAAAAGTGCATATAATATGTTTTAAATCTCTGTCTTGCACAATCTTCAATATATATTTGTTGTATTAGGACATATGAATTTCCTTTCAGATGATATGGAGAGGTATGAAGAACAGTGGAGCAGGTCACATTGAGTAGGAAATTGATATACATTAAGACATAATCAGAAATAGTCATGCTTATATCTAAATTTTCCCTGACAGTGTGATTTTAAAGATACAGTGAAAAGAGAGTCTAATGGTTTGAGCCATTTTTAATCCTTTCAAATCCCAGTCCCAGCCAGGTTAAGGAGTTAAAAGGAGCCTTTTATAATTAAATGCTTAGAAATAGCTAAAAGCAGACTGGTATTAGACTACCATATCATTGTAGATATTACTGCATAATCTTCCTGCTTAAAATGATTCTGTCTAGCTTTCCTTTTCTGTATCAAAGCGACATCTTTAGCTCCACTATAAACCTCCAACATAACCAACCATCATGTACAACCAAAGCTGTTGTACATGCATCTGGAGACAGATTTTGTGGAATACTTTCATAGCTTGTACAAGGCTAACCAGACAGACTTGGAGTTGCCAGGGGGCAGATAAAAAAATAATAAGAAAATAGTAGCATATTTTGGTAAAACATAATTTGATTGAAGATGCTAAACCTGTACCAGTTTAATATCATCAGCCTGAGGAGCTCTAAATGACCTTGGGAAGCTTGCTTGGAAAGGCCTTTTTACTCCTAATTATAAAATTATGAGAATGCGATTTGGTGTTCTGAAAGAAAAAAAAAGGAACTGGATGAGATCAACCAGTAGTTGGAATTTCAGCAGAAGGTGTGTGCCTGGAGAGACTTGCTTGGCTGTGAAAAGTTGTTCTGCTACAGAAGGAAGCAGCTTTGACTTGGAGCAGAAAGTCCAGAGGGCTGCACCAGGGTGTCTCCTGCCACCTCTCCTCAAAGCAGTCAAAGAAACACTGAAGACACAGCATGGACACAACTAGTTCTGCCAGAGAATTAACAATAAGCTGTGCAGAGCATCCTCACAATTGCTCTGTGGTTCCCTCAAATGAGCTCCGAGCATATGCAAAAGTGGCATAATGTTTTTTCCCCTTACATTACATTTTATTTGCTGTAAGATATCTTTTATGTCCTTTAACCACAAGTCATAGCAGGCTGCTTTAGTGACTTCCACATCAGTGCAATTTTGCTTCATAACCAGTAGAAGGTTTGAGGTCTTTTTTTACAGAGATCACTCTGAAATTCATTTAAAATCCTGCCATAAACTGCAAAATAGGTCTTTCTAAAAATAGATGAAGTTATGGCATTTTGAACAGGTTAACCCAGGTACATAAATTAAAAATAGTTTCAATCTGCATATTGAAAATAGCTGTTTAAATGAACTGGCACAATGTGCAATGGGAAGGCAGGGACGAAGAGGCACCGTAAGCACAACTGAAAAGCTGCACATAATTCTGCTGATATAAACCAAGTATACAAGTCAACACAACTTCCTTCTGCACCCTTAAGAAATCATACATACATTAAAAGAGATCTAAGAACCATTAGGATTTGCTACCCTCTTTCCTCAGTCCCATGGCTAGTAGCTAGTGTGAGAAAATCAAATTATCTTACCAGGACCACAAACTTGTTCAGCTCCTCTCCCACATCGTTAGGGGAATCCTTTTTTCCCTCCCTCCCACTTCATGCTGGTTCAAGCTAGGAGATCATGTCTTCTGTTAAAATGCTGCTGTCTCCTTTAAAGTGTTTTGCACTGAACCCATTCTTACCTTCCTTGCCCAGGGAAAGGAAACACTGATCATTGCCTTCATTTTACAGTGAGATTGCAAAAAAGGCAAATCTAAATCTAAACCATGAAGTCCAAAGATGCAGACTTGAGAGTATTGAATTCCTGTGGTTTGCTACATTACTGACATCACTGTTCTCTCCCCTCCTTAATTCAGGAATAAACTCCAGGAATGCTGATAGCCAATATTTTTCTGAGGACTATTCATTAACTGTGTAGCACCCTGGAAAAGTATGTGTCTTTTTTTAACTGGTACACATGAAGAACAGTAGGTTAATATTTATACCCACACTATGGTGGTAGCAGCAGAGATCTTGAAATGGTCCAAGAGTTCTGAATCTAAAAGGCATGGGATTCTGCATGATTGTATTTATGCAATGGATTGTTTTGTTTCTATTTTACTCTTGCTAAAAATAATGTATAAAACTATGAATAAAACTGTTGAGTTTGTAAATTAAGATATTCAAACATGAAAAAATACCTGAATGGATTTTATGATTAACTTTTCCTTCTGTACAGTACAAGACAGTATACTTCATCTGATAATCCTTTTATCAATCATATAACATCTTTGGAAGCAATATATATTTTTCCATCAAATGATGTAATCTATCACTTCTCTTATTCCAAGGAGCACAAACTTTCCCACTTTAAAGTGATTTGTTTCTGTTCAGGTTTCCCAGGCACTGGCTGTCACTATGCTATTTTCTGCTAAATTAAGGAGCCTGGGACAAACTGGGATCAAGTAATTTCTTAACCTTTTCTTGGTTTAGCTTCCTAAATTCCCTCACTGTGGGGCAGACTTCCAGACTACATATATGTATATGAATATATATATGTATATGTATATACACATAACATCTTTCCTAAATCCTTTAAAATTTTCCCATGTAAACTTATTCCTTCTGTCCTGCGCATAGGAATTATGTCAGTATCTTTAATTTCTTATCCCATTCATCCCTGCCTTACCAAAGTTACATTAGACCTAAAGCTAGTAGGCTGAGTTCTCATCTCATCTCTCCTTGATTGCTTTGAACTAATCTTTATCCTACAAGGATAATAAAATTGAATAAAATTTCATACTGTCTAAGCTTTCTCTCCCCAGTTTCTTGTCAGACAAACAGCTTATTTTACTCGTAGGAGTAATGAGGACAATAAGGAATTATTTTATATTTTAGAACCGTGTCTCCTTCCCTGATTTCCACCAATGGATAGACAGATCTCTTGTGTGAATTTGTTGCAGGCTGGCAAGTTTAACACCGATGCCTACACACCTAGGGTCTTAAAATGTTTCCACTGTGCCAAAAGGACAGAACACAGATGCAGAGCTGACCTGAGTTTCTGGGCCGTGCTGGTGGGTGGGGCTGACAAACCTGAACACAGACCCACAGAGACATGGATGCACTGCTCCTGCACACTGCAGGTCACCCACAGGCACACCTATGCTGCTTCAAACCCACGCCTAGCTCAGCACAGGCAGACCTCTGCTCCCGCCAGCTTTCGCTTTTGTCAAGCGGAGCTGAAAGACTGTGCAGGGATTACATTCCCATCTGTCAAAAGAAAGATGTTTCCCTTATGTTAAATGGATTGCTCAAGAGAGAATGACTTTTCTTTCCCCTCTTAGGATACACGTTAGCTTTTTCAGAGTCTACGCTGTGTACTTGAGTCACAACAGTCTCTTGGCAAGTAATGGAGCAAGAATGAGCATCCAACAAAACAGCTTCAAGGATATACAAATATTAATTTGTCGCAATTTGTCTTTCAATAAAATGTTGCAACAGTCTTAACTCTGTGGCAATTCTATGGCCGCAGTGATGAGACTGTGTAGGCAAAAAGGAACCAGTTGCATCTCTGTGGCAAGACTGGAAAATTTGGGAAAAAATTCTGAAAAAAAGGGCTTAAGGGTTTAATGATGTATTGGCATGTCATACCTTTAATGACAGAAAAAAACCCCACAAAAACAACACCCAAAATAAAAAAAAAACAAAACAAATCCAAATCCAAAAGCAAAACCAAACAAAAACAAAAAAATCCCTCTAATGTCAGTTTGTTCAATATATCTTTATGTTCTTCACTTTCATTGCAACAATTTTTTTGTGTGTTCAATTTATTCTTTTATGTCGTATGCTTGTGACTCCCCAATGCTCTATAGTATTCTATTCAATATTTGGTTTGAAAAATCCCACAAACATAAAAAAATATTGAAAAATACTTGAAAGTAATTGTTCATGCTTTATGAGCAAAAGGTAGTATGTTCATAAAGGGGTTCAGCTTCTAAAATGCTAAATTAATGTCTCTTTCGAGTTCTATATTTAAAGATATGCTTAAGAAAGTGCTTCCACTAAGAGTAATTGGACTAAGATTTATTTTTAAAGTTAAACCTGGAACTCTGTCTCAAATAAGGAATCTTTTGTAGTGGCAGCCAAACACTCAGACAAGTCCAATGATTAGTAACTATTTTTGTAGTGGTGTCAGTGTGAGAATCAGGTCCTTAACCTGCATTGCCCTGAACATTGCAAAAAATAGTAAGTGGATGTGCAGGCACAGAAGTGATCAATCAGAATAAATGAATTTTATAAGTACAGATCTACTGAAAGACAAAAAAAGGAAAGGGACAAACAAAGGGATTTTCGCTGCTTTCTCCCCAGCTTTCCATTAGCACCCAATAGTGAAAAATGCCCATTTCCATCAGTCAGTGCAATCACAGCTGCCTTGCCTGCACGCTCCTACAAGACAGACTGCACCATCCTTCACCCCTCACAACACCTACATTTATAGTCTGCAATANACTTTCCCACTTTAAAGTGATTTGTTTCTGTTCAGGTTTCCCAGGCACTGGCTGTCACTATGCTATTTTCTGCTAAATTAAGGAGCCTGGGACAAACTGGGATCAAGTAATTTCTTAACCTTTTCTTGGTTTAGCTTCCTAAATTCCCTCACTGTGGGGCAGACTTCCAGACTACATATATGTATATGAATATATATATGTATATGTATATACACATAACATCTTTCCTAAATCCTTTAAAATTTTCCCATGTAAACTTATTCCTTCTGTCCTGCGCATAGGAATTATGTCAGTATCTTTAATTTCTTATCCCATTCATCCCTGCCTTACCAAAGTTACATTAGACCTAAAGCTAGTAGGCTGAGTTCTCATCTCATCTCTCCTTGATTGCTTTGAACTAATCTTTATCCTACAAGGATAATAAAATTGAATAAAATTTCATACTGTCTAAGCTTTCTCTCCCCAGTTTCTTGTCAGACAAACAGCTTATTTTACTCGTAGGAGTAATGAGGACAATAAGGAATTATTTTATATTTTAGAACCGTGTCTCCTTCCCTGATTTCCACCAATGGATAGACAGATCTCTTGTGTGAATTTGTTGCAGGCTGGCAAGTTTAACACCGATGCCTACACACCTAGGGTCTTAAAACGCATACACTGTGCCAAAAGGACAGAACACAGATGCAGAGCGAGGCACGGTGAAGTTGTACCACTGAGGCACCCCTGACCTGAGCCTCTGGGCCGTGCTGGTGGGTGGGGCTGACAAACCTGAACACAGACCCACAGAGACATGGATGCACTGCTCCTGCACACTGCAGGTCACCCACAGGCACACCTACACTGCTTCAAACCCATGCCTAGCTTGGCACAGGCAGACCTCTGCTCTCACCAGCTTTTGCTTTTTTCAAGTGGAGCTGAAAGACTGTGCAGGGATTACATTCCCATCTGTCAAAAGAAAGATGTTTCCCTTATGTTAAATGGATTGCTCAAGAGAGAATGACCTTTCTTCCCCCTCTTAGGATACACGTTAGCTTTTTCAGAGTCTACGCTGTGTACTTGAGTCACAACAGTCTCTTGGCAAGTAATGGAGCAAGAATGAGCATCCAACAAAACAGCTTCAAGGATATACAAATATTAATTTGTCGCAATTTGTCTTTCAATAAAATGTTGCAACAGTCTTAACTCTGTGGCAATTCTATGGCCGCAGTGATGAGACTGTGTAGGCAAAAAGGAACCAGTTGCATCTCTGTGGCAAGACTGGAAAATTTGGGAAAAAATTCTGAAAAAAAGGGCTTAAGGGTTTAATGATGTATTGGCATGTCATACCTTTAATGACAGAAAAAAACCCCACAAAAACAACACCCAAAATAAAAAAAAAACAAAACAAATCCAAATCCAAAAGCAAAACCAAACAAAAACAAAAAAATCCCTCTAATGTCAGTTTGTTCAATATATCTTTATGTTCTTCACTTTCATTGCAACAATTTTTTTGTGTGTTCAATTTATTCTTTTATGTCGTATGCTTGTGACTCCCCAATGCTCTATAGTATTCTATTCAATATTTGGTTTGAAAAATCCCACAAACATAAAAAAATATTGAAAAATACTTGAAAGTAATTGTTCATGCTTTATGAGCAAAAGGTAGTATGTTCATAAAGGGGTTCAGCTTCTAAAATGCTAAATTAATGTCTCTTTCGAGTTCTATATTTAAAGATATGCTTAAGAAAGTGCTTCCACTAAGAGTAATTGGACTAAGATTTATTTTTAAAGTTAAACCTGGAACTCTGTCTCAAATAAGGAATCTTTTGTAGTGGCAGCCAAACACTCAGACAAGTCCAATGATTAGTAACTATTTTTGTAGTGGTGTCAGTGTGAGAATCAGGTCCTTAACCTGCATTGCCCTGAACATTGCAAAAAATAGTAAGTGGATGTGCAGGCACAGAAGTGATCAATCAGAATAAATGAATTTTATAAGTACAGATCTACTGAAAGACAAAAAAAGGAAAGGGACAAACAAAGGGATTTTCGCTGCTTTCTCCCCAGCTTTCCATTAGCACCCAATAGTGAAAAATGCCCATTTCCATCAGTCAGTGCAATCACAGCTGCCTTGCCTGCACGCTCCTACAAGACAGACTGCACCATCCTTCACCCCTCACAACACCTACATTTATAGTCTGCAATACCTGCAAGCCTTTAAGATGACTCCTTTTAATGGTTTCCTCAAATACGCTGCTCTTAACCCCCAAAAAAGGTTCATGCTTGGACACTGCATCTTTGTTTGGAAGAATTTACTTTTGATTTCAAGTAAATGTACATTCTGGGGACTTCCAGGATATATACTGTTTCTGTCAAGGAATGGAAACATTACAGATGCCCCCCAGCTTACTGGCAAAGAGAGGACATTCTGTCAAAACAGCACATTTTTTTGGGAACTAAGAATTTAATTTAAAATCTCCTTTGATGGCACTCATATCTTTGGCATTTACATTTCCAATGTTTATACTGATGGCTTAAGAACACTTAAGTAGGACATTTATTTGCAAATAAAGTTTCATAACTTGGCTAGGGTTGTCTTTATAAATGTAAGAACTATAAATCCTTTTCCATATAAACACATGTATTATTTCTTAGAAAAAGTGTGTGACAGCCATGAAGTTTAATTATTCTCAATCTATAAATCTGCATGAGAGAGCTCATCCAACATAATGAGTTTGCACAGGCATTATTAAAAATATACATGTCCAGTAAAGGTAAATAAATAAATAAAAAGTAGGAAACAGCAGTGACTTGCAAGGGATATTGTAAGGCAGTGGCTAGAAGATAGAGGCCATGGAATGCACAATCCTAACCCTGACTCCATAGCCTGAGCAACAGATTTATTACTGAAATGTCTTTGTAGGGCTGATAAGAGGAAAAGTTGGCAAGGCTTTTGTAGTAGCAAAGAAATATTGCTGAAGTCTGCACTGTGTGTGCAGCTCTGCTCTAACCAATGATCGCTAAACTTAGGGTGCGTGAACAGAGGATATTAACCAATTATGCTTTATGCTGTAGCACGTGAACAATGTAACAAGCTATAAATACGTATGACGAGTGACAATAAACGAGCAAGATGTATAACTCATATCGAGTTCTCTTGATTCTGGCCGGATTTTCCTACAGGAAATTATACTGTACGTTAGAATAACCCATAGGTTCATTGGAATGCAGTTGTGGTGGAAAATTACAGGAGACGTTTTTCATCATTCTCTGCTGAGTTGAAAATTATCAGATTGTGAAGAAGACAAAGACACCCCAAGTCGTTCTTTTTGCTGGGATGCACACAGCTGAGCAGTGAGGAGGCTGCCAGGGAGATCTGTTCGGTTCCTCCTGTCTGCAAGTATCTGCAGCGACAGTCCAAAGATTTGCAACACTAATGTGGGCATCCTGCCTTCTGCTCTGAGACACAGTATGAGAACAGAATAGAAATGAAAACAAAATTTAAAAAAAACCCAAAACAGTGTATTTTTCCAAATGATGACCTCATATGCCACATCAACTGCCCCACTGACTGCATTGAGGGTCACTGCAGAAGAGACACTACTTTCCGGGAAAGAGCTCAGTACTGGTTTAGCCGGATTAACTTTTTGGAGAGCTCTTCAGCAAGAGATTAGGAACAGGCCTAAGCGTGGGTTTAAGTGTGCTGAACCCTGTGGCCTGCATGGTCCGTAGCTCCCTCCAGCTGGCCAGCCTGGTTGCCACCACCGTGCTGCTGTGGAGGGGCTGGCCCTGGGCTCCTACCAGCCAGCCTGGCCACACCACACCGGGCTCATCTGGCCATCGGGAAACTGGGAGCACTCCAAGGCACACAGGGTCCTCACACCATTTCTCTGGAGTGCAGCTTGAGCCTGGCTGTGCTAGTGAACTCCAGTTTGACAACAGGCCTGCATTTTCTTAGAAATCCTCTAACGTAGATGGTGAACGTGGACTCAAACTGAGAGTAAACACAGTTCAGGACTGTGTAATGTTAAATCCCACTGATGAGCCCAGCATTAAAAAGCATGAGATTCTGATAAATGCTTTGAGGAGCTGCAAACAAGGCCTTGCAAGCCTGATATCTTATGTCCCTTGCTCTCAGAGTGGAATGTCCAAAGTTTATTTAGATACTTGGCTAGTTGTGGAGAAAGGGGTGAGCTTTGGCTCAGTCCAGAGAAAACATTTCTCCTAATCCAGAGCTCTGAATTTTTACCATAAATCAGTAACCTGTTAAAGAACTGGGCACTTTAAAAACCCGGGCTGCCTCAAGAGGACTTTCAGGGTCCTTCCTCCCAAACCACACCTGGACAGCAAGAGCCTATTTTGCTCAGCCTGAAAGCATCTAAGCTCCCATTCTGATTTCCCAGCAGCATCCACCGTCTCGCTAAAGGTTACACTGGGAGGCCCTCTTCTGTTGGAACGAAGCAAGAATGATTTACTGCACAGAGGAGCAAGAAAAGAAGCACTGCTCAGGAAACCACTGACTAGGACAGCCAGCTGCAGGCCTTGAATTTTGCTGTTGGCTTGTTGCAGTTTCTCACATGTTTGGGTGTTAGGACTTCCTTCCTCCATCACCGCCTAAGCAGAAAAATTTCTCATGCTCTTAAGTGATTTGGGTAAGTGAAAAGAGAATCTGATGCAAGAGCAGGATTTTGTCCACACCTCATTTATTTTTTTCCTACTTTCACCAGGGTAGGGAACATTAAAAATGTTTCTCACAGAAGAGTCCCTGACACTCATGTTTTGTTTTGCCTTGGTCATTGGGTGACTGGTTGTTTTGGGATTTTGTTTTGTTATTGGTTGGTTTTGGGGTTGGGGTTCTTGTGGGGGGGAGGGGTTGGTGATTTTTGATTGATTGGTTGGTTGGTTTCAGTTTCTTTACTATTACCATGACTTCTGAAATCTTGTGATTTTTATGTGGGGGGAGTGGATCTAATTGTAAGCAGTTGAGCCAGGTCAATGAGAATGTGACATACCAAACTAAACCACGAACTCAGCAGCAAGTTAAATGAGAACAGAAAATCTTTTATTTGAATAAGAACAACTTGGCAATTGCCTAAAAATTATGCTGCCTTATTCTTTAACCTTGACATTCAGTTACCATTCAGGAACCAAGTGATACCTAGCACTGATTCATTCAGAGGTGAGTGACACTCTAACAGTTTTCAAGATAAGGCACAGCATATTGGAGATTACCTAATCTACTGCTGGTACATTTGCTTCAGCACCTAGAGCTTCTATACTCAAATGCAAATAGTGACGTCAAGCTCTTCAGTATCCACTCAGAATAATACTACCCTTTATTTTCTAGAAGGGTAGATAATGCTGCTATTGATAGTCAGATGCTCAGATCCTCTAAGAAAATAAATTATATTACAGTCTTTCAGAAATAGTATATACTACCTGAGAAGAGCCGCAAAAAATTAATAAATCCAGAATTTGTTACAATTATGTCTTTTTTCTAATGCTCATCTTCAAGCAGAGAGTTAGGAAGAATTTCTTCATCATTTAGGCATATTTTTGTATATAAATTAAAAGATGATTAAAATAATTAACAGCTTATATTTCAATTATCAAAATGTTATCCTGGAAAAGGAATCTCAATGGTTCCTGAAAATAAACAGGATAAACAGGAAAATGCTATAATGAGAACTCAGCCTCTTTGGCTGGCAATATGAAAACAGAATCCCCCATCAGATTTGAGATTTTATTTTTCACTCTCGTAGGATAGAAATACAACAAGAACAATTGCTTAGGTATTATCCAACCAAGTTTATATTTGATCCAAAACCAAACCATACACTTAGGAGACTAAAACTAATCACATTTTTTAACTTTGAAAAGAATTGTCTCTCATCTCCATTACATTTGGGGTGAAGGCTTCAACTTTTCCAGTCTATCAATGCAAAAGCACATTTAACTGCAGAAGAAAATACAGACAAAAAAAATCTCAGATAAATTTGTTACCCTAAACACAGTTGATTAAATAATCTACCTGCTAAAGACTGCAGATAAAATGAAAAATAAAAAATCCACGTAACTGAATTCCTTGTTTTTAATATTTCTCAAGTGTCAACTCTCCTGAAACTCACTTGTAAAAATCAGATTGCAGTACAGGGGCTTGAAAGTAGACTAGGAGATATAATCAGCTATCTTTCTTTCAAATTCATGGTTACTTTGGACCTCTTCTGAATGGCAAACTCCTCAGATCTGGGACTTGTTTTCCAGGCCAGAAGGATTAACAGTTTTCCATTATTAAAAAAAAAAAAAAAGAAAAATTAGGAATGGCACTGTGCAAGAAAGGATTAAGGCATAAATGCCTCAATGTTCTTCATTACATTTACAAATGTCTTCATAATTCTATTTATAACAGTGCTCAGGATATGGGCAGCACTGAAAGACTAAGCTACTACTAGTAGAACCAGAAGATTATTTTGTCTTTTGCAGTATCTGGAAGAAGTATAGGAGTCATAAAATAGGATGACAAAAAGACATTTTCTACTCTTAAAATGAATAGCAGCTGACTTTTCTGAAGGCAATACCCTGTGGATCCTTAAATCCCATCTTTTCTGACAATTTTATAAACACTGGAGTAAAAGGTTGCTAGAAGTTTCTCTGAGTATCAGCTGCAAAATAGCACAGACAGATTGTCAAGAGACACCTCATTTACCCTCTTTACAACCTGTGCATCCATCTCGTTTGTTTGCATCATTCATCAGAAGCGTTCACAGCGCTGTAGAAAAGCCTTACTGCTCTTACAGTGGCACAGGCTGCTTTCCTCCCTTGTTTCTGTGGCAACATCACCTCCTGTGTATATGAGAAAAGTCACGTTATCACATTATTTAATCGACTATCTGAACACACTTCACTCACTGCCTGGAAACACTGGAGAGTCTCAGCATCAGACCACCAGCCAGATCTCCACAGGTCATTTCTCTGCTACCAAAACTCTGCCTTCAAGCACCAGTAGAGCTGGACTGGGGCACCACAGTCAGCACCAGGTTCCTTCATTTCTACAGATATAAGGACAGGGAGCTACCTGAACACAGGTCTTTCAGTCATATATTTATAGACATGATATTTTATCCCCACAGGAGTGATCGCCAGCCAGCAGGGAATCACCTACTCAGAGAATCAAGGGCCAAATCTAGGGCAATTCTAGTCAGTCCCCAGCTGTTCAAAGATGTCCATCCCAAGCGTAGAACCATGGAACTGTTCCAACGGAAGAGACCTGAAACGTTGTCTAGTTCCAACTCCTCCTGCTGTGGGGAGGGATTTCTTCCATCGGCTCAAAATCCCATCCAGTATGGCCTTGAACACTTCCATGGAAGGGACATTCACAACTTCTGTGGACACTATATTTCAGTGCCTCATCACCCTAAAAAGGAAGAACTTCCTCATATCTAATCTAGGCTCACCCCTTTTTAGTTTGAAGCCATTTCCCCTCTGCCCCATCACTCCATGCCCTTGTAAAAAGTCTCTCTTCAGCTCTCTTGTAGGTCCCCTTTAGGTACTGGAAGGTGCTGTAAGGTCTCCCTGGAGCCTTCTCTTCTCCAGCCTGCACAACCCCAGCTCTCTCAATCTGTCTTCACAGAGAGGTGCTCCAGCCCTCTGATCATCTCTGTGACCCTCCTCTGGACTCACTCCAACCTCTCTCTGTCCTTACATCAGGAATGTCACTACAAATCAAGACAAATTATTAGCTGAAAGAAATTAACATAATTGCTGTCTTATCGCATTCTTTCCCTTAATGTTTTTCTAAGTCATTTCCTAGCTATTAGAGATTGACCTACTAATTGCTGACAAAACAAAGCAGAGTCTGCAGAGTGTAACACAGATTAAATTTTCAGCCAGGCATGCAGTTCCTCTTGTTCTCTTGAATGATGGCACTTCTCCGTATCAAGGCTTTCGTGTGCCACCTGGTGGACTTTCAGCATTTGGTACATTTTGTTTAAGTACAAATAAAGAGAGTCCTGATACACTGTCAGGAGTATCTACTTTCTTTGGCCATTGACAGTACTCGTCTTATCATCCTGTATTTGCTCAAATTCATGTTTACCTTACAGTAATAACTTGATTCCTCTCACATTTGCAGTCAAAAGAGCATTTACTACTGTAACTGTCGTTAACTTTAGCTAACACTTCGCACTGATAGATTTTACACATAATTAAATGCCAGCCCTCTCAAAAATAACTTCCACAAAACTAGAGTAACAGAATTCCATGTATAGGACCATAAGCTGACATCCTCAATGGCATTTAGATGCTTAGCTCTCAATGACCAAACATGCTAGGATTAGTCTCTATTTGAGATGAGGGTCAAAGATATCGAAGCAAACCTATGGCCACACAACTTCAAAAACAAAACTGAGTTTGAGTACTGATTCTTCCTTCTGACAGCAACAACTGTAATTAGAAGTACTGTAGGGTTAAAAATGAAAAATGAGAAGCCAACTAAAATATTTGAAAAAAAAGTTCAGAGCACAAGTTTTGTACCGTATCCATCCTTCCTATGTAACTGAGGCATTTCTTCATTTATCTTTCTTATAGAGTGTAAGCTGTAGGATAAGGAACCTCTGATGGGATAAATTTCAAAATGCACTGAGTCCTTTGAGCATCCAGTCCTAAGCAGGAGTGTATTTCCTACTCCAGCACACTGCCACAGGCATTCTTCCACTCTGCATGAGATGCACTACATTCTGTCACAGCTAAGTCTTACAGGATTTTAAGGCTGGATGCAGGCTGCCCTCTGAATGAATGCACCTGCCACAACAGAGCATCAATGGGCAACTGGATGAGCTTTCTACTCAATATACATTGTCAATTCAGAAACCTGGATACAAGATGGCAATAACTGCAGGGATAGAAAAGACCAGCTGAGAAGTGCTGAATTTGTGGTTTTCAAGGAATCTCGTTTTTGGAATCTGGCCTTGGTTTCATAGCGAAAACAAGACAAATCCAGATAAAACAGGAAGGAAAAGAACAGCAGTGATTGCAAATGCAGCTTTTGGGCTTAGTCCCCATTGTTACTGGCAACCTGACCTCTAGAGAAAAACAGGCTCAGCACAGTCTTATCAGCCATTTTGTGGGATTTGGCAAATATACCAAGAGCTGTGCTGTTCTAGATTGATTTTAGCTGCCTTTCTGGACATAGGCTCACTGCAGCGCTGCTGAAAGGTCAGCCGAGACAGACTCTTTAAGCTGGAAGCTAATATCAAGAACTGAAAAGATATACAACCAGGGAAGAAAAAGAAGCCAAGAATGTGGGGATATCAGGAGTTAAGTCATACGGCCCAGATAGTTTTAAGAACTAATCTGAGGCTGGGGGAGGTGGCAGTTGGACTGAGATTCCTTCTTCCATCGGAACATCTTTTTCAGAGAGGTAATGAGCCCAACTCACACCATGGTCTGAAGTCTCTGCAAGACTGCAAGACAACATTGCTTTTGGGACAGACAGACTATGCTGCATCAGTGTGACCTGACAGGTGAGGACTTGCAGAGAAAAAAGCTGGTGCTGAGGCCAGGTATCTACAGTTAGAGGATTTCAAACAGGCTATTTTGAATTATCTCTAGCCTACCACATAGCCTTAATGACCACCAGGATTTTAAGTTCATTCTCCTCATTACTTTAGTCTGAAAGGAAATCTGGAAGTCCCAAGGGCACTGTGGAATGAAAACCAGGCACAGTAGCAGGAATAAATTGAGATTCAATTAGAAAGTACAGGAAAATTCTGCAGGGAATTTTCTGGTGACAGAATTCCATGGGCATAACCTTGGATAGCTGCAGGCCCTGTGAGACAGAGCCTTTCTGACACATCTTGTCCAACCTGATTACAGGGTGAAAGACAAAGGTCCACATTTTTGTTCATGCTGCCTTTCCATGCTTATTCTTAGTTTTTAGTTTAAAAGCAGAGGTAGGTTTTTATTGTCCTGGATAAAATTGAGTCGAGCCCTTAGTGTATTATATGTTCTCACTGCAAACTAAATCCACTCATAAATAGGAGTTATAAAACATGTATTTCTTTTAGGAATAGAAGTGCATGCAGTTACTGTTTAAGGTCTTTAACCAAGATTGAAAGCACATTGCAAGGTTTAAATATGATCCAAATAGATGAAATAAAAAATAGAGTATTTTTTCCAGAAAGCTGAGACAATATAACATAAAATTAGTTTCAACAGACGTTAAATACCTTGGAGAGCTAATGCCACATAGGAATATTGGTTACAGTAGTTCAAGACATTTTCAATTCTGGAGTTTGATATGACATCTGAAAGCCATTTTGACTTCAGCTCTTTCACACTAATGCAACTTTACTTGCAGTAAAGTACTGCAAATTACACCATTTGTTTTACTTGTGAAAGCTAACAATGTCCTGTCTTCACAGTATGTTCAATCAAAGAAAACTTTCTGGTGACGTAGTATTTGAGTAGTTTCAAAGGCTTTTGCATCACTTAATGTTTTATAGGGAGTTCAAGGATTTCTGGTATCTGACACAAGGCTTGTTTGCACAAAACAAGTGTTTCTGAGCCTTCCAAAGCATAAAAGGAGTTTTAACACCTTTAATGAAACCGATGCATCAATTTATTTATTTTTTTGGTAACTCCCCATGTGGATTCAATCAGTTTGAAAGAGCACATTTACTATAGCAAGTTAAGTTGATATAAATTAGATTTAAATCAATGAGAGAACACCTTTCCAACGTTTTGCCTGAGTTCAGTCTAATCAGTTTAAAGCAACATCATAAGGCAATACTGTGACATTTTGGGCGGATATTAAGTCTGAATGACTTTTCTTGACAAAGTCTTCACTAACCAGCTGCAAATTCAATCATTTAGAACAGGACAAGGTTTCTATTTGTAGTACTGCAGCTCACTTTGTAAGTCATTGCAGTGCACAGTGCACCAGCAACCCTTTCGGGGACTTATTTTTCTTCTCCTCAGTCTGTGGTTATTAAACGTATTTAAGCATCTCTCACCATATGCACAAACTGGATCTGGGGTCTAGCAACAGAAAACAAACTCTGTGTTCTTAAAATTGCTGTATATGAAGAGTACCACTAAGGCAATTTGTCATTGCGTCTTTTGTCTGAATCAACAAATGTTCGATTTTAAATTATCGTAGGTGCTGTCCCAGTGACCACGCGTTCGCTGTCGGGGCCGAGCGGGNGACAAATGTTCGATTTAAAACTGCCAAGGCCATCGTAGCACATGTGCTGTCCCAGTGACCACACGTTCGCTGTCGGGGCCGAGCGGGCGCGCTATGGGGCTCCCGCCAGGCTGGCCAGGCGCGCTGCGCTCAGCACGCTGCGGGTTCGATTCCCCTGTGGGCCATTCCCGTCACAGCTGGAATCGATGGTCCCGCCGCCTCCCCTCCGACTCACGGCATTCTGCGATTCCGAGATGTAAAATCGCCTGGAAAGAGGAAATAAATCACGCCGTTCCCCCGCGGCACGATCCCACCGGGCCCAACAGGGCGCGCCCCACGGGAACGCAGCCCCCTGCACCCCCACGGAAGTCCGTCACTGCCCGCGGCCGGGCCCGCCCCGCGGAGGGCAGCCGCCTGACGCCATCGCGCGGCGCCGGCGGAGCGCCGCAGCATGGCCGTGCCG
>VZRF01004475.1:46782-197516 GCA_013396875.1 Vireo altiloquus
CAGCCCCGCCGCCGCCGCCCCGTCGTTCGCCGCGGCCCGCGCGCTCGTGGCGCGCCGCTACTCGTGCCTGGTGGCGGCGGCGCACCGGCGGCACGTGGCGCTGCCGCCGCGCTTCCTGGGCCGCAAGCGCTCCGGCATCCGCGCGCACCTGGACGCCGAGCTCCTGCGCTACTCGGAGAGGTGCGGCCGCGGGCTCCGGCTCGGGGGGGCCGGCCCCGCCTCGCAGCTAACGCTGCCCCCCTCCTTCCTTTCCTTCCAGCCTGCAGGGCGTGCCCGTGGCCTACGACAACATCAAAGCGGTCGGGGAGCTCGGCGACATCTACGACGACCAAGGGTTCATCCACCTGAACATCGAGGCGGACTTCATCATCTTCAGCCCCAAGAAAGGGAAGAAGCTGGTGGTATGTGAACGCCTTGGCGTCTCGTGGGGCGGACTTTTTTATTAAGTGGTTAATCGTTTGGCTTATCTCCAGCATCAAGTGGTCAGTTTATATTAGTTATTATATCAGTTTATATTAGCTTATTTACTTAGGAGTAGTTCATAGAAATTTAGCAGTAGTTTGTGCTAGTACTTTTTACCGTAGCTTCTCTGTTTTGTCTGTCCCTAGGTTTGTTGAATTTACAGTTTATAATTTGAATTTATAACTTATACGTTACTGAAACATGTTATCATAATGATTACATATTTAATAGGGCAGCATAACTGCTTACATCATATTGCTGCTTCTTTCTGAAGAGCAGATAATTCTCAAACAGGGTTATTTGTTATAGTGACAGGAATGTTTAGGATGCTCTCGTGAGTTCAGTTCCTTCAAGCCCAAGAGCAGTACTTCGAGTTGGAGCCTGCCTTTCAGTAAAGGAGGCGTGTGGCTCTCAGAACAGCGTTAAGCTTGTCAGAACCCTTGCTCAGCACTTGTTGGTAAGGTATGTTGCGAGCTGGCTTACATGGTTGTGCTGTACCTTTTGCAGTGTAGCTGGTGCTTTGTGATTTTGTTTAAGGGTGAATGTGCCATCTTCCTAGGAAGAGAACAGAAGGATTTTCAGTGTCCCTCATTCATTCTGTGGTTACAACAAAGGTGGATATGGTTTTATTTGCAGACATGTCAGAAACCCACTGAATGGAGTATAAAGGCTTTTTAGCTGCTAAGTAGTGCTATGCCAGCTTGAAGGCTATTTTAGGCAAGTAAATCAGACTTAAAATGGCTTCAAAGCAAAGTTGATCACTGCAGTGTAAGGAGAGAGTTACCTGCTCTATTCAGGTATTCACTGTAGCTAAATCACATGTTTTGACTTCTTTTCTTGCAGTTCAGTTCTATTTTCAGAGGAACTGTATGAGGAGTTTACAGGAATAGCTTTGATTTTAGTGAAGGAGAATTAACTTACTGCTAGATAAACTGATTTCATAACTTTTGCATAAACTCGTACTGAAAATTTTCAATATAGGAAATGAAACATTTCAAGGGTGTGCATTGAAAGGGCTGATTTTTGCTATTGACTTGCATGACATTCTTTTTCTTTTTTAGGGTGTAATTAATAAAGTGGCCCCTAGTCATATTGGCTGCCTGATACATGGATGCTTCAATGCATCTATCCCTAAGCCTGAACAAATGTCCATTGTACAGTGGCAAGAGCTGGGGTTGAAAATAGGGGATGAACTGAAATTTCGAGTGTTGCACTTGGATTCTGATGCAGCTGGGGTGTTCTTCATTCGAGGAGAACTCACTAAAAGCAGGTATGGTTCTATAAAAATATAGGGAATGTTTTTAACTGATTAATAAGATTTTTTTGCAAGCTAAGTGATTTTAATTACATCTTAATCTTTAGCTTTCTTATTTTTACACAAATCCCTATAACTATATACGTAGTTATATATATGTTGTCTTAGACTAAACTTTCCACTGTTCAGGACTCCCATGGAAGTTTTCTCTGGAAAGAGTAAAACGAGATATTACTTGAGCTTTAAAAATCTGAGGGTGTTGGCTTATGAATTGTTGATTGCACATGTAATAGGTACTCCAAATAGCACATCCAGGTGTCTAAGAGTAGCTTTGGCCATAGGATTTTCAAGTGCAAACAGCCCAGGAATCCTGAACGCAGTGGTAACATTGAAATTTACACACAAGCAAGTGCATATTTATTGTGTAATGACAAATAGATGTGGATGACTTAAATACTTGCTGAAACATGAGAATTTCAAAGATGAGAATATGTGTCAACTTCCTTCTTAGGCCTCTGTAAATTTTTAGGGCATCATGCAAGAAATCCTGTCTTCAGAAGAGTTCATTCACTTTTTTTTAAAAACAGTCACTTACTGAGCAATATTTTTCTTCCAACGTGGTTTTGTTTTTAATTAAATGTATAATGTGACTCCTACTGCAAATTCATAGCATTTTTTGTTTGTTTTTTGGTTTTTTTAATCTGGAGGGGTGTTCTGGATCGTTTCAGTGAATTTACAATGAAAGTTAGCAATTTTGTCTTCAGTGCCTCTGGGGACATAAAAACTCCTTGGTTTTTAACTGCATTCTTTCCATATTTGTCTACTTAGACATTTTCTGCAGTGTCCTTGGTTGCAAGGTACCTGCTGGGGGTGTTTTCTTGATGTTTTTTTGTCAAGGTTTTTTTCTTCTTTTTTTAAAAAATTTTCTGGCATCCCCTTTGTTTTAATTAGAGTAGGGTAATTGCTTGGTAAAATCAGCAGTGTGCCTCATGTATGATTGAATAGGCCACATGATTGATTGAATAGGCTGTGTGTGTTTGTGAATGACTTAAACCCAGAAAATCTTTACTACGCAATGTGTAGTAATGAATTAGGGGATAAAGGAGCACAAGAAAAGAGGAAATACCAAATGGTCTGTATGGCACTTTAGAGAATAAATTTAGGCTAAGATTTGAAAGAGAATATTTATTATGTGGTGAGAAGGAAGCTAGTAAGGTAATAGAAATTACCTTGAGAGTATTGAACTGTAACACAGAGCATCATGTGCTCCGTTTGTTGTTGT
This sequence comes from Vireo altiloquus, assembly GCA_013396875.1. Lineage (NCBI taxonomy): Eukaryota > Metazoa > Chordata > Aves > Passeriformes > Vireonidae > Vireo > Vireo altiloquus. Next base: position 49,782 of record VZRF01004475.1, read on the forward strand.
TTTTAGCAAATGTTAATCTTTTATCCACTTGGTGTAAATACTGTGTCTCTAATTCAGTTTATTTTGTATATTTCTTTACAGCATGCGGCCCAAAAAATCTGACACAGTCACTGAAAGTACAAATGGGGACAAAATTCAAAAGCTTGACCACCAGGAAAATGGCTTGAATAACTGTGATACTGTCGCAGAAGAGCCTTTAAATGAGACAGATAACCTTGGAAGGGAAAATGAGGAAGAGCAAAATGTTGATGCTGTGAATGGATTATGTGATGATAAAAACAAGAAGAAAAAGAAAAAGAAAAAGGACAAGCAAGAAGAACAGGAACTTGTATTGCCTAGCAGTGACTCCAGTGGTTACCAAAGTGACCATAAAAAGTCAAAGAAAAAGAAAAGAAAACATTGTGATGAAGTTGAAGAAAGTGAATTATCTCAGATGTCAGAAAAACCCAAAGCAAAGAAGAAAAGGCACTAAAGTTTGAAATGCCTTTCCTGAATTAGATTTCAGACATTTTTGATAAGTTTCAATAAAACCTTGTTTTCAAAATGTGTATCTATCTTTCTTTATTACACAGTCTGCTCTGCTAGCTCAGGTGGCATTTTTGTGCATATGTGCACCAGCAGCTTGAAAGGCAGAATCCTTTAAAGGATTCATACAAGAAAATGGGAGGAAGCATTATCTGCCTGATATTGCCTGCAAAACAAGGCACAAAAGAGCCATGGAATGTAATCACAGGAACACATGCATCACCTCTGTGTCTGCTTTTATTATTTATTTCCAGTTTGTGCATTAGCCACTCGGTAGTTGTGATGTTTGCTATTCTAACTCCATCTTTGCCAATCTTGGTTTTACAAGAGTAGATTAGCATTACCTTTGGGCTTCGGGGAAATTCAAGTGAATTCCCAGGGGGCTGAAAAGAGATAATTTATATAAGTGTTTTTGGTTGCAGCTCTTTTCTGTTGTGAGGAGCTCTAGGGAGAGCTGTAGTGTGATGGTCTAGTCTTTCACCAAGGTAGGAGGCCATGATTGCTTTGGTATTGATTCGTCTGTTGCAAGAGCATAACCAGCTGTTCAAAAGCCTTGTGAATAAACAGCATGAATGTGGAAACTTGCTGTTCATCTCTTCCTAGGTGACAAAACATTTTGCTCTAGTGATAAATGCTGATGCTATTAGCTCACTTTAATACATGTGTGTACAGCTTTTAATAATACATCCATTTACATTGAACATGTTCTGAATTTCAAGTGTGACAATGCTTGTTTTAGGTCTCCCTTTGTGCTATATTAATGTCTTTTATGCATCTTTAAAGCTCCAAATTTACCAAGGAAAAGTTAGCAACTTGGAGGCTCGATGGCATGGCAGTACATAGGCATTTTAATGTTATGACAACATAAAGAACCAAGTTAAGACTTTCTGAAGGCTTAAAAGAAAGTGAGCTTAAGTAGACAATGGCAGCAGAAGCAGCAGAAACTGTAGGATATCCTTTTGTGGTTGCTCTTCAGGGTTCTTCATCTTGAAGCCATTTTCTGAACAGTCCTGAGATGAACTTGAATTGTCCCTGTTGTGTTTCTACATGTGATGATGCTGATGCTTCATCTGCATGCAATTTCATAGATGCTGGCTCATGTAACCATTTCTCCTGTACTGTGACGGAGCCTGAAAGGTCAGATGATGTTTGTAGTGTATTACACCATGCTGCGAGGTCAGCTGGGGGCAGTATTCTAGTGTGGTCATGGTTGCAGAGAATGACAGAAGTCCTGCCCTGCTGTACTTAAGCACAAGCAGGCTGAGTGTTGGGACATAATTTACAGTCAGAAGTTATGTGGCAGTTCCTCCTTTAAATATATATGTATATAAATATATGTATATTTATGTAGGGACTTGGAGGACAAGTTGGATGGTGGGTAAGAAGGACAGAGAGAGAAGGATGTCAAGCACAGATATTTTTTGATGATGCCAACATGAAGAGGACAGTGGATGCAGTTACTATTGCGGATGAACCAAAGACTGTACAGCGTGACTTCATTTCATACTCCTTTGTACTCATTGTACCTCACTTGCCCTTTTAGGGAAGGGAAACACATCTCCAGAGTCAAGCCTCACCAACTGAAGGAACCAGTTTGTAGCACCAAAAGTTTGTCTTGCTCTGTTCCGCCTTCTCATCAGCCTGCAAAGAAAGAAAGACATTTAGGGGCGAAGTACTGAAGTTGCAACTAATGAATCAAGTAACATAAGCAGTGTAAATGCTTTCAGCACTTCGCTCTTTTTCCACTTCTGCTGCTTTTCCATTCTCTTACTGGGAATTGCTTACTGTAATGCAGCAAACTGTGCAAACTGTTTTGTTAATGATTAGTCTTTTCTGAAAGCCTATGGTAATCTCAGTTTTGGGCCTTAGAGGCAGGTTGTTTATTTTTCACCCACAAGTTTGGCTGGCACCCACTTGTATCATTTTTTGGTTTTCTTTCTTGGGTTACAACAAAAGAGAGCAATTAAAAATAAATGCAGGAGCTGGCAATTAATGATTGCTGAACAAGTTGTTGTTCCAATGATACAAATACCAAAACATGTTAAATTCTTGCTAGATTTTGTGTCTTTGGAAGGGGAAAAGTGAAGAAAATACTTCAAAAAAGAAGGAAGAAAAATGTGTTTTACACAGTTGGAGGCAATATTGGCAGCCTCACAGCTGCACTGTTGATATTGCTGTAAATACTGTTTTAGTGTTTGCTAAATATGGCAAGAAAACTTGGATTTTCGAAAGTGAATTTTCACTCTGATCATGATTTAAATCACTTTGCTTTGCTTTTTCCCCATAAAAAGGCAAGATTTTCTTATGCTTGAAATTAACAAAGAAGCTGAACTTGACATTTTCCATTAAATTTAATCTGAAGTTTGATCTCTTTAAACCTAAACCTTTAACTTTCTGTGTTCCCCTGGACTACAAATGAAGAGTTATTGAATTTTGAGTTAGGACAAGATTTTTGAGTATATAGAATAATTCTTTATAAAGCTTCCTGTGAGGCCAGGTGACTTTTTTTTTTTTTTGTACAGCGTTTCTGTTATTTTTTTCTGGGTGCTTTCTAGTACAACTCATGTCACATTGCAAAGAGAAGGTTAGAAAGTAAAACTGTATTTTATCTTACAACTTTATAGTTACACCAAGGTAACTGTGATCTAGAGAAAAAAATTTGCTGAGTTTTTTTTCCTATTTTAGCATTAAGCTTGCAGCAAACCAATATTTACTTACAGCTGTGGTTGATAATCCTTTGTCTGTATTGTGAAAAATGCAGTGCCAACTTAATCAGCTATAAGTTTCTAAGTAGGAACTGCTACTTGGCAGTATAAATATTTTGGTTCTGCAAATGTTTCTCAGTGTATTACATGCCTTTGGCAGAAGAGCAAGCAGTCTTACAAGAAGGTATTTTTAGCTGTCTCTAAAACAATTGTCTTGTATGCTCTGAAGCTTGCAATAATCTGCAGCGTTAACTTTTGCTCTTTGTCTTTTCCCTGCTTCTCTTAGAAACAAATTCTTTGCTTTTGACTTGGCACTTTGCTGCTGCTTGAAATACTCAGCCCAAACAGCCCAGTGGATGAGCTCTAGGGAAAGGATTTTTTTTAAAGGGCTTAAGCAAGCTAGCTGCCTTTTGGAAAAACACGAGCCTTGATCAAATCTGCCTGTGAGTAAACAGTTTGCCTTTGGAAGCATCCCAACCTTTGATAGCCTTCAGACAGTACAGACCTTTGCTGTGAAGAGGTTATGTGATCTGATGCTCTCAGGATTATTACTGTTGGCTGTGGAAAGTCTGAAATATTTTCATTCTAATAAGGCGTATATTTTTCTTACCAAAACATTGATTCTATTCTATTTAGTTTTCAGAAATTCTGTATATTCTAAAAAGCCTGAGGGACTTCAGTATCCAGTAGGCTTTGTTTATAAGGAGAAGGTATCTTCTGGATTCACATGAACAAAAATAAGGCTCTGAAAATCAAGCTTTGCACTTCTCCAAAATTGACAGTAAATAAGCATTTTACAGTCACAGCTCAAGATTTTTTTGCTCTTCATGACTTTACACTTAGTTAAGTTAGAGCTGGGTTAAATTCACCTGTAAATATTGTCCCAAGCCACTCAAATGACCTGATATTTAACATGTAAAAGCAATTGCAGCCTGGCCATGACTTCAAGTTCCCCTGAAGCCAACTGTCCTAGGCAAAGAAGGAATAAGCTTTAATTTTCCTATTTTAAGGACCCCTGTTCCATAAGACTGAATACAAGATGATCTCCTCCCCTTTCCCAAACTGGTATGTCTGTAGAGTATCATTGCTGCTGGAATGTTTCTGTTACAACCAGAGACAGTTGAACTTGGAGAAGAACTTATTTGAGAAATCTATCTATAAAAACAGCTGAAATGAACTTTCTGTACAGAAGATGAGTGAAACTGTAGCAGTTTTCAGTACGTAGCAAAGAAACGTTAGGAACAGAGGAAAGAATTTTGCTACAAGATGCATTATCAATACCTTCCTTTTTTATGGATTATTTTAGTGTATTTCATGGGATTAGAAGGTTAAGCTGTGACCTTTGGTCTCTGAATCTGTATATTTAGTAAGAATACAATTAAAAAGATAGGGAAAGCTACTGCACTTCAAAGCTCTCTTGCTCATTATTGCCTGTGTTTCTATTTTCTTTCACTGGGAACTTTCATGTATGGAAACTTCTCTAAGAATATTCTTAATACACTGAAAATATGATGTCCCATTCAAGAGCAGGATTTCATTGTGCTGCACAAATTGAGTGAGGAGAAACGTGTGTTTAAGAGGCTCTGGTGAGAGCCAGTCTCTCAGTACTATGTTGCTTAGAAGCTCCCATTAGGCGTTTTAGCTTCTAAGTAGTGCTGAGGTATGGACAGTGAAGAAGCAGATCTTTATCAAATGCTTTGACTTGAGTTGCAGTTCAGGTTGCATTCTGAAATAATGTTCAGTTCTACCTGCAAAGACACAACCAGTTGGCCTGACCTCATTGTGGCACACCTGTGCCTGGCACACACAGCTTCTGATGGAGGCTTGGAGCGCAGCAGTCAGTGGGATGCAGGCTGTGCAAGTGCAGTCCCGGATTTCACTGAAAGCATTTTGTCAAAACTAATATGCAGTAATGTTGGAGTCCAGGGAAGCCAGAAAACTTCTCCTGACTCTCTGGGGACACATTTTATCCCTAGAGCACCCCAAAAAGGCTTAGCCTACAAACTAAGTCCATGGGAGCCCTTACCTCCACTTCTGGGTGAGCTGAAAGCACCAAAGAAATGAAGAAATGGTTGTTTAGTGCACCACAGAGAATGTGCTTGTAGTTTTAGATTTTGCTCTATATATTAATAAAGAGACAACATGGAGAATTCAGGGTGTCAGCTGCTGCTTCTTCTTCTTCTTCTTCTTCTTCTTCTTCTTCTTCTTCTNTTCTTCTCTAAGTTCCTATGATTTAGTAATTGGTAGAAAGAATCTAGTGTAGAAAAGACATGTTAATAAAATTGATAGTTATTGGTTTTAAAGACAAAATAAAATATGTAAAATCTCTCTATTCAGTGATAACAAAATATATAAACCCTCTGCACTGAGCAGCAACAGACATTTGTGCCCCTGGAAGCTGCAGCAGAGGCTGTGTTCCTGAAACTTTGATAAGAAACAATAATTCCTGAAGCAGCAGAAAGTTTCCTTTTCCTGACATGAGACACTGAGAAAGAAAATCACCAAACACAAAGAGAAGAACAGGGCCCTAGGGCCCCCCACAGAATAACTCCCAGTCATTCAGGGAGCTGACTGAAGCCAGAGTCATCTTGTTTTCAAGGAGCAGGCTACAGCTCCCAGTGATAAGTCACAGCCTGTGCTTTTATCTCCTTATAGTAAGTGTGTTAGCACATGGACAAATTAAAAATTCTGTAGGGATCGGTCATATCAACATTTAAAAGCTAGACTAAAAGAGAAGGCAAATTTATCCTGCATCAGTAAACATGAATATCAATATCAGAAAAGGCAATACTGTTTTGGAGGATTATAAAATTTTTGCATCAGCTCCTTTTTCGTTATAGATAACAAACCAGTGACATCTGACCCTCTTTCAGGATAATGCCATTTCATTATATACATGTCTGAGGATTCATTTTTTCCCCAGAGGTTTGGTCATCTCTACTTGGACTCAAAAATGAACAGTTTTTCATGAAGCACTTTCCTAGAAGGACAGCCATTTGTTTCTCAGCCAAAAAAAAAGCCACAACCCCTCAAAAGAACCTACACCAAAACAAAAAGTGCACAGATGGTATAGGTACTTGCCGTTTCTTCCCGGAATGAATTCTTCCTCTCGATGTTGCCTTGTGGATTTTTGAAGAGGGGATTGCCTTCACCTCTGGTGTATCTACATTCTGCCCAGAGAAACAGTTCAGGACCTCTGCCTTTCAAAGAAATTCCATATATTGTGACTACAAATAAGTCTAAACTGATGATGTATGGGATGTGCTGATAAGTACTTTTGATATGATTTTCTTGACATTAAACTGAATTTAGCTGTATAAGTGACCTGCTTTATATCTAAATTAGTTATTACTAAATCCCTATTTTTCTAGTTTTCTTTGAGAGGATAATTCCTGTTTCATAGGTATAATTTGAAAATTCATCTTTTCATTATGACTAGGCATTAGTTGAACTCTGTTTTCTTGGGTCAAAGGAATGATATTATGGACAGTTGTAAGGTTTCTGAGGTAGGGAAAAATGTGCATGTGTTACAGATGTAAGTACATTTGCACATCTATTTTTCTACCCATGTTTTGTTTCTGAAGTACTTACCAAAATATGCAGATGCTCACAGACTAGTTTTGGAGTCATCTGTATTGGAGTTATTTCTATCTCACTTCAAAATCTGGTTTGCAAAACCGTTGTCATAAATGATCCCAAAATAGAGCCCAGCATCATCTTATTCATTACTGTTTTATATTTATCCTGTGAATATGTGGTTGTGCCATATTATGATGGGGAATGGGAGGACAAGCTGTTGCAAATAACTTTATATCTTCCTATTAACTGAGTATAGCAAATATCTTTTCTCAGGCAAAAATTATTACTTCAATTACTTATGGTTAGACTTGATTTGTTTCTTCACTGGAGCACACTTTGGAAAATGGTCTAAAAAATTCAGTTAATATATGGAAAATTGACTAGGAGAGAAGGATTTAAAACAAAAGAGAGAAAAACCTAGGGATTTCTTCATAAAGAGTACAAAGGCAAAATTTTCAGTTTAAGGAGATTTTTGTAATCTCAACATTTTTCCTGACAATTGTAAGAAATTATAATTTTTTTCTTTAAATACCTTTCTCATCTCTCCACTAAGTATTTTTGGTCCATTAAAAATGGTTCTCTAATTTTTCAGAGTATGACATAAAATATTTTAAATATGCAAGTAAGTAGTCATTTCAAATAGAGGACTATTTCATTCTAGGTATCTGAATTGCAGTTCTAGGGAGTGAACCAAAAGGTGTTTTCCTCCCAAATTCATATTCTGGGGAAGTTGACTGAATTTGGCAGGGGGGGTTTTTTTGTTTGTTTGTTTGTTTGGGTTTTTTTTTCAAATGTGTCAGAACTCAGTATAGGACTTGGAAAAGTCTGACTTGCGGAAGGCTTCTGCCTGTTCTCATGCAATGCCACACGGTGGAGTATTGCTTTTTCTTTTGGGCTTTTTCTCCACATCTGTCATCTAAAGAACTCAAAACTTCTGTGAATCGGTATTTGATAAGAAGTATTTCAGCTAACTGAAATGAGACTAGAAGAAAAATAAAATTTGTATGTGCTCTGTATGTCAGCATCAAAATCTTGGAATCTGTCCTCGCTGCTGTGACCATGTTGCTTTAGTTTATATTCTAATTTTTGTATATTTCAAAGTGCCATTAATACTGATATTCATCCTGTTTTACACTGTTCATATTTCATATCCTTTCTGTAGTTTTTTTGTATAGGAAAAGAGGCTTACGTGGCCATGCTCTGGATAAAAGCTCATGCAAATGCTGTGGTGTGTAAGTGCATTTGTTTTTCTTTAGTAAATTTGAAGTGAATGGCCAGTTTCCAGATTCCTGTCTACTTAAATGAAATACTGAATTCCTATAAGTTTCATGGACACTAGTTGTTTGGCAGAGGAGAAAAATTATATGATTTCTCCTGTTTGAAGAAAAGTGACCCAAGTTCAGCTGTGGTGAACACAAACCACTCTGTGGACTCCATGGCAGTGGGAAAAGCTCCAGGCAGAACTTTGCACCTTATTACACATGAGGGGAAGGGAAGGGAGGAATCCTTAGCTCTGGTGCTGAGGAAACAGCTTGGTTTTGTCTTTACTGATCTTGGAGGTTTTGGTTTTTTTTTGTAACACAGAATTACTTTATCTATTCACATGCCTGGGTTTTTTTTCTGGGTTTGCTGTAGACTAGTTTGTTCTCCTTGGGAACAAGGGAAAAAGAGACTGAAAAGTCCATGTTGATGTTGAGGGCATCAAAGCATCTTAGTTTTCACATAAGCCTACTGTTAACCATCAAAACCTCAGTATCAGTCATGTTAAATATCAATGGCTGATGTAAGACCTGAAATTAAGATTTTTAAAGAGCAAGTTGGAGGTGGGGGAATTTCTCTGCATACCACCAACCTGAGTAGGCTGCTCTGCTATGACAATACCACTAGTAGACACGTTTGAAATATATTAATGTAAAAAGGGTGACATCAGATTACACTTTTACCCCTCTGTACTATATCAGTCACAAAGTAAAATACAGAAACTGTCTTGGTGGCTGAGACCATAACCCACTAGACTTCACTGAAATACAGTAATGTGCTCAATTACACTTAGCCTTGCTCTTAGTACGGTACTCTTAAGTGCTTGTCTGTAGAGCTTTGCTGAGAAGGTTAAAAGGTGTCTTAATCCTCCTTAATGTGGCGAGTGATGTTCCCACCAGGACACAAATCCATATGTTTTACATGTGAGTAATGTAACCATAAGAATCTTGCAGAAAGGGTGGATAACAAATTCTTTACCCCTAGTAATGAATTACATTTTTAAAGAAAACTGAGCCCTGCTTATGAAATGGTTTTGGGGATTTGTCTTTGAGTGGGGTGTCACACTTGTGTGCGTGGGGACTCAAAAACATCAGTAAGACTTTGCCGTATGTGAATATTGGTGATGGTGTGTGATAGAATATGTGACTGTGTTTGCATTATGTCTGTGCTCTGGAGTGGATGTGAATATCGCTCAGGTTGCTTCAGACTTTGTCATGAAAGTATCCACTGGCTTATTTTAGGAATTGTGTGATTTTTCAAAAATTTAACTAGAGAGTAAAATTAAGGAGATTTTCTGAAAAAGAAAAATATTAATTCATAACTTTTGCAGCAACACTGAATAAACTCACTCTTAATTTAGCTATTGGGATATAATAGAAATGTGCCCTAAACTGTGGAAGATGTTCATTCACATTGCTTCTAGAGGGATCTGATATAAAAATTAATTTAGGTGCCTATCAAGAAAAACAGCCTACATGGGATGAGTGTTTGTGCAGCTTTGCTTATTAAAGCTCTAGAAAACAGAAGCTTCTCTACCAGAGATGCCACCCAAGGTTAGAGACTTCCACTCTGTTAGTCTTACTAAGAAGGGCCTTTCACCACTGAGCTATTTCATTTACTCTTAGTCTTGAAACACAAACAATATATTTCAAAAAAAAGTTTTCAAAATGTCTTCTCATAAAAAGTCCTAGTGCTGATACACTGGCAGTGTTTCTGTTTTCAGGTACAAAATTTAATCTAAGCCACTTTTTCCCCCTAGAGTTGGCAGATTGGCTAACTAGAAAAATTTCTCGCACAAGTTATAAGGAGAGTGGTATTTTCACTACTTCAATATAAAATTAACAGACTCCTTGTGAGATCAGTACTAAAATATTATGTAAGTGGCAAATCAAGTAAATTCTTAGTTTTGTGTGTCTGTGCAGTTTATGTAGTATGATTCACAGCACTGTGCAGCAAAGCCAAGATGGGGAATAGCAGGACTTCTGCAGAAGGCCTGAGGCTAAGACAGTCAGCAGGGTATGGCTAGGGGGTTACAGGAGAATAAAACTGTGGTCTTAGTCTGCTCTTTGTAACATAATGTATCAATACAAGCAGTATCAGAAGAAAAAGAAATGGTGTTATCTTAGTATTTTATGCTAATTTAGGCAGAATGTGCTGCAGTATTATTTTGGCACTGTGCTAGTGGTGTGTCTGCTGTCTCCAGGGGCCCTCATCAAAAGCAGAGGAAAGTCTCCTGCTGTGCCAATACTGTAAAATAAATAACATTCTCAGAAGATTAATACAGAGCTGGAGCACAGAGTGTTACTGGTGTCATAAAACAGACAGTAAAAGGGTTGCATTCTAGAAGGCAAGACTAAGGAAATGACTGATCCCAGGGAAGGATAACTTTGTTGATCTGGAAACATCATTTAAGGAAGAAATGATGAGCAAGTGTCCAAAAGTTGGGAAGTTATGAAGGGACATGTGTCCAAAATGTAGATCTGCAGCTGAACTTCTTCCAAGTACATTTAACCTTGTTTGGTCTGGAAATCTCATGAATCTGAACTGTGTTTTGAGTTTATTTTTATCAGTATTGGTGTTGCTTAGTCTGGATGTGATAACTGCTATCTGGAGAGGTTTGTTGCCTATATTGATACTCTAATTTTTAGCTGAAACTTGTAAGATAATAGTGCATTAATTACTTAAGGAAAAAAAAAGTAAAAGGCAAGCCCCAGAGGAGTGAAAAGTGTGTATTGTGGGGTGACAACTAAATTGCTGACTAGTTTCCTTGTCAGTTTTGCTTCCGATTTCCAAACTGCAGTGAAATGAGACTTATGTCTCTCTTCATCCTTCTCCACCACCCCTCGTAAATCAGAGAGCAATCAGCAGTTCCAAACTGCTTACTGTGTGCCTGCAGATACTGTAAGTGTTGCTTAACAAGAAGTCAAACAGCTAATCATAGTCATACACACTGGAAGTAATTTATGGCTGTGCCAGGGGCTCTGCCACAAGCTCCGCCAGCTGGATCCTGCTCTGGAGGATCAGGGGACTGTCAGGGTGAGCTGCTCCCCCCAGCCAGCCTGAACCCCCAGCTTCCCTCTGCAAGGGCTGGACACTTGTGCACCATCTCAATCCAAAGCGTGATTGGAACTGTAGGAAGCCGCTACCCAGCAACTGAGTATATTCTTGTTTGATTAAAATTCTGGAATAATTTTAAAGAAGAGAAACAACTGTCATGAACAGAGAGAGGGACTGGCCCTTTGATGCCCTTCTTCATATCAGCCAAAACATGTAAATCTCAGTAGCATAAAGGAAATTTCATCATCTTCCAATCATTAGTAGGTACTCTTGAGACAGGAACAAACTGTTGCTCAAGGCAAAAGTAATTGTTTAGGACTCTGAGAATTTTAAGGACAGTTCTTACCTAGACCAAGGCAAAGGCAGGTTTTCAGGGCAAACCAGAGGCAGGCATATGCATGAACATCCTGGGAGCAAGAAGACAACACCTTGACCCCTGCACCACCTTTGTGAGTTTCATGCAGGTTTGGGTCAGTGAGTGACTTTCCTTAAGAAGAATTTGACCAATGGTTTATCTTTTTTTATATTATTCAGTTTTAAATTTATTTTAATCCATCATTGTATTGTTATAATACCCTTCTCCTAGAACTGTTTCTCAGCTTTCTGTTTGTTGGAATGTCTGTGCTTCAGGAATTAGCAGCATCCCCAAATCTCATTTTGGGTCCCATTCACTATGTGCTCTTTCTGTCACTGTTTATCTTGATATGACCCCAACAAATAAATCCTATTCCTTCCAATCTTCAATGAATGACAAATTTCCTTTACTTTTTGAATCATAAATGTCTGGTTTCTGCAGCTGAAGCAGAAGTTAAGTGGGAATCCCCATCTGTATTTAATGTGCACTTGGCACAATGCCTATATTATTTCTTTAAAATAATTTCTCCCTTTTAAAAGTGAAGGTTGAAAGTCTAGCCTTGACCAAATTAACAGGATTTTTGCCACAGAGTAGCATGGCTACTGAAATCAACCCTAGGATCCCAGAAGGTATACTTTTATTATTTATCTGTGAGCATCAGATTGCCTCCTGTCTTTGATTCCTTCATTACTGTCTCCTTAACAATCTTTTTAAGCATAGAAAATATGCATACAGTGTTCAGTCAGTTACCAGAGGTGGAAATAAAGCTCATTGAATCCATCTTATTTTAATTTCTTCTTTTTTTATCAGTGTGCATAACTGAGAAAAGTTCTCTTAAATATTCCATTTTTTCCCCTAGTTCTAAGTACCAACTTTTTCATAAGAGAAAACATTTCAATTTTCTATATTTATAGTTTAAATCTACAAATCTCTTGCTTTTTCTGTTTCTTTTCATAACTAATAACAGTTCTTACTTTAAAAACCTTTTTTTAAAAATTCTCCAGTCCATTTAACTGGTGATGTATCAATATCAATGGTAAGATCACAAGAACATAAATAGCAAGTCCTGAGGTCAAAACCAAGATTTTGTACCTGAGAATCAAGCAAACAGGGAGAAATGGCCTTGATCTTCATTATAAAATACCAGCAAAGTCAACTGCTCTGTTACAGAGAAGGAATGTTTTATTGTGGGCAGATGGAGACATTAGAAGGTCACTCTGTTATGGTTCCCTATTTGAAGATGTTGGCTGGGTAGCAGAATGGAATCAAGTCTTTTCTTTCTCCTGAGTACTAGAAAATACCTCTATTCCCCTTTATGCATTTTTAATCAGTGGTATCAAGCCGTTAATAAGCTCAGCACAAAAATCTCTGCTGTGGCTATTCTGGTGTAACATGACATCTTTTTTTCCTACATAGTAACAGATGGCATTTTACTTTTCTGTTGCTAAAGTGCTTAATCTTGAAGCAAGCTGGACTTTGTAAAGGGAACTTTCTTCCCACAAAACAATGTAGGACTAATGTGTACTTCAGATACACATTAGAAAAGAGATGCAAACTTTTTTACCTGTGCCACCAAGTGCTACACTTAGATATTTCCGATGCTCGGCTTTCTCTCAGAATAACTTTCTAAATAAATGCATGTACTGAGTGCACAGGAAGCTGTGTTTTGATTTGTGTCTGGTTTCTCAACATCACATCTCATACAGCTTTCCCATCCCCAGGGATCTGTCCTGAGCCTGTCCTGAGAGCATCATTCCTCCATCCCCCATCCTGCTGTGTTCTGGTCTTAGCTTTTCATTCATATTTAGTTGAGTGTTATTTTGACCCTCCAGGATCAAGCCAGTTATTTGTACCTCATGCAATAAAAGCCACTGAACACTGTATCTTCATTTAACACTGGCTGCTATGAAGGAAAGATTAAACGATGGAAATGATCCATATTTGATGTCAGCTCACTTCAAACAAAGTGGGTGTCAGTGATGGTGGTGGAACCTAGAGCCCATAGCAGGCTTCTGTGCATCTCATGTCCTGTCTCTAAGGCAGCCTGATCATCAGGACAAGCTTACTGGGACACCTGCCAGTCCTGCAGTGAGGATAGCCAGCACATCAAAGCGAAGGCATTGATTCTGACTTTTTTTAAAGAGCGAGGCAAACACTCAAGAGCTCAACTGCATGAATTACCTCAGAGGAGCACGGGACAAGTAAAGAAAAACAGAGTACAAAGAGACGAACCTAGAAAACAAATCACAGTAAACTCTTTAACTTTTAAATTTTTGCCTTTCAGCTTGATTAGTTACATCTTCCTTGTATCAGCTTTCTCTTTTAATTGCACTTCCCCCTAAATATTTTGATGTTTGTTCCTCAATTTCTATCACGCTTTTTATTTTCTTTTTAATTCTCATTTTCTGTCTTTCTTCAGATCTAAAAAAACCCATATGTTATGATTACCCACATAGCTGCTAGGTGTGATAGAGACTTAAATTAGTAATGAGTTAATAGAGAAAGCTTAACCACACTTATGGGATGCAAACTGATGCAGCAAAGAGGGAATCATATGTGGTCTCTCTCTTATTTCAGCCTCTCTTTTGCCCATGCATATCATTTAGGAAACCACTACAATTTCAGAAATTCTATTTAATGTGATATTTTTTTTTTGTTTTTATTGTTTGTCTCCTTCAAACAAAAGGGCTGCTGGGAGCAAAATATAGAAGAGGAAGAAGTAGGAGGAAAAGGATTTTGTTGCAGACATCCTCACATGTAACATTTCCATTCCACATTCCTAAAGAACATATAAATAACAATATCTGCAAGGTTTCTTTATAAGAAAAAGCATCCTAAACTTAATGTAGCAATGTTGTGATCTTGGATCAGCTCTTGAATTTACTCCACAGCAGATGTTTGGTACCCACATGCTGGTAAAATTCTTGTGTATAACAGTTCCCCAGGCTGCCTCTCATCCCTGCACAGCTTTTGTAATTGAATTTCACTCAGAAAATCAGCATTGTCCTGTTACCACGTTCTCCAAAATGTAAAACAAACAGAGGAACTCTCAAATGATTATAATTGAAATATTTTTAGCTAAATGTCAGCATGGTTTCACATAAACCCAACAATTTGATGTGGTTTTCCATACTGGCAGGCCTCAGCCATTTGGTGTGGTAATAAACATCCCCAAATCTTAAGTCATTGATTGTTTGGCTTCAGCAATGATAAAACATGGAAAACAAAATAAAAGATCGTAAGCCTTGTCTGAAATTTATTTGGAGTCCAGGTGTGAAGCATACCTGGCTTTTCATATTTATCATAGCACCTGACAGAAGTGACACATTCAGTCTTAGCCATGTCTACTTTATCTTGTCAGTGTCTGAAACAGACAGGGGAAGCCTTTCAATATTGTACTTCATAAAATTGCAACCAGACTGATAAATCTGTTTATTTCTCCTTTAAATGTGCCCTGGTTTTCATTACAGAGACAGCTTGCATGGATGCTGATGAATGATTAGTCTCCCATCACAGACCTTTATGGACACTTTGCCAAGAAACTTGTTTTGTGAATTCCTCAGCTTCTTCTTTTATTTTTTTTTCCCAGCACCTGAAAACTTTCAACTGGCCTGGCTTGAAAGCTGCCTTGGAAATTTTGCTAAGGCTCTTACTTTGGTAGCTAAAAAATGACCTTGAAGAATGATTAATGCTGTGTAGGGGTTGATGACATAAATCTGTTAAAATGTGCTTGATGTACATTTTCGCATGCAAGAATGTTATAGCCATATTCCTGTACTAACTCAGTGACGTTGAACAGAATGTAGCAGATATTAAATATAAAAAAAACCCCTCAAAACCAAAAAGAACCCCCAAAAGGATTTGAATTAATTTTACCAAGAAAATGTTTCTGGCAAGAGAATATAAATTTAATGAAAAATAAAAACAGTGGTCTTAAGGCATATTGGCACTTATTTTTTAACTCACATAATTCTAGTGGTTGTTACTGAGAATGTAGGTACTTGCACCAGGAATTAAACAGTCCACTCTTTCTGTACTATACTCTTTATAATGGAAAACAATAGCAAGCTACAGGTAAAATTCATAAAAGCCCAATTGAAGAATTAAGTCCATCCTTTTTCTTAAATTTATCTGTGGAAATCTATCCATTGCTGGTCATGTTGAAGGTAGATATTTAGAACACAGATTAATGCCTTCCTAAGCTAAGGAAGAAAAAATAAATCATGAGGAGATAGGTGAAATATGGTTTATATTCTTTAATGGACAGGTAAGAAATGAACAAAACTTGCTATCCTTTACCAGAGAAAAATCATATCCTGCTATTTTGCCTTTGCGAAAATAACAGAATAATTAGATTTGTAGAGGATCAACTGGAGACAGTTTCTAGCCAAGAGGTCTCAGGAGTAGCTCATCCTGAGTTTAATCCTGAGGAATTAAGTTGATAATATTTTTGCTGTATATTGGCAATATTCCTTTATCCCAATAAGGATAAAATATTCCTTTATCCCAATTTGTTTTTCTTTGCCATCAGCAAAATTTTGGATAGTCTGATGACCAGTAGAGGAGTATCCTAGATGTGCTTAAAATACAGTGCTTTTAAGTTATGAGCCAGCATGCTTCCATTAACAGCCTCATCCTTGTCACCAGCTCCCATGTCTGCCAAAGCTACAGGCCCTTGTGGTGCACAGTGCTGCAGAAGCCTCCAGCTGAAATTTTAACAATAAAATAAAATAAAATAAAATAAAATAAAATAAAATAAAATAAAATAAAATAAAATAAAATAAAATAAAATAAACATTCCCAGCAAAACCACACTATTTTACTTCCTACATCTGACAGTTTGGCACCTTTCACATGGCTAAATTAGTTTAAAACATTCATCACTACATATGCTCTGAGAGAAGAAAAGCAAGTACTAAGTAGGATTTGTGACTTGGTAAACTTTCTATTTAAGGTGAAACGATTTAGAATGACAAGAAAGGGCTGTGAAAACAACTCAGAAAAATAACTTATTTCTATTTAAGTCTTGGCAAATACTAGGAGAACCAAGAAATGGTACTAAAACGGGTGTCGTGCTCTTCTGTAAAAATAATTTAAAAATGACAAGACTGATTTATGTGAAACTTCATAAAACCATTCTGCATCCCAGCCTTTCCCCAATTAGAACTTTGTATGCCAAGTTTCAGCTTGAACCATTTTAAAGGAAATCGTTCCTCAAAGTATGAGAATTGTATAAAGAAGTATTCATATCTTAATCCTAAGTACAGTTTCATATGTGTCATTTTTTAATAGAACAAAGTATAGTACAAAAAAAACTCTTGAGTGCAGAAAGAATGTACACATTCTATTAAAATTGCAGCGTGTGCAGAAACTTGAAGACCCTTACTATGGTGAAGCTTTAAATCATGCTACTGTATCTATATCCCAGGAGAAAGATTCCTACAACACAAAACTAGCATTAACATTTTTGCTAATGGTTACTATCCTGGCAAAAAGCTTTGTATGGTTTTATGGGAGGAGAAAGCAAAAGCCATTTGTCGTATGGTTTTGTGAGAAGTAATAGTTCATAAATTAAAAGTAAACTTAGCAGTACCTCTTGAAAGTTGTATTTGCATGGCTCATGACAATTCACACACATTTTGGCCTGTTTGAGATTTTCCAAGTGATTCAGACTAGGTGGAGATGCTCCAATAATTTTGGGTTTAGTTCATTTTTTTGAGACCTTGTTGGCTTTCCAAGATCTGAACATCTCCTCTCAGTTACACCTTGCTGAAACTTCATGTTTTTCCTCTGCAGGACAGATAAATAACATGACTTTCTGACTATAAAGAAAAAAAAATTTAAAAAATAAAATCAATACCCCCAAACAAAACAACAATATATTTGGATTCTGACACAGTAGGGTTTCCAAAGTGAAACATCTTAATGAGCTCGTGTATTTATCACAGAAGTTAATGCCACTGAAGTTTGAAAACAATTTGTCATATTCGTGGTAACACAGAGGTCTGTTTCTAGTATTTTTTAACTTTTTAATATCTATTTGATCTCTATGCTTAGATTACAAAATAACATTAATGTAATTAGCATTACTTTTATTTAGCCTAGAATTCTTAAAGGGTGGATTTGAATAGGCGCAGTGGATTTGAATCTTTTTCTAAACTCTGGAACATTACAAACACACTTGGAGCAAAGAGCTAAAAGTCTGCTGTAAAAATGTCTGGTTTGATTTTCAAAGTTCAAATATGAAAAAAGCAGGCAAACAGGATGAACAGTGAAAAATGTAGCTGACTAAATTGTTTCTTTGGTATTAGTATTAAAGAGTTACGGAGAGTTCAGACAAACCTTCTCTTCAACAATATAAATGTCTTTTATACTGTCAGTTGCACAATACGTGCAATAGCCCTGGGTTTTTTTACGTGACCTCTGCTTTTGACATCTCTGAATCCTTACTTGCCTCTCCTATTACTCATGTTTTAACCAACATAAAATAGGCAATTATGTGATGATACAGTTCATTCATACCAGAATTCAAAGACCTGACAGAAAGCTCTCTTTATTTTTCCTGAAGTGTGTCTGAAGACTCTGAAGTTTCTGAAGACACTGCTCTGATATCTTCACTCATTTAAAGCACCAGATTACACAGCAGCTTTAATTCCACTTCAGAGTAATGTTGAATAGAGGATTTAAGTGGGGTTTTATTCAGTTTTATCTGGTGCTTCTGTCTAACCTTGGTGTAATCCTCTTCTTCCCTAATCATTGCAAGAACAGATAATTTATTGTAATCATAGGGAGGGGGAGAGAGAAATAAAAATAAACAGCAACATCTGTTCCTAACTTCATTGTCTCAAAATTTCTTTATTATTCCACTTCCCTGTGTATTTCTCTTTCATCCTAAAAGAAATACAAGGCCTCTATTTACCTCTTTTTATATAATCTTATATTTTTGGAACCAAGAAAGAGAAATACATGTTGGCACAGTTTTTTCAAGGGAAAAAAAGCAACATGGCTGTGGGTTGCTGTGCAAGATAGACTAAAATACCACTTGTCATTTTTGACTACGTCACTGCAACCATCACAAGGGTAATACTGCTACTTTTCATGTTCATCTAACATTTACCTAGAACACTGTAAAATCTCAATTTTGTATCACTTCTTTCAATATCATGTCTCTTTAAGTTCCCTGGGAAATAAATATTCAATTTATCTTGCCAAATTCTATGCATTCAGATACTTTGTGAGGTCATTAGGATTATTCAGATCCAAATAAGGCACTTGAGTCAAAAAGTAATATAGTGTATCTTTAAAACCACACGTGTTTCAAGTCAAGGGGTTTGTTTTGATCCTCTCAGGGATTTTTTGTGTGTCCCAATGGGAACACACTTAGTGATGAAATCTACAAATTGAATGTCCTCTGCCTCCATTTCTTTGGCAATAGCTTTTGGGAGAAGTCGTTTGTATTCAAAACCTGTACTTTGTAGCTATATTGTGTCTCCCACCTGCCAGTACACGGTGTTGTACTCCTGATCTAAACTGTGATGCCGTCAAAAAATATCTTCTTGTCCGCTATAGACCAGTAAGGGAAAATAATAGTGGTGAGAGTCAGATGAGCCCCATCCTTTAGGTGAGTGGTCTCTGCCCTCAGCAGAGGGCAGCACCAGCACCGGTATAATACAGATTAACCATAAAGGACTTCTCTATAGATCTGCCAAACGTGCTAACCAGCCCCTGAGAAATCAGACACAATGCCCAGTCCTGCCTAGATAAGGACTTCTGAACGCATTCATACAGGGCACACCTTATCACAGTGACAGAATGAGAGCACAGGCTCCACCTGAGAGCTACTTTTAAGTGCTGGGCTTGTAGGGACACAGAGTGTTGGAGTTAGTAAAATAGGGTAGCAAGATTTTTAAACCATATTTAGATAATGTGCTATGTTAGATAATGTCCTAGTCAAAGTGTTTGTAGTGCTGTGGTTGAACAATACTGCACAATGTCCAGTCAGCATTATCACACTGGGACATTAATTTCTACCAACACTCTCAGGAACAGCGTGACCCTTTCAGTGTTGTCTTTCTTATGGCTCTACATTGGTAAATTTCTTGTTAAAGTTTGGTGTGCTTCAGAGTTTCAATCTTTTTTTTTTTTCTTAAATACTGATTAAACTTCACTGTAACCCCTTAAGTGTTTCAACACCACAACCATTAATTAGAGAAGGATTTCCAGATGCAGATTTAAATGGCTTGGAAACAAAAATGGTTTAAGTCAATTATACTTTCCCATCAGGGCATCTTGGAGGCCTTGCTACTGCTATCCACACCAGTAACATTCAGCAAACTACCCTCTTAACTGGTTATAATTTTAAAATCTCCTTCCCTGTGCGACTAGCTGTAAAGTCAACATGTGCCAAAGTACCAGGACTGAGTTCCAAAAATTAATAGAACTTCAGTGGAAATACTACCTACGTGCTTGATTTTGAATATGAAGATCAAATATCTCTGCTCCATCATTATCACAACGCCTTGGTAGGAATTGATTTTGCAGCTCCTACATGGTCTGGAAGCATGGCTTATCTGGGTACCACAGCCAAGCAACTGGAGACCAGGACTCCACAGCTTGTACCTGGGTGGCTCTGGGCATCCCCCCATGCCAGGCACTTGTAGATATGGGAAATAGCCTTCTCATTACTCTCATTTCCCCCTTCATATTTTTTAAAGAACAAATGCTACTTTAAGAAAGCAATGTTGCCATTTTTCTGGACAATACCGGGTTCCTGATTGTTTAAACACATGCAATCCTGCAGGTCTATGACCAATATAACTGACAGGCAAACTTAAACATATATATAACAAACTCACCAGGTTTTAAGTTAAAGTAAAGTGAGAAAAACTAATTGGCTGAAGGGTAAGCATAATAAATTCTGAGGAAAAAGTGTAGCTGATCCCATCATAAAACAACCAGAATGAGAATGTACTACATAATAAACTAAGTGTTACTGTTTTCTACAATCACCCAGACCCTGCATTTTGATTGATTGCAGATTCTGAATTACTGAGAAAATGGCAGTTAATTACCCCTAACACCTTTGCAGAAACAGCTTGGAGGGGACCATGAAATTAGCACTCTGAAGTCTGACTTAAATATATCATTTTAGCCCAATGGAATTTAATAATATTGTAATTCAAACGTATGTTGCACAAAATTAATAGCTTTTAATACTGAAATACCTTTATTTGATCTGCCCCATATTTTATGCCCACCGACATTTATTGATTTCTTCTGAAATAACCATTGCTTCCAGAAACTGAAGGAGAAACTTGGGAATGTGTATTTCAGGTGAGGTATTATTCCAGAACCAGCAGTTGGGACAGAGGTTTGATGTGCTTATCCTGATAGTCTGGCTGCCTTTTTCCATCCTGCCTTTAGCTCTCTCAAGCTGGTTGTACCCAGTTAGGAGCCCAAAGGGCTGAGCTGTGGTTTTCCATCAGAGCCCTTGGAGGAGGGCAGGTGGGGGAGTCCAGCAGGACCCTCGAGCCTGCAGGTCACCTGGCCAGAGCTCTGCCACAGCCCCTCCAGCTCCCAGAGGTTTTACTGGGAGAGCAGCCAGTGCAACCCTGTCATCTCACAGTTCTGCCAGCAGCTGAGAGCTGCTTTATAATGCTGCATGGTGAGCTAGTTGGACTGTGAGTAGGAAACCTCTGAGATTAAGAGGAGGCACTGGTAAATCCCACTCATTCCAGAGTTGTATCTGTGATGGGCTTGCAGTCACAGCTGGCCGTGGAAAGTTTTATGGAGATTTTTGGGAATGGAGGATATGCTGAAATGGCATCTTTTTGACAATGGGTGGCACTGGTCCATGCTCACTGCAGCTGTAACACCCCATTCTTAGCTCTTCTTAGTCCGATTAAAACCTGCACGTTATCCATCAAATTATGATTTGTTTGGACACAGAGGATTGAAAAAATACATCTAATGTCTATTTACAATTTGATAGACTTTATGAGAATTAGAAATTATTAACTAAACTAATAGAATTATCAAATATGTACATTTAAATAACAAAAAACTCAATGGAGTCAAGTTGAACTGAACTAGTTCAATCATTGAACAAGATGACAAGGACAAAAAATAAAAAATGTTCTGCAGTACATCATCTGATCCAAACCAGAATCACACTCACATGGTGCCAGATGGTTTTCAAATTCAGAACATAGTGCTTGGACTCAACAAACTTTGAGGCTTTTTCAGCCTTCATAATTCTATGATTCTATGACTCCTGCTTATATTATGACAGCAGAAGCTACTCAGAGTCATCTCAAACCCAGATTTTATTTGAGTCCTATATTGTCCTTAGAGCTCTAAATTCAAGAATAATTTTTGAATTTTTAAAGCAAAATCTATTCCATGTCTGAAATACCTGACCCTATAAAATATTGGATGCAGCCTCCATTTAGGTCACAATTAATATCTGTAGTATGTGATCCATTGAAGAAAAAGAATATTAATTAATATAGAAATAAATAAAGTAACAAAATCTATATACAACTCCCAGTTGGGACCATGGGAGAGTATGTGCAAACATGCAAAGATAGATATAGTGGTTATTGCCAGATATAGACCACAAAACCAGAAGTAGTAAAAAAATTACTGAGGACTATAAGAGCATTTAGGGAAATTTTATGAATGCAAACAAGCATGCGGAAAAGTCACAAAATTTAAGATTACTTGCCTGAAATGAGAAGTGTCTCAGAAAGGTATTTTAAAAGGTATTTCCACACAAAGGATATCACGTATGTATTTTATAGATGTTGACATTTGCAAAATATTGTGAAAATAACCATGGGGATGACCAAGTACTAAATATAAACATATTCAATATCATTGTCAGACTTACTTCTTCTCATGCAGCATTTTGTTAGTGGAAGAAAAGTTATCATCTGCGTCTAAACTCCCAGGATCACATCAAACCTCTGGATTTCATAATCTCTTTAAGTTTTGTCAGCTCTAACAGTCTTGTCTATAAATAAGTGAAAACTATCCAAGGAAAAAACCACTCCTTGAATAGGAAACTTGAGTAAATCTTATCAATACTTTCACCTTGCATTGACCCCTAATTATACTATCGGGTTTTCTTCATATTTAACAGAATTGTATACACAGTGTTATATGAAACACACAACAAATGTAAGACAGGTAAAAAATATTTAAATAGTGGCATAAAATATTACAGGTCTGCTAGCTGGGAAATTGAAATTATTACTGTGGGTGCCATTTGTTTTACACTAGCATTTTTAATATTGGTTTAAAAACTGCATTGTGATAAAATTTGCTCAGCTGGGAGCTTCCCAGACACTTACCCAGCACAGCAAAAATTATTGTTTTGGACACAGTCTGCATCATGACCCAGACCTGCCTAAAACTCCATGTTAGAGATCCACATATTGCTCTGTCTCTGATTCCCTGAGGGAACCACTCCAGCCCAGAGCAGAGGAACTGTCCCAGCTGGGTCAGGGATGGATGTCTGTCCTGAGGACTGATCCTGCCCTGGGCCTGTCTGCTCTCTCTTCTCCTGATTTTCCATCACCATCTACCAGTTCAAGCCAATAACATTTTGTTCCATTATTTATCCATCACTTTGTTTTGCTGGGCTGCTCACTCCACAGAGACTGTTCTTGAAGATTTTGTCCAAGTTTTCACTTTCCTCTCAAACAATATGTCTGTATTGCCCCTGTAAGAATGGGAATTGTGCCCAGAGGGAATGGAAACCTTAAAAGAAAAACACCAAAGAAATACATGATTTTCTACTGCTTCTGTTAAATCTTTGCTGTACACTTTGTCCTTTGCAAGTATTTGTCCTGGATGGTTTTTTGTTTTTTAAATTTAAGCCTTTTATATTCAAGCTAAAGGCTACCTTGCATGTCAGGTGAGGATACAAATGAAAAGCTTGGAGCAAGAAATTAAGTATTCCTTAGCAAGTTATGTAAACAATATCAATGAGCAGTTGGTAAAGCAATCAGGGTCCCAGCAAACAGAGCGACTTTAGCCTTTCTCTTTTGATTTACAGCAGTGTTGGAAAGTAACTTAATTAGGTGCCATGGGGCTCCAAGAGCAGTTGAGTCAATGTATTGTTTAAATTGTCATGGAAGTTAATTAGATTAGCAAAATTATTTTTGAGACCTGCAGAGAAAAGTGGGTGTGCTCTTTGAAACTCATTCCTCTGGCCTGAAAATTCACTAGAGATGAAATCCTACACTGGAGAATTTAGTGGGGTCCTCCCGAGTCCCAGAATCTTCATCAGAGCAGCTGATGAAATAGCACAGAAGTTGTCTTATCTGGCTTTGGAGGTAACAGGCACCAGCATTCATGGGCTGCTCAGTCCATGAACAGGCAGAAGAAGCAGGGAATGAATGTCATTCATGTTGGTATATTGCAGTATCAGGTCTCTTATCAGGTGCTAATAATTTTTTATTGATGGAGTAGTGTCAAATCAGAAATTTTCATTAGAAAAATGGACTTGCTATTACAGTTTTAACCTAAATACTCCTCATCACCAAAGTATCTGAGCATCTTTCCTGTAAATTACAATAATTAGTAACATCTGTAGAAAAGGAGTTCTTGATACTCTGCCGTAGTCTAGGATGAAAAGCCAGAAAATAAGCACAAAATTTCCTGTTAGAAGTTGAGGTTTTTTAATCCTGTGGAACTACAGCTCTCTTGTACTTTTGGAAAATACTGCAACTGTCTGCTTTAATAATATAATGGCAAGGTATTAGGCTTTTTCCTCGAAATCACTTACACTTTTTTTCTAAAATTCATAGCAATTATGTTCCTCAACTCTCAAATAAATCTCAAATCTTTGTCATTCAGTATCCACAATTAGTTTGAAATGCTCATATATGCATTTATTTTGCAGAACTAGGGCTACAGAAAGGACAGAGGTTTTGTGAATCTGCACTTCTTATTGCCACATGGGTTTCTCTAGAGACCTGGAACGCCTGATCTTTTTTAATATTTCAGAGGACAAAATAAGTCTCCTACATGTCACTACTGCAATCATAAAGCAGGCTGTCAAATAAAGTCAAATGTTTAAACCAATGCAGCAGCTGGACCTTCAAACCTGCTAATTTTTTGTGGAAAAAAAGCAAATTAAATTCTAAATTACGAAGGACCTTACTGAAACCTCCCAACAAGTGCTGAGTTCACAGCAGACACAAGCAATGCAAATTCTCTGATGTCAGTGCACCAGTGTCTTTTCACTCCAGCCAAGCACTGGTAGAAAATTCATTGATACTAAAACACCCAAAATTTGCAGCAAGGGAGATGATATGATAAATTGCCCCAGCTCCTGGAGAGAGATTCTGGTTCCAGAAAATTGTCTATTGCTTGTTAAGGTAAGAGCCTTGGTAATAAATTATTCTGGCACTGGCATTTCTTACTTATGCATTCCAGGTGAGTTCTCTGACTCAGACTCATGGCTATTTTGGAGGGAAAAGGTGTTTTGGGTTGCTTTTTTACCTGGGGTCGGAACAAAAAAAAAACCCCTCACAACTGTTAAATACTTCTGTTCTTCAAGTACAATTAAAAAAAACCCCAACAAAATACAATAAAAGATAGCTTCTTTCTGCATTTTTGTGTTCTCATGTGCTCACAATACACTATGGAGCCCCTGTGTTGTCACAGGCATTACAAAATCTGTAATTTTATCCTTGTAACTTCCATCAAACAGTTGAAAATGATACAGTACATCTCATTCCCACTTCTCATCCACAGGCTCTTTCATGCTCATCTCTGACTCTCGTTAATATTCTGGATGTCCTGAGACATCTATATCCATGGAAGGCTCATTGATATTTTTTAACATGGGCCTCATTCAAGAAATTGTTGAAAAAAAAAAATTAATTCCCCTAGGGTGTCTTCTGAGAAGATTATCAAGTACAAAATACTGAAATGAGAAACAGTCACATCAATACCATCAGGATTAGTCCCAACAGCAAGAAAATAATGTTACTGCACCTATGCCAGGCTTAATTGCTATGAAGGCTGGGGATGCTTATTTTTGGCATGTTCTCATCAAACCAGAATAGAGCAGGCTATATCCATGTTGTCTCAGTCTGCTTCTATATCAGTGGAAAAACATCACTGCAATGAAAATTGAACATATTTCAGGGAACTCATTTCGATGCACTGAAAACACAAAGATCATTTACAGTTAGTGCTGCCAAAAGGTGTGGTGGCCTATTGTAATTAAACTACTATTTCTGCACAGCCTTCAGTGCAATGGACATTATTCCAAATGTACATGTATAGGGGAAGGGCATTTTTTGCAACTGCACTGAAGTTTTCAGACAAATTCTGCAGTTCCTGCACCAAAACCCTATTGAAGGTCTTGCAGTTTTGGGCTATATCAAAGAAATAGATTTGCAGAGATTATTCAGACAAAATCTAAAATTTAGAAGATGCTCCATCTAGAAATATAACCTAGAACATGAAGATTTGATAGGCAGCCAGCCACGAACTGAGGAGCTGCAAACAACAGTGACTTGTCCAGAGAAAGGCAACGAGGCTGCTGAAGGCTCTGGAGCAGAAGTCTTGTGAGGAGCAGCTGAGGGAGATGAGGTTGTTCAGCCTGGAGAAGAGGAGGTTCAGGGGAGACCTTATCGCTCTCTACAACTCCCTGAAAGGAGGGTGTAGCCAGGTGGGGGTTGGCCTCTTCTCCCAGGCAACCAGCGACAGAGCTAGGAGAACACAGTCTTAAGCTGCACCAGAGGAGGGTTTGTTTGGACCATAGGAAGAATTTCTTCACAGAAAGGGTGATTGGGCATTGGAATGAGCTGCCCAGGGAGGTGATGAAATCACCACCCATGGAGATGTTTAAGCAAAGACTGGATGTGGCACTCAGTGCCATGGTCTAGTTGACAAGGAGGTGTTAGGTCATAGGCTGGACTTGATGACCTCAGAGATCTTTTCCAACCTAGTTGATTCTGTGATTCTGTGGCTTTCATACGTTTTAATATAATTTCCTTTGAAACAATGGATGGCTTCTTCCCCTCCTTCCCAACAGGCTGACGTTTACATACCAAAACAACTGCCTTATAAACATGAGGATGTATATCATCATCAGTCTCTGTAAGAGCTGCTACACTGGTAGCAATTTTTTTAGTTTCTCCACCTTTAAGGTAATTTAAAACCAGTTCTCTGCTTGAACTATTAATAAAGTTTGAAAAAGCCCTATATCATATTGTACCATTATAGACATCAGAAGAGAAATAATGGTTCACAATTGACCTAAGTCATATCTAGGACCTAGCAGGTCCTTAATGTGGAGAGAAGTTACCTCCTGAGGTCTACGGACCCTAGCAGGAAGCCGAGGGCTGACAACCTGCTGTGTGCAGATGAAGCAGAAGTGGATTGAGAGTGTGGTGGATGCTTCCTGCCCAGGGCCTTGGCTGGGGGAGATTAGGTGGGGACAATGGCACTGGTCAGCTGAGGGCTTTTCCTTTCATTTGCCTGGGTTCAGTGTTTTAAACAACCCACAGTCAGGATTTTCTCCCCACTTTCTGTGACTGCCCAGTGGAAGTAAAATTGATTTAGTGAGAGGGAAAAAGCACTCATTTCCTACCACAGGACTTAAACCTCCTGCACAGTATGCTGTGCATATGGGACAGGCACAAGACCCTAATCCTGAAAGAGTGCCAAGTGTGAGGCATGTGGAAGACTGCTTGCCACAAAGAAAGTAGAAGCCTTAGCCAAGTGGGCAAAGAAGGTAAGAAGGGTGGGTAGGGAGTTAAACCTCTTTCACAGAGTTGTTTAACGTTTCAGAATACACTACTGGATTTACAATCAGTTTGGCAGTGGAATCTTATAACCAAACAGACATCTCTTTTAAGAAACCTTTTTATGTCTGAACAGAAAGAGATTTGTCCTCAAGCAGGAAGCCTAATGCAGAGCTTACACAGCAATATATTTTCAGTCATGCGGCCAAGACAATAAACGTGCATCTTTTGATCTGCGTGGCAACAGTGCACGAGTTGTAGCTTATGCTGGGACAGAATGAGATGCAAATCTGCCAGGAGTGAGGCAGTACTCTGGGGTGTTTCTGCACATCCTAAATTTCACCAGGCTGAGACTAGGGGACCTGAAGTAAATGCCTAAAGAACACATAAAACTATTCCAGCAAGCATGATGGTTTAAGCCCTTATGTCAAAACACAGGAACAAGCAGTCTATTTTGTATAAAATATTTTTTGGTCTTCAATGATAAATTAAAATTCTTTAAAACGTGTATGTCTGTAGGCATACGTTTACTAGCAGCCTTTTCCTCTCTATGTGATTCAAAGAGGGGCATTAATACCTCTCCCGGGACTACAGAAAGCACGGGTAGAATTTTAAAATACCATTAAAAATTATCTCTTATTAATCGCTGTCACATTCAAATTTGAGCAATATCCTCTGGCCATTTAATACCAGTGCTGCCATTATACCTTGTTGTCTTACGACATTATCCAGCTAACCACACTGGTACATTATTTCCTAGACTGCCTCTGTTTACAAATCAAAGTGCCTCGCTTAAGCGCAGCCTGCTGAAATGCTGTGCTGTTATTAGGAAATGTGAGTGGGCTGAAGTGGGGATCCCTGTAGAGTTAACTTGGCAGCCTTCAAGATCCTGGCTCAACCTGATATTAAAAGTGAGTCATCAGTTTACCCACACAGCAGGTCCTCACTTTGTACTTTTCACTGCGAGGAGCTCAGCAGAGGGCCAGGAGATTCAGCGTTTGCTTCTCTAATTAATATCCAGCTGAAAGGAGCTCCTTGTTCAGGAAGACTTGGTGGGGTTTTTTGTTGTTAGTTGGTTAGTTTAGGGTTTGGTTGGTTTTCCCTTTTACTTTGGTTTTCTTTTTTTGTTCTTCAGTTTTAAATGCTAGTAAAGAACAAAAGCACAAGCCAGGCCTTACCTGCTTGGAGGGTAGTGTGCATTATGTGTAAGGTGCCCCAATACAGGCTGCTTCACTTCCACTCCAAGTCTAGGGCTCTGCAACTGCTTTAGCTCCCTCAAAGTTATTTTGGTATCTGCTTGCAGCTCAGATCTTTAATTCATGTTAATTTGGGACTAGGCTTTTTTCTCAAGAAGCCCCATAAGCAGCCTTGAGGGCCTTTGGCAGAAGGTGCTGCCAGTGCTCACACCTCCTTGAGGAGCTGAGGAACCACAGTCCAATAAATGCTGCAGGGTAAACATACCTTCCAGGTTAATCGATCAGGTTTCCCTTCTGGCATACATGTTAAATATCTTACTAATTGGTCTTTCATGGAGCATTTTCTTGTTCTAGCAGCTTTGCAGCAGCCCGGGGGGTGGCATGTAAACATAACGTCTGATGGACAGACTGTTTCCTGTACTCTGAAGCTGTCTTGATTGTGCTTTTCTCTTGCTTTTATCCCAGCCCATCAATCACATTTATATGCCTCTCTGTAATTGAGATAACTTTTCTGTCCTTTTTACAGCCTAAAAAAAATTTTCCCTGATTTAGAGAGGTACACTTTATTGAAAAGTATCTCCTTCACATTGAACTTTTTGTTCTTTTTTTGCTCCCAACATGAGGTAGCAGCTCTACAAGCTAAAGTTAAAAGATGTGGATTTCAGTGGAACTTGGGCACCTAGGTATAGATGCTTTCCTGAAGCAGAGCCTGCTTTTTTTGTCAATATGTTCTGGATCTGGAGGGGACTGAAGTCAGTATGATATTTCACTAGTCGCATAGCCAGGCTGGCACAAAAGGATTCTGCGAGTGCAAAAGAAGTCAATATCACAGTTATTTTGCCTGCAGAATTTGCATTTACAAAATTCTGTGTTCCCCAAATACACATTTTTTCAAGTGTGAAAACTCTTTCTTTTCTTTTGATTTATTTCAAGATATGCTAGTTTTATGTACTTTTCTCAGTATGTTCTCATTCTATTTATGGCTGTAACAGGCAGAACCATTGCTATTCATTTCATTATATGAATTTCATGACAATGCTACAGTTTGTTTCATACAGCTGCAGAACCACTAAATGCAAAAGCATGCTTTAGTTCTGCTGCTATTCAGTTTTGCTGGAACTCACATCACGACGCTTTGGGGAGGATTTTTTGTTTGTTTGGATCCTCTCAAAGGCAAGGAACTGGAATAGGAAAAAAATAAAATTTACGTTACATATGAAACTAGAAGAAAAAGGGAGGGAAAGAGGCTGAAGAAAATATAAATCTTCTTAAACAACCAAATGATTTGAATTATGGAAACGAGAGTGTTTTATGTCAAGTGCCTCTTCACCCTCTAAGTGTGCCATGAAATATGATCACTTGTCTTGAATACACTCTGTCCTAACAGCAACATTCTTGAACTTATAAACACTATTAATTGTGTCAAACTTGGAATCTGAATCCTGCAAACCCTTCCTACGTTAAACTGAATGGGTCTCATTCATAGCTGGGCTAGGTTTGAATGAGCTCAGCACGGTTATGTTAGGCAGGAAAAACTTTTCATTAATAATTCTGCATTCTTCCATCAACAAATCTTTGAGTAACCTATTTTGAAATAGTCTGTGTGGCAACAGGACCCCTTTTCTATATGCCACAGTTAGGCTGAGAAAGTCATGTATCACAGACCACCAGTGAAACTGTATTTTCCAAAGAGAAGAACAACAGCCATGTGAAGTTAAAATCCTTTTCCATTTCAGTTAAAATCATTTTTGCTCTGGGTAGAGCCTCTGTTGGTAGGTGGAATATGGCTTTTACTCTGGCCAATGGGACTGATATCTCTTTTGCCACTTGACTTAAAGTACTGTGGTTTTACATGAAATTATAACTATAGGAATAGAGAGGAATAAAATGAAAATGCCCTTCCTCTAAGTTTGGTTTCAATGAACAAGCTAACATACAAACAGCAGACAAACCAGAGCAACAGGTCTGTTCTGTGCTGGTATTGCTTCTCAAATAGGTCCCTCAGCTTTGCTGGCTCAGATGTCCTACATGACAGCTCTGCACAGCAACACACTGATAGTGTGAGCTTGGTTTCTGCCTGAGATAGAAAGGGATGTGGTGGGGAAAGACTACTGTGAGCAGCGAGGAAAGAAACTAAAATTTTAGGCAAAATTTGATGTTCCATTTTATGCTTCTCTATTTGTTTCTGGGGTTGTAATAGATTACTTAACCATTTGATGCCAGTGTCTCCAAACTGTGTCTGGTTCTAGTAGCCTGGTTTTAAAGTGTTTTGCTAAATTATGGATAGGCCTCCCTAAAAGGCAGAAAGGTGCTCCATACAGACACAAACTGGCATCCCTCAGAGATGGGATGCCAAGACCGCTTTTGGAGTTTGTCTGTGTAACTCTGCTCAGCAGCTTTGTAAAACTCCATGTTATACAAGAAAAAGGCGTTTCCTTTGTCTGGTGAACTCTGTTCTCTTTGAAAATATACTTGGATTTTTGTCTTTCCTTTAAAGACGGAAATGGACCTTGACCACCCAGACTGAGTCATGCAGCATGTGATGCCAAGAAATCCTACTTAAGTTGTGATCTGAGACTCTATGTGATGTATGTGTGAGAGCAGTGAGGCTTGTAAGCAGGAGATGCCAAACCTGCTTTGCTGTTGCACTCGGGAGGAGAGAAAACGTGATGGCAAAGCATTTGCTGAGATCCTGGATTGCCAAGTACAGTCGGGGTGGGCTGGAGGTGTAGCAGTGCCTCGCTAAGGAGAGTGGGAGGAGGGAAAGGCTGTCCACTGCAGTAACACACTGCTCTCTTCATCTCCTGATCCTCTGAGTGACAAGGGCCACAGAGATTGCTGAGATCTCTGTCCAAGCAGCAAAAGCTTTGTGCCATCATTACTCAGCTCTCATCTGCTTCCTTTGGGCGATGAAGTCCCTGCCCATGGATTTGCCAAGAACGCAGTACCGTCAGTACAGTCTCCAGAAAGCTCTGCAACAAACCTCAACAGGATGACCAATAACAGCACATTTCAGAAAAACAATAAATCAGCATTTATGTACTGCTTAACAATGGTAAAGCATTTCTGAAACATGAATTACTGATTACACAGAAAAAGTTCTATCAGAGTAGATGGTTCACAGGCTGTAATGATGATGAACAGGCACCTTTAATCCAAACCACACTCAGCACTAAATCAGCACTTGGTGCAAGATTACTTATAAAACTCAAAGGTAAATTGGTGATCAGCCAAAAGCAGATAGATAATGCTAAATGGCGAGTTAGTGTGAATTTCCCAGACTTTGTCTGAGTGGCAAACAGAAGGCTGCCACTCTTAGAAAACACACAGGTGAAGTCTGCCTCCCCAGTCACTTTTAATCGTAACTTTATCCGGACATCTTATGCAAAGCAGCATCACTGACAAAACAATGTGTTACTTAGTAAATGCAGCACAATTTCCCTCCTTTGGTTTTAGTACGTGGTATATAAGGTATCATATATATATAACAACAAGATCAAAAAGTTCTCAGAGAAAACAAGATGAAGAAACTCTTAAAAAATAGGGAGAATGGGAACCTGTGTGACTAAACAAGGAAAGGAACACTTCAGGCAACAGTAGCACAAGAAATGAAAAGGAGGGAGAAATGAGACTCATTGAAGCTGTGCCACAACCACAGAGCAGTGAGAGGAGAAGTGATCCCTGGATCCTTGGACTGGAGAGGCTTTGGCCAATTTTGGTACTGTTTCCAAATTCAGTAAGTGCACATTCTGCAGGGCAAGACCATTAAAGCTAATTCCTGATGTTTAATGTTTGATGCTAAGTGGATTGTTGAGCTACAGATATCGGAGGGAATGGCAAGGAGTGTGAGTCAGGACTGCTGTATTCAAAGCCTGGCTAAAGAATAGCAGATTTGGAGTAGGTGAAATAAAGTGCTGAAGTAGTTTAATAGACTAACCTGAACACCAGGCTGTGACAGAACAAAAACCAGATCACTCTGATATTTCTGAATTAGCAATTCTGTTTCACATAAGAAGGAATATTCAATCATAATTTTTCTTGAAAAGTATAACCAGATGGGCAGCCACCCTAACAGCCAAGAAACATGTCTTTTGAGAGTCATTCTGGGGCATTTCATAGAATAAAACCCCCTTTTCTCTTTTTTTTTAGCAGCTCTAGTTTCAGGTTCTGACAAAGGCAGACAGGACTGTTACACATGGAAAATGGTGCAATGGGAACACTATCACAGTGAACTAGCTCCTGTAAGCAGCCGAGTTACTCCATTCTTACTCAGGTGCAGATTCTGTTAACAAGGTCTTGACCCAATCAAGGATTTTAGAAACAAGGAATTAAAGTCATTAGAGGGAATTGATACTTTCTGTACTATTTTCTCTACTCTTTTCCTCATGGTGTAGTTTGGGCAAGGAGCAATTCTCCTTTAGCTGCAAAGTGAACATAACCAGAGCAGAGAATCTCATTCTTCCTCTTGTCACTTGCCCTTCCCCTCAGGCTAACCTGTACCTGGTTTTGAGGTGGTTTTACTACTATTTACATGTATAAGGTCTACTTTAATTTCTCTCCCTATACTCAGTCCTTGAGTTCTCTTCTGTTCACTGCCTCTGCATCTCTCATGTTTCAAGTTTCTTCCCGTAATCAAGGATTAGGGGACTGGCATGCAAATGTGGTTTGATATTATGAAGAAACAAAGTGCTAATCTCTCATAATGCACAGTATTATCAAGGCAGGTCCAATCCTGGAGTTTAAGTACCAAGTCATTATTCTAGACATATATACAGCTACTGGAGAGGTAAATCACTTCTAGAGAGACAATTCAAGGTTGTTATAGAACACTGAAAAAACAAAACAACAGAAAGGTTTTATAAAATAAAAGCAAATTCTCACATAAACCCACAAAGGGCAGGATTTGGGGTGGCAGAACTGTCTTTGAGAACTTTGGAAGTCTCTGAGCATCTGGAAAAAGAGTAAAACTACTTCTGTCTTTTGTCCTTTATTCCTGTAGCATAATAGTGAAAAAAACAATAAGATTTATTCCAGTCGCTGATGCAATCATGATCGGGAAACCAGTGACAAACAGAACTAATCAATAGCTGAAGTATTTGCTAGTAAACTGTACATTGAGTAAACTGTTCTAATCATGGGTGAATCTGGGAGATCTGCAACTGTAAATGTTGTGCTAAAACTAACAAGACAGTATTCACCAACAGAGAATTATATGTTTGGTATTTCTGATATATGTTTATTCAGACACAGTCATAAATACACATTGCACACCAAGTACTACATGCATATAAGTGTGTGACCGTTAATGAGAAGTATTGTGCTGGCACAGCGCTTACACCTTATTTTGGGTAGGATTTGATCAAGAAAATTGTTGAAGGAACACCAACACCCTGCAGGGATCTCTTCTGAGGATTCCCCTGCTGCATTTTATGAGCATAAGTTTGCCTAGGACAACGTTTATTTCAGACACCATATTATTTATATTTTAACTCTCCATTCAGTCTGGAAGAGCACCACTAACTCTAGATAGCAGATGCAAGTCCACAGGCTAAATAATAGCAATTTGCTTCTAAATCATCTGAAATGCATAAAAGAAATATCTCAGAAGGGTGTGTGTGTTCACACTCCTATGTGTGTTTGGGAAAATAGAGATGTAGACAGAGATTATTATATATAATAAGCAATCCTTCCTTCCTATACCATATAGTTCACTACAAGCCACTCCATGACAGATAAGCTACCATCTATCCCTCCTTAAGTGGGAATCTGTATGACATGAACACATTTCCTACACTGTTGGAGGGTTTCTACCTGAAATTCTGCATGTAGGGGACAATGCTACATTATTTTCCTTCCACTTTCCAGGCTCAACACATAGTAAAATCCTTGTCTGAAGATTTCAGGTTTCCTTTTGCATGGTGAAGTTATCAGCTTTCTGTCAGGATTGCATTATATTTTTGAAGGAGGTGGAAGAGGGGAGGGGGAGAAGGTTTATTTTACAAGCTGACAGTTAAGACGTGCTCTAATGAATTGAATCTGGCCAACTCTCCATCCTCTATCGAGCTTTCCAGACTTGCAAAGCTTTGAACCTTGCACATGAAAGGGGGAAGTATTTTTTGGAATCTGCTATGACTGAAACTTTGCTGCTCATCTGAAGGTATCGTTTGTATTTCACTTCATAAAATAATGAACACTGGAGCTGTCTCTTGTGAACTAGTCTAGCAGTCTTGTCCAATTTTGGTAGTAAAGGTCATAAAAGTTAGGTGTTCCTGCAGTGAGACCAACACTATGGCAGGCTTCAAAGGACATGTTTCTGTACTGGCCAGAACCTAGCATATAAGAATATCAAAGGACTAATATCTAAGATTTTTCTGTTACAGACATCAACTGAACCTTTATCCAGCATTTATGAGGCTTGAGTAACATTATTGTGCTAGGAATAGCAGGAATGAAAATAGTTTCTCAAATAAAGTTTTGTTTACATTTTAGCAATTTAACTTCTTGCATAATTGGTTTTCTCAGTTTTCCCTTTCTTGTATTGAAACATTAATCTGACTTCATTAGCAACCTATACAATCTGTTTAAAATTAATTTTATGAAAAAATTTGAAATATAGGTCACAGAAATTATCTATATGCAAATCAAACAGCATTTTTAGATCCATTGTTGGTTCAAACACAAGCCAGGTATTTTTTCCCATGAACTACTTTCTTCTCATTTATTTTTTTTCTGTCGGTCTTTCAGACTTCTGCCCTGATCTTGCCAAGTCTCACAAAATGAATGATCTGCTATGTATTTCAAAGAAGGAAAGTCCTCCAAAAAGAAATCCACATCCATGGAGGAAGTGGAGCTGGTCTTTCATTTATAGTGAGCCTATGTCACAAGAAGATTAAGTGAATATTTAGTTTACATCTACCAAATAGGTTTTTCGAGAAGACAGTAGTATTAACTCCACTGCCTGGTACACATTTTAATAACAATCCAAGATACATAAATAGTTTGCATTAGAGTTTGCATTGAATGAATGGCTTATTTTAATGAGCATTTTGTCTTCCTCATAAAATGCAAATATTTATCAGCTTTTTAAAGTCTTATTTTTATAAATAGCTAAAAATTTATCACCTGGTTATAGGCCATAGGAAACATATATTCAAGTGAAATCAGTTACCAGTGAATTGTTATCTGCTTGTTTCTGAAGCACATGCATGACTGAGACATAAAAATCCATTTTAAGGCAAGTTGTTGAATACCCAGTGAAAAATACTTGTGCTAGTTGAGAAAATATCTTCAAAAACCTTAAGAGTAAACATACCAGTCTTATTAGGTCAGGCTGAAGAGTGACACACCCCTGTAGGTTGAAAGAAATCAAATACAACAGAGTGGGTGTATCATCCTAGCATCCAGCATCTACCAGCGTAGGGTGTACTTCAGCAAGGAAACAGGTCTTGTGGGCACTGACAAAGGCAATTTTAAAAAGAATTCAAGCCATAGTGGCTGCACTGACTGTTCTTGGTCTGTTTACCAGTAGACACAGTAATGCATGGTGGCTATAGGACCTGTTGTGCACTGTTTAACACACACAGTGGTGTCACACCCCAAAATTAAAAATTGGCTGCATCTCACCATCAGGAAAAGGGATTTCTGCCCTAATTTCCCCCAGGAACCTGGCAGTGGAGTAACCAGTGGGGACGGTGTGCTCAGCACTGATGGTGTAAGCTCTCCCTTTGATTAACAAAATCACTGTTACATATAACAAAATGTCTAAAAAAAATTAAGCTAATGAAAAAACATCAACTCTGTGTTCCCTATCAGAGTTTCCAGGGCCTGGTAAGCTGGGCATCAAAGCCTGGGGAGAGCACTGGATCCCAGCAGGACAACCAATAGAGAGCTTTGATGAACCTTTGAGTAGTGTAAGTTTTCTAGCAGAGGTTAAAATCTTGTGTGGAATTTTCGTTATCTTTTAATGACAATCTAGTAACTGTGGAAAATGAGTATTAAACCAATATAATGACAAATACCGATGCACGTTTACCACCGTCCTGCGAGCTAATTCTTTCTCACATTCTCTTCTCTGGTTTATTCATATGATATAATAAAAGAGTAGTTAACTTTCAAAAACATCATGTAAATATTGAAAGCAGTATGCAACCCACAGTGCAGTATATCTTTCCATAGTTACAATAAGTCCTACGTAATCCTACAATTAATGTCAGATTTGATTTCTCTTGTGCTTTTCTATGCTTATTATAGCAATAATTTCTGTTTTTCCTCTCTCTAGTCTTTTCTCAGGCTCTCAAAGTGATAGTTTTTGTGATCATTTACTCGGTATATTATTCTAGTTTTCACTTCACTTTGAAATGATTGTTTCAATATAATATTAGATTGATTTTTTTTCTCTGTTATACCTCCCACACTCCCATATTGATATTACTTCTTCCACCCTCATTTCCTCAATATTCTTGGATAGCTTATGGATAGAGTTGTCAGCTGAGTAGTGTTTGAACATGGTCACTGGTTTGTTTGTGAGGTGTCTACACCATGTCTGCTTCAACCACTTGATAGAGATTTTTTATAGCCATATTGGTTTGGCAGAACTTGTACATATTTCAGCATCACTTTTACATGAAATGTTGATCTCCTCTTTCTAGCTTGTTCCTAACACTCAAAGCTGACTGAAGAGTGCATTGATCACTGAATAAGTCTGAGAAGGTTGATTTTAACTAAGATTTAATACCAGAGTACATTTGGATTCATATAAAATAAATAGAAATGAAATAAAAATATTTTCAGTTCCTGAGTGTGTTTGAAGAACTAAAATGAGGATTCTCTGAATTCTATTGCAAGCTAATTATTTCTTGTTCTAATATCAGGATATATTTTCCCAGACCTATTTGACTATACTGGATTTTCTCCAAAAACTGGAAAACATTTTTGAATGAGCATTTTATTTTAAATTATTTCAAACATTTTCAGTTTATTATTATGGCCAATATTTTTTGTCTCAGTTTGGCATTCCGTCTGCCCCTAGATAAATTTGTTTTTACTTCCCTCTGAAAAACCAGTATAATAATTTAGGAGCTAAAAAACTTTTCAGTAGACTTGTCAGTGATGTTCAGATTACAGTTTTACTGCTAGACAAACAGAAACCCACATTTAAAGCATGGATGGAGGCAGCTGGATGTTGTTACAAAAGCTGGTGGCTAGAGGGAACTCTTTTTCCTTGTTGGAGACGGTGGATTTAACAGTAAAGGAACTTCTACTGCAGCAAAGCAGTCCATTAAAGAAAAAGAAGAAGGAAAAAATCCTTGAAAGAAAAACATTAGCTTGAATTCTGAAGTGCTCCCAGTTGGGCGTAGGAATGAGGAGAAGTGTCAATGAAATTTATCATTTCTCGGGCTAAGAAAAGGAGAGCCTTTCAATGCCCAGGGACAGTTGCAAGGTCACGCATGGCTAAGTGCACTCCCAGCAGCCAGCTCCTTGGAAGCTGTTAGAAGAGTTATGGCAGCCTGGGTTACCCTGGCTGCAGGGGTAGACGTTTTGGTTTTGTGCATGTGGGAAGAGAAGACCCAGACCACAAAAAAGAGTAGGGAGTTCACAGAGCAGCAGTAGGAGAGGCATTTAGGTAACAGCTTTAGGCCCCTAACACTTTTAGGCCCCAAGCCAGCAAATTAATTAAGCATGTGCTTAAGTTTAAATATTGAGTAACTCATAGCTTTAGCTGAGCTATTCAAATGTTAAAAGTTTAACAACTTTAAAGCCTACAGGCATCGGATTGCTTAAGCTTTGGGGTTTTGGCTCCATCTACACCCCTGGGTACTGCCCGTGTGATGGGCACAGGGTGGGTGGGGAGAACTTTTGTTTGGAGAATGTGTTGGGGTGGTACTTGGCAAAAGCTGAGGTGTAGGGAAGCCTGACATGTGCACAGTCTCACTCTCGTATGAAACTGGGCTGTGGCCAGCTTTTGTACCTTACACAGGAATTTGGAAGCACTCCTGGTGCTATAGTGTATAGTTCCTAGAGACCTATTTTTCTCTTGCCCATTATTCTTGTTGGATAATGCCCTGAAAGATAACGTAGTAGAGCAAATCAGGTGAGGGGGAGCAAAGCAAGGATGAAAGATTTGGAGAGGAGATTGCAATACTGGCAATTAGCATAACCTTAGCATCTGGTTTAATGCTGCCTTACTCCAGTACTGGTTAACTCCACTGAGAATGGTAAGAAAGTAATATAAATCTTGCTATACTCCTCCCTGTTACCTGAGTAACTCTGAAGCCATGAATACCTGACAAACCTTAACTGTCCTTACATGGACTAGCTACTAGAAATAAGGCCCACAGCCTTTTTATGGGGTCACCATTGCAAACACCGTAGGACCCAGGTGTGTTTCAGCAAATGTTCTTGCAGATGCACTCCAAATGTTCTCAGCTGTGCTCCAACAGCACAATTTGCCAAGAGCTGTTGAATGTGTCTTGCATTCGGCAGCTGTGGCTATATTGCTAAAAGCACCGAGTTTGACAGCTCCTGCCTGCCCTCAGTCTGCACTGCCAGTTGGCCTGGGCAAGCCTGGCCTTGAGACAGTGGAGTGTAGTCAGGTAGGTGTGGCCCAAGATGACTGTCCTGAGTGACTGTGCCAGGGCTGTGTTTGCTCACTGCTCGGCACACAGGGCTGACCCAAACACCATCTCCCTTCTGCCCATGGCGTGCTATTTAAGTACTGAGCGGCTCTGAACTGTTCAGTTGTGTCAAATAAGGCCAAAACTTTATCTAACTCTGGCGTCTTGCCGTTGGCAGAGGCAAATAGAAGTTGGTAGTGAAGAGCATAATACTTCTTCCCAGAAATACTTTCACATCCTGCAGCAATTCATGCTTCAGCAACTTAGCCAGATGTGATATCTTTTCATTGAAAGGATTTATCCTGTGATATCCACACCACCCTGCAGAAGGGAGCTCCACCACACCAGCCTCATGCTTTTCAGAACTGCCACTGGCTGCTTCCTTTTGACGTCCTCCCATTCCACTCACAGAGACCACACATCGCCTGTGCAACGACCCTGCCCTGTGCCTGATTTTGTCGATCTCTGTTAAGTGTCTGTCCTCAGACAAATCTCTGGAGGCTAAAGAGTCATAGTGCAGTTACTTATTCTTCACCTGGAAGCTGTTCCATACCTTTGATCAGCTATGTCACTCCCCTCTTTACTTTTTTTCAGTTCTACTATGTCTTTTTTTAAGATGTGTGTACAGGGGGAGGGAACCATAACTGCTGAACTAGGTCATATAAAATCTTGGACAAATTCCTGGGTTTCTATTTTAATGTCTCCAAAGCCTTGGCAAAGGTTCAGGACAGTTCAGTTTTCTTCCTCTCTCTCCCTTCAGTAGAATTACTTCTATGATTAAGGCAAACCTCCCAACCTCCCAGCTCGCCAATGTGAAGCTGGAACAGAGAAGTGAAACTAGAAATACACTGATGGAAAGATCGCTACATTTGGTCCTCTTCAAACTCAGGTATTCTTACCATATAATCTCATTCACAAACTGATCAAGTTCCACTTGAAAATAAGCAAGTGGTTTTGCCCTCACTACTGCTGCCTAAAGGCTGTTACAGGATTTCACAGCCATAGGAAATCTCCTTTTTACCTTTCTTCATGGCTGCTTTATAAAAGTTTGTTTTAATTCCTCTTCTCTTTTTCATTAATACTTATTTCCTTTATTGATTTATGGGCCACAAACATGCTCAGGATAATCATGAGAGGTAATCCAGACTATGTTCCTCCAGTCTCTTGCTCAACAGAGTTTCTGATTCTTTCTTCTACCTTTCACCTACATCTGCCCTATTTAGACATCAGCTTTTTATACTCATCAGAATATTTTTTCTGAGCGCTCGTGGCCAAAGCTGTAGACAGTCTTCTGGATGAGGACTTATCAGTGTGTAGACAACTGCACACTTCTGGAAAAACCTCACTTGGTTAATCCTAACACCACGTCTGCCTTTCTCATTTGTAATTGTGATGGTCCTGGCTGCCACATTAGTCCTGATGCAATCAGTTAATTTATCCAAAATACATGGCCTTTTTTAATTATTTTGTCTCTTAAACTTTGTTCTACAGTTCTTTTAATCCTCTTGAGCTCCAGCTGATAGTACTAGCCAGATTTTCCTGTTTCGTGCGTCCTGGTCAAAGAGGAGAATGCAAGAACCTAACTGCCACTGCCAAATATCCTATTACTTGTTAACTTCACTTGGCTGTCACCATTTCTGTTTATATCCCCACAATTCTCTTCAGCTCTTCTGCCTTCCATTCTCAATCCCAAAAAATTAATTGAATTTGAGGGCATCTCTAGAATATTTTTAATATTCCTCTTTCTTGACTGCATCCCTGTGTCTTTCTTATTATAGCTGAGATAGTGTTTATTGCATAAATTCTTTTCAAGCCCTAGTTCAACTTGTCTTTCACCAAAGTAAGTCAAAAGGTGGAAATGTTAAACTTAAGTATTTTGTGGGACTTCTTGCCACAATGGACATATTACTTAGACTTTTTAATTGCAAAACATATTTTAAGGATGTTACCACTCAGATAAACCTGCTAACTTTTTGCTCTTGTTTTATTTTTCTCTCTTGATTCAAACTTGTTGCTGAGTGAAAAGAAAAATCAGTGCTTCTCATAGTGTTTTATGGTGCCACAGCTGCAAGACAGAGAAAAGTGACACATGTATTTCCGTTGATGCCTTAAGCACATTTCAGAGCAGGGAAATGCAGGATGGGGGCAACACTTTGCCTTCTGCAAACTAGAAAGAAGGGTAGAGTAGCATTGGAGTGGCCCTTGGAGCTAAGGAAGGACTTGTGCCAAATATTGACTCAAATGTTTGGAGTAGCAAGGCATCTTACTTCTGCCTGAGTAACATCCTTACCTTTATCAGAGGGCTTGTAGAATCTCTTCATTAAGATGTTTTTAAACTGTGGGTATACACAAGTGCCTCCTGGCTTCAGCAGAGAGGCTATTTTTGCTGAGGGCCTTGAAGCTCCCAGATTTATAAACAGGAGAGTTGAAGACAGATTTAATAATAACCTGAATCCTACCCTGGAGCACAGAGGCACGAGCCTCTGTTTAGTTCCTAAGTAGAGCAATGGTAATTTGGAGCATTCAGTGGAACAGAATTGGTCATTGCAAAGCAGAAGCCAAGGCTGTAAAATGTGACACACTCGAGACCTCTGGCTTACAAGGCTTTGAGTTAAGCACATGTGTCACCATGGCTGCTCTCAGAGCTCATGGATTACAAAAGCTGAGTTACCAAAGTGCCGAGCTGCTGGGACAAGTTCTACCACCAGCTTTTAACAGCTTTTATCTCCAGTACCAGTATTTATTCCTATGTTTATTGGTATTACACAGCCCTTCTTGAGATAAATAGCAAGATAGGTCTTTCCTTCTCAATGGCTAAATATGCCATTTTTATTCACTATGCACTGTGCACTGTTATTTTATTGTAACTTCAGGTGGCTACCTAAAGATGCCAAAACTTTTGCTTAAAATGTGTTCTCAGACAGTAAGAAAACAATCAAGCGTAGTTGTATGCATGGAGCAGTGCCTATCTCCAGGAATCAAGTGACTTTTACAACTTTTTGCCTTCCAAATAGTGGTTTTTGGGCATTTTCATACTCCAGAAATTTCTCTTAAATATTTTTAGTCTCAGGATTTTGGGAGAGGATTGAAATATTTCATGCCAAGATTTTCAGAAGGTGTATTGCCAAAAATGTCTGTACAAAGGGGAGAAACTACTTAAAAATGAAGATTTTCACTTCTTTTAACCCAAATTTCAACTGTTACACTCATGCTCTAGTTCATTCACAGAACAAAATGCCATGCACAAACACACACACCACTTTGTAATTTTCTGAATCCAGATGCTTTTGCAAACATATGGCTGCTGTCGATAAAAATTTAGAAAGATCTGTTACTGAATCTGCTTTTTCTCTAGTTGATTTTCCTTTATACTCACTCTTTTCCTGTTCCAAACTATGACAGGCATTTAGTGTATCTCAGAAAACAAGAATTTCCCAATCTCTCTCACCTCTTAGTGTTCTCATCACCTACAAGCATTCAAAACAATAAAACCCTGGCATTTTTTCCTCAGGAAGAAAAAGCTACATTAAGTAAAAGATTTGTGGCTGTGATTGATTACAGACTGCAGGAGAACAAGATTATTCTGAAGGAAAAGTCTTACAGATAAAGGGATTATAGTTACTTACACTTGCTGACATGGGATTGAAATACTCCATTTCTGCTTTTGTGACCACTGGACCCACTTGTGAAAGCCGGGTGGAACTGGGTAGAAACAGATTAGAAACACAAATCAAGTCCATTTTCCACAGTCCAGAGAGCACAAGAACAACACCAAAGGAAAAATTAAATGAGATATTAAAACATCTTTTTGGTTTTGAGCTTGACCCTTCATTCTC
The DNA here is from genome assembly GCA_013396875.1 of Vireo altiloquus. Taxonomy (NCBI): domain Eukaryota; kingdom Metazoa; phylum Chordata; class Aves; order Passeriformes; family Vireonidae; genus Vireo; species Vireo altiloquus. The sequence continues at coordinate 92,678 of VZRF01004475.1, forward strand.
TTGTCCCATTATGCTGGAGTTAATGGGCCCGCTCTACTCCCACAAGGGCAATTTAAGCTATTATTAGTAAGAAAGAGTTCTCTTCCTTGCATGCTCTTCGTCTGAGGAGAGCAGAGGAAAGCAAGCAGAGGAAATCTCCTGCACACCATTTGGTGTGGCTTGGTGTAGCCGCAGCCCTGGGACGATTCCGGAGCCCCTCGCAGAGCACAGTGGGCTTCTGCAGCCACAAACACCTCCACCCAGGGCAGGGGCAGCCAGAGCCACGCACCAGCTCTGTGGGAAGGAGGATATGAGGATATGAGACCGCTGTTCCCACCAGAATCGTGCCTCGGGTTCATGGAAGGCACCCAGGGAAGCGTTCAGAGCTGACCAAGTCTCTCTCCTGAAGGATATCTGCTCTTCGCTTTCCAGAGTGGGAGAGACATTTCTTTGCTAGAATTCAGCAGCTGTATGTGGTTTTTCTAGTTTCAGAGCTTTTCTTATTTTTCCAAGCCTTCCCCCTTTCCCTCTGCAATAAAGTGGTCATTGTATTTACTCATGCTGTGCTGGAATGTTTTTTTATTTACAATGAAGTAGAAATGATGCCAAACCTTTCAATGTTAGTTTAGTACCATTTTTCCCACCACTTTTTGTTTGTTTGCTTTAATGCACCTAATTTTTGTTTTCATTCTGTTCTAATTTGTTTGCAGTCATTTTGCAGAAAAACATCTGATGTCGTTTGGATCACAAGTGGCTCACAGATCACAGTCTGAGTAACAAAAATTTATTGATGTCCATACCCTTTTGGTAGACTTTTACTTCCTTTGAATTTCTCTTAAGAGTTACACTGCACATCTGCACATCTTGAAGAAAAATCAAAGATAAAAGAACCTCTATTTTGATTTATGTTAGCATTTGCTCTCACATGAAAAAGGGAAAAATAAAATCAGAAAAATCAAAACCCTACTTTATTAGTATGAGGGGGTTACATTTCATCACTTAATTAACGATGTGAAAAATTAAATCTTGGGAAACCTCTTTATATTCATATAGGTGGATTGTATGCTGTTAACATGGTGTGTGTCAGCTGATACATATGTGAACTGATCTTAAATGCAGACAAACAGCTAAAACCCATAGATTCCAAAATCTAAAGAGATTAGGACTCAACTCACAAACATACTTTCCTAATGACCAGGGTTGAAAAAAAAGATTATTTAGAAAATAAACCTCATTGCAGAAAGATTTATACTGAATAAGCAACTTCTTTTTAAATGAAATGGCAGACATCCTTAAGCTGTAATTTACTGGCACAGCTGAGTTCCCCAAGGTAACAAAACCACCTCCAGGGATGCATCAAGGGATGCTCGGGAACTGGCCACCACCAGATAGCAACAAGCCTGCAGTTTCTGGGACACGGGAAAGCACAGGAACATAGACTTGAGGCAAACTTCTCACCAGAGCTGCTGATGGAGAGATAAGGAAACTCCCTTTTCTTCTCAGGGTACTGAAGGTTTCTTCTGCTATACACTTGGTTTACATGGTATTTTTTGTCATCATGATAGAGTGAAAAAATAACACCATAATTTTCAGTCCAGGAAGATTTGGGCAGGGGAGACCATGAACTCCTCTGCCTTTGTTTGGCCTCTGCAATAAATTTTGGTGGTCTGAAGGGTAGGTGTTTTCATGGCTTTTCCTTCCTTTCCTGATGCAGGAACTTTTCTGCAGAAATGTTTGCTTTTATTAACACCTTGGTTTTGTGAAATGCTTAGGAACCCATCCGTTTTAAAATGTATGAACCTCTTATATTCTTTACATGTTATAAATATCCATTTGAGTAGATCTGAAATGTTCCTACCACATTTGTTGAAACTTGGCTCTTCATATAATCCCACTTTCTCTCTAAGCATCATTAACTGATTTCTTCTTGTCCTTATTTTGAGTTTAACCTTTCTTGTGTTCAGGGCTCTCTAGTGCTCCTGACAGCACCTTTCTCTCTGTTCTTCATTGTTATTGCTAATGGTCTGTGGGCAAAACCATCAGGGTTTTGCAGCAGACTCACATACTGGGGTGCAGATGCCAATTTTGGAAGCTTTTAGATGTACGAGGTTTGGTGAGGGGAATTCCCACCCTTTTTGTCCTTCCATCACTGATTACTGTTATTACTTCTCTAGGAATTTCATTAATCTTATTTGATAAGACTGCCTCCTAAAGCATGTACTGGTTTTGCTTCTCCTTTGGCTGACCTGGGATTTTTATGTGCTATGAAGTAATTTATGTAATTATAAACTGCATTTCTTTCAGCACTTAAATTACTCTCCTCTGTGAGATCCAGAGTTTGCTATTGCATGTACTTATGAGAAAACTGAATGAAACAGAACATATGAACAAATTAAGTTTAGAAGTCATAAAAATTGTTTTTTCTCACTATTAATTCTATCCTAAAAAATAGTGAGATTACCCAGGGCTGGTGAGAAACTCTGAGGGCTACTGAAGGGAGATAAAAAACAGAGGATTATTTATCATGTGGGTAAGATGTGCTCATTTTCATTTTTAGAAATTTCATTGTACCCACTCAAAGTCTGTTTGCACTGCCAAATGATTATTAGGAATCAGAAGCACAGATAAGAAGTGATCCCAATTTATGTCAAGACCTGCAAGGAGTTCTGCAGTTTTGTGCTCCACTTTATTTCAAGTATCTCCAGATAAAACATTCAGGGAAAAGAGACTGGCATAAAGCATGGTCTAACATATTCACAATGCAAACCTCAGAACCACAAATAACTTATTATTTAGTAATTGGATTTCTTCGAGTGCTGCTGCTAGCCCCAAAAGGCCAGCTCTTAACTGCTCAGCTTTCTCCATTGACTCTAATTAAGGTTTTCCTTGGCTCATGATCGTGGTGAACTTGGAGAACTTTAAAGTTTGGTGTTTTTTAAATCTGCTTTTCTCACCAGGTGGAGTGTTCCAGAAAACCCTGAAACTTATGCACTTTCCAGTATATTTTACAAGATACTTCTGTCTACACGTTTGACTGAAGATGGAGGCATTCCACAAATCCCCAAGTAGAAATCATTTTATTAGCCAGTTTGTGCGCTGTATACAGAATATGGGATTATTTGTTAAGAAATTTACTGCCAAAAAATTTATGGCAGCAATATAAACTCACAAGTGTCCCTTTCTGCAGAGGGGGAGTTGACTTCAGTAGCTGTATGACTGATGATGTGACAAAGTGTGATAGGGAATGCAGCTGCTGGAGCAGAAATAAAGAGGTCCTGAAAACCAGAGATAGAACAGGGAAGTGTATTCAAAAGGAAACAATTATTTTATTATTGCAATTATTATTATTATGCTAATTAAAAGTCCCTTCAAAAAGCCCGAAGACTACATTTTTCTTGTGTATATTACTTTAGAACAAATAAAAATATGGAAGTGTTTTTAACTATTGTATTAATTATGTCTACCTCTTTGAAACATTTTTTTTCAAATCTTTTTTATGATGTAGCTATACTGAATTCATTTATTTTATCTTTAATTAAAAATCATTCCCTCCTGTGCAATTTTTAAGGCACTGCATGATGCTTTTGTGTTTGACATTCCAAGTTTGACAATGTAAGTTTTATCAGTGATTTCTACTATAAACATAAGGAAATGTTAAGGAAATTCTGTGCTGACATGTTTCTCCTTTAAATCAGATTGGTTATTTTTGGCTTTTACTTTTTTTCATTTTTAGCATTTTTTTTCCCAACACCCCCTCTCTCCTTTGCTTCATCCTGTTTTCTCTCCTCCTACTCCCCAAAGCATGGCAAATTTCCAGTTTGGATTTGAACTTCGTATCTGGCTGCTCTCTTAAAAACCAGCTGAACCAAAACTCCAGACTAAGGCTGAGTGAATAGTTAATGGATATTTCTTTTCTTTTTTGATCTGAAAAACCACAGTCCTCTCTCAGAACTTTATCTGAAGTCAAATGAACCTTTCCATTCAGTCTCCAAAAACGCTTCAGTTTAGAGTCTGTTAATTTAATTTTGTTTTTATTGTATTTTTGTATTCAATTTAAGCAACTTTGATCTCAAATCACTGTTTTGAAACAAAACATTCTGTTTTGAAATAAACTGAAATGAAATATGGTAACATAAAAAGCAAAAACCTCCACCTTTTTTGGCCAAATATATTCACAACACTTGGCAAAAAAAAGTGAATTATTTTGATCAACCTAGAACCAATTTTCTTTGCCAAATAAATAGTTTTATTGCAAAAAAAAAATCCATAAAGACTCCACACACATTATGCAGATATAGAGTACCTGTTTTATCTGTAAATGTAAGCCTTCCTCAGTGTAATTCCCTTTGAATTCAGTTATCCTAGTCCAACTACAACGTGTAAGATACAAATGTTCGTTTCCCTTTCTACAGTGACAAAACTCGAGGATAAGGGTTTGGTAAGAACCACAGAGCATGGGGGAAGGCCACTCCATCCTCCCTGTCTGCAGGGGAAAGGACACATAGGGTTCCTGCGAAAGGTGGCTCAGGTTCCTCCTTCCTCAGTACCTTTCCTGACAGCAATAGCCAACGTGGCTTTCACAAAGTTGGCAGCCGGGGGGAGTAAAAAGTGCCCCAGCCCTGCCAGCCCAGTCCTCAACGCTGCTGAGGGGAAACAGGCCCCACTAGGGAGTCAGCTGTGGGAACCATTTCAAAAGGTTTTTGGAGGAGATGGGCTCCTCCCTCCACTGACTGTAAAGCAGTGAACTAGGCTTTGAGTGGTAGAAAACGACCTACTTCTTGTCTGTAAAAAGAGGAGCCAAGAAACTACCATCCACCTTTTCTCTGTTATTAGCTGTGCTAAAATAAACTCTCCCAAGTTATGGCTGATAGCACGGAGAGGCTTCAGTGTAAACCAGTCAGTGCTCCGAGGAGTCGGGGCCATGGCTGAATTTGGGATACAGCAACAGCCCCTTCATCACCCAGCACACTCCAAAGCAGCCCTCCTAATACTTGTACAAAGAAAAATATCCCTTATCGTATCTTTCAGCATTTATATTTCTTCTCAAAGGTGAATTAAGATGTTGCTTTTAGAGCTAGTTCTGTTTAATGTTATTCAGATTTCGGTTTCAGCTATTTCACACCTTTCAAATTCATAAACACAGGAACGTTTTGAAGGATGTTGTTTAGATTCCTTTTGGCTTTGTGGTATCTGGCTCTGTTTTTGTTTATGCCTCGGTTTCTATGTTTTTGACTTTGACTTCTGATTTCTTTTATAATACTTGCTTTTTTTTTTTACTCTCCATATTCTCTGGCTGAAAACCTGGTGCATTAGAAACCCTTTGAAACAGATACGTGCCATTCCGTACCTGTGGTTGGGAGTTATGCCAGCTTGAAGCTAAAAAAATAAAACACAGAGTATGTGATAAAAGCATGCATACATAAAAAAAGCAGAAACATCTTTTGATTTCATTCTATATTGCAGAGAACAAAAAGGTTTTCTGCAAACTTCAGTGGAGAAAATTACCCCGTAGTAACAATGATTTGTTACTGAAATTTGAATCAAATAAAGCAGGTACTGGGGCTTTCTGCCTCCGAGTGATCTTCTCACAGGACACTGGCAGGACAGGAACCACATTATCTTTTTGTGGGAAATTCCATCTTTGACCTTAAATATTTTTGGGAATATGAGGATCTCCTCCAAGCTGTTGGTGTTATTATCCTCACTGCTTGGGTTCCATTGTGACTAGCTTGAATACCAGTCCCTTTTTTTTTTTTTTTTTTGACAGGGGGAAGTTTAGACCACAATCTTTGGGCCTGTTTTTCTTGTGGTTCACCAAAAATATACCATAAATAGTTAATATTTATAATTCACAGATGGAGAGGATGAAAGTACAGAAAAATTAAATGGCTTGCTAAAAGGCAAAGATTGAGTCAATGGCAGAGCCAAGAAAGGCACCTTAGACCCTTGTTTTAGCATATAACTCTGGCCAAGACAATTCAGCCTTCAAAGGGGAAAACTGCATTTTGTAAAACTGATTATTATTTTGAATATTGTGGCTAAAGTATGTCTCTGTCAAATTTTGGAATAGCCTGTGGTTCCTTACCAAGACAGCCCTGGTTTGAATCACCTCTAGGGACTGATACATTTCAATCCTGGGGATAAAAATGTTAAGAGACTTTGGAAGTACATGCCAGACATAAGATCACAAAAATGTGAAAGCTGGGTCCTGTTTCTAGTCAGAAAGGCTAGATATGGGAAGTCTTTGCTTGTCTGCTCTTGAAAAAGAGAAGTATGTTTTTATTGGAATCCAGTGGCCGCTTTACATTTGGTTTAAACTCTTGCCACTATCTACATGTCAAGTGTAAAATATAGTACTTAGATTTCAAGGATTCAGTAATCACCAAAGTAGAAAGACAGAAGACTGTGGCTTCCAACCTTTCTTGATACACGTCTCTGCTCAGAAATATTTCAGCAGAGGTGCAGATACAAGTATAGAGACTTCAAGCTTACTGACAAAGGTCTTTCTTTTCACTGTTACTTCTCTTCACCTCCTCAGATGTAGCTCTCTGACCGCTGGCTGCCTGCAAACCACAGGCTAATGGTGCACGGCTAAGGTAGGTAATGTTTACACCCTGATAGAAATGCATTTTCCAGGACAAGATTTCTTTCCTTACCATAGGAAGAACTAGGTCCAAAAGAAGGTGGTGGACTGAGATGCAGACTTTTTTTTTTTTTAATGAGACTATAGCTAACTAAACATTGCCTAAGTTAATTCATTACTATTTGGCAGCCTTAAACCACATATGGGGGCTCTCATCCTAAAACAACCTTTAGAAAATTTTTCACTAAAAAATGCCAGATATTTAGTTTAAAGCTTCATTCTGCACGCAATGGGCTCAAAGAACACTTCTGACCTGCAGCAGGTCCATGGCTTAAGCTAAGATGCCATCTCCTAGTTCCCACTAGTTTTGTTAGATGCCCCTGGGAGAATTCTAACAGGTTTACATGTCTACCAAGCACAAAAAAGTAATTGTCCATGGTTTTGGGTTTTTTTTTCCTAAGTGAAATACTTTATCAAGTGCTTGCTGATAAGAAGCTACAGCTGTCCCACAACCAGTGCTGTCTCGGGGGTTCTGTGTGACTTCACTGTCAGCACAAATGGGCACTCACAGCAACCTCTACAAATGCCACAGGAGCAATCCTAGACAGGAATGGCTGCCAAAAAAAGGGAGAACATTGGTGAAAAGAAAAATTTAATATAACGCTACAGCAGAAATAAAAAATAGAACAGGAAGCAGAAGATAGCTGATGAGTTTCTTTTACTTTTTAAGAAAATGTTTCTATATTGGAGTCCTTAAACAATTTTTCTCCAATTGAGAGTAACTTTTCTTGGCTTTATTTACAAAAATAAATAAAATTTTCCAAGTTGTCATAGGTCCATATGCCTTGGTAGTTCTTGAGAATCTTGTGGCAGACAGTGAGGAAAAGGGGCTCATCCAGTAAGAGATTGAGGTCACCTAGATCCACCTTTCTGGAACTTTGCAAGAACATCTTTTTCTCTATAAGGCACTCTAAACATGTGGTGCTCTTTTATTCTGTGGCACCCTTCTTCATTCTAGCATGGATAATTATGGTCAGGCATGTCAACACACACTCGATCTTTGCTCTTGGTATTGAATATACTTAATGTATTGATCTGTCTTTTTTAGGAACTCTCCTTCCAAAAGCACCAGGCAGGCTGAGCTACATGTTCTGTGGTTGTACTGGAGATGTGAGATAATTAATTTGCTACTGGTCTGAGCATTACTGCCGTGTAGGTGTGCGTCATCTGATTTTGGCATAGTGAAGGTGTTCCTGCAGGTGGTTTTTTGCTGCACTGCAGCACGCTGTTCCTCACCTTTAAACTCAGAAGGGGTCACTAGGATGCCCATACTGCCAGCGTGTCCCAGGCAAACCAACCTGTCCTCATTGTTCATGGCCCTGGAAAATCTCTGCTTTCTTCACCATGCAGGTACCTTTGCTCTGTGACCTCCTAATTGACTGTCACTTTCTGGAAGATTGTTTGATTCATTAGGTGTGAGTGAAAAGAAGCAAAACAACGATCATGAGTTTATTAGGCAGAAAGTGGATTTGGTGTTGGCAAATCTGAATTTTGTTTATTTTTTCTTGGCTTGTGATGTGTCTGATGTGTTGTTCTGAAACCAACCCCACTACAGTCACTCAGCTTTTTGACATAAAAGGAAGCATAGCTTTGGGGATGATTTCTGTACATGACAGAAAGAGAATGTGTTTCTGTAACCACAAAATAATCTCTAGTCTGCACTATGGCTTCGCTGTGCCTTGACTGTGTTCCTCTACTCCACACAAGTTGTCATTCCCTTTGCCATGCACCAACACGTGTTACTCATCTGCATTTCTAGTTCCATCCATCTCTAAGCAGTATCCTCCCTACAGCAGACATAACAGACAGCCATGCTATTAGGGAAGCAAGTGCACTTGACAATCAGCTGTGCACTTGGTAGGCTTTCTACTTTTTTCCTGTTCTTCTCTTTCTTATTTTTCTTTTATTCCTCTTCTTTTTTTTTTTTTTTTTAACAAGAACTGTTTAAGGATTATTTACATATTAAACTATTGACAATATTTCCTATAATCATCACAAAAGTATTTTCCACACAACCAGAACTGAAGTGATTTTTTTTAGGAACTAAAGAGTCACTGGAGTGAAATTTAAGAACATTATCAATGACTTGGAGGATCATTTAAAAATTAATTTTCGAGACAGAATTAAAGAGAAATCTCTGTGGATATATTAATATTTTCATTAAGCGTGCTCCCTTGCTACACTGCTGGTTAACAGTTATTATACTGTCAAGTTGTTATTTTAAGAACCTCTTCAGGGATCTGGAGCTCCAGTACAAAACCATATGGTCTATTGACACATGCCTTTACAAACTTCACAGACTTCACCTCACCAGCAAAACACCTCAAAATCTAATAACTGCATATAGGTGCAATCTATACCAGCAGTCCTTGAGTATTACTGAATGTTGGTAGTTGTGTAGGAGGGCATTTGGGTGTCATGGATGAACAGCTAATTTCTATAAATTATGGTGGCTTGATTGTTATTTAATTTGGTTTGGATTGGTTTGGTCTCGTTTGGTCTCATCACTGAAGTAGAAAGAAAATCTTTTGAACTTTTTTTACAAGAACTAATTTGTGTATTCTTATGCTGTAGCTGAAGGTGTACGTCTCCAGCTTAGGAGGGGCACAATAATTCAAGTATTTTCCCTACCCCTTTGAAGGTCTGGGTTCTTTGCTTCCATCCTCTTTATTCAGGAAATTGAAGGTGGGTTTTTTTCTTTTTATTTTTCTTTTTTCCTGAGTACACTGTACAGAGCAACTCTGCATAGCTCTTCAGTAATTCAGTGGGTGTGTGTGTGGCAGGTATGTGTGCTCCTCTACCTGCTGCCTGACAACCAGCCATCACTTCTGACACTGACTCTTCCAACACAAAAAATTTTTGTAAAGAAAAAGTTGGTTGTTACTAAACATGCTTTACCAAAGCCAGATTTCATCAAATCTAGCCTGATTGATCTCATTTGGCATTCTAAAGAAGTGATGACCATCTGACAGGGTCTGCTCCAGGCTTTGCCTGATTAGACAGTATATAGGGGATCCTTTTAAAGACTGGGCAAATCTTTCTTTGGAATCTCTGATTTGAAATACAAGAATTCCATGAAGTAAATGAGTCCAAATGTTGCTAATTTGGTGTGTGTAAAGTATGGTTCAATATTTTCTGCACAACACTTTCTCATCAGCTTGGTTTTGAGCAGAATAATTAACAGAAAGAGTTTTTATGAGTGAATACTGATGTTTAATTCTGTGTTTAGAGAATAAAACTCCAGTAATATCTATTTTTTGATATGAGTGGGAAAATTTGCTCCATATTTTTTCTCAGAAATGATGGGTAACCTAGAATTCATTTTGTTCCATGTCCAGAGTCAGCCGACAATTAAGATTTTTAATATGAGTTGATATGAGTTTTAATATGAGAATTACAGTAATTCGTGTGGCCCCATGTTCCTTCACCTGTCTTGAAGTAAACACTTCAAATCCTAATTCTTCAAAGGCTTATGTGTGTGAATAATCCCGTTGAGGTTAACAGGAGTTGATTTGTATGAAGTTAGTAGAGTATAGGGCTCTTTGCAGACTCATTGCTTTAGTTTGTGGTTCACAGGGAATGAAATTGCTAAGTAGTTGGGTTCCAAAGAAAAGATTAATTCAGTCAAGACATTTATATTTAAATACTTCTAGAGCCTTTGAATGAAAGAATACTATTCCTGTCTGTATTTCCATGATCTTTCCACAACAGAGCTTTGCACAGCCAGCCCATGTGTGTTGTACCTGACCATCTTGGCTGCATCTTGAAGAAAGGGGGTAATTGCAGAATTGATCAACCCTGCAGTGTGAGGACAGACAGAGGGGTGGAGTAGTAGCTGAAGAAGCAGCAGAAATGAAAAAAAGAGAGAATAAAAATGGTATGAAAAGAAATGGTATGAACTCTTTTTCTGGACATATCTGAGCATAATATTACAGCACATTTCACAGCCAGCCAGTGAGTGCATGCACGAGTTGTAGTCTCTAGGCAGGGCTTACTCATTTCATACCTCATTTAGAATTAATTGTAGTGGTTCTGCAAAGTCAGTGCATACCCTGGACGCAAGATTAGGAAAAACTGTTTTTATTTCAAAGTCTTTTGATGTTTCTGTTTTGAAATATTGATTTTTCCTTAGACAGCACCCAGAGCAGTCAATGGTATTCAATACACTCTCTTCTCTTTTGGAAAATAAAACATAGTCAAATAAAATTAAATCTTTGACAGTCTCATGACAATACACGCATGTCTACCCACTTCATACTGGAAGGCTAAAGAAGTTCAAGGTTTGTTGGCTTCATTAAATCAGACTTATAGAGGAAGGCAAGCACATATATTTAAATCATGAATATTCATAATTCTCAGAAATGAAACAGCCATTTATATTTGGAGAAGGTTTTATGTATATGCACATATCGTCACAGAGAATTTCTCCCCATCTCCTAGATTACCAGAAATAGCGTATGTTCCTTGAGCAGAAAGTAGGACCTGGAAGACTCTGCCACGTGTCCTTCTCAGGTGGGTGTCCTGCATGCCACATAAGGCACTAGAAGAGCTGTAAGGTCTGGGATCCTGAGAACTCTGAATAAAATTAAATCTTGTAGTTTGAAGAACATTTACAGATTTTGGGTGAGGCTATGGCTTGCAGCATGAGTTTGAAAGCTGTAGAGAAATTGCATTGGACAAAGGTCAACTTCTACTCACTGCTTATGATTTTTCAAAATACGAGCAATCAAATGTTATTTTCAATAAAAATATAAGTATTATGACTCAGAATAATTGTTTAAGATTTCATAATTGCATGTTTATAGTAGTGGTATTTCAGTTAAGAGGAAAAGTCTTCAAAATGTCTCATCAGTGTTTAATTGAGCTAAAATAATCCTGTGCTTTCCATTTGCCTCTCAACACTTTTCAGACTTTAGGTAATTTCATATCACAATAAACTGTTCATAACGAAGTCTAACATAATTTTGAAGAATATGATTATAATAATTTTCCAATTGTTTCTGGCATGTTCTGGTATCATAATTAGAAATGTTAACATATGGATTTTCCCCAAAATATAGTTCTGCTTCATAGTTCATAATTTATTAAGTGCACCAATCAGAATATTTGGGTAACATTCATTATGTCAATGCTAATGGAACACAGGAGTAGAAAACTTTAAAATTTAGGAAAATTATGGTTTAAATTACACAGTTTTCTGTTCGAGCGTAGAGTTCGTTTGCATCTTTGTTATGCATTTAAGCAGTCCATCAATTAATCCTCTTGTTACTTAAAGACACATAATTTCGTCCTTTCTTGCAACATGTAGTTTACTAAAACAAAATATGAGCATGTGGCTTTCAGAACATCTCCTTCCCTTATGGCTATGTGTAAGGAACTTTTGAACTGACATATTACTCCCTTCACGTTAGGAATGGGAAAACTCAGTCAATGAGAAATGAAATCACTTTTTTAGAGCCACCACTCAGACTGTGGACAGAACTAGGACTGGACATCAGGCATCATTCATTTAATCATATCAGTGCCATAGCACTAGAAAAGCTCTGTCCTTCCATAGGCATTCCTGTGCAGCCCATGGCTAAAGGGAGATCCAAATACAAGTAGGATTTTGTAAAGACATCCTCCCTCCCATTTGACAGATAAAGCCTTGCTTCTTGTTTTGCCCTGGGCTGTGAGGAGTCAGGCCATGAGTGCCCAAAGACAGGGCATATACTGCACCTGAGTTAAAGGAATCTGTTACCTACATATTCCTCTGATTACATTGAGAGCTCTTTACCTTTATTTATGCAGGTATCTGCATTTATTGATGCAGGGATCGATGAGGTTGGCACGCAGAAAGAGAGGAATGTCAATACCTTAATTTACCCTTTAGTCTCTCCTTCTCTGTACCTTTAGATATGTGACAGGAAATGATCTTCTAAGGCAAGGTCATTCTCTTTTCTTTGCCATCATGTTTTTTGAGCTTCAGAATATGAAGGACATTCAGGAAACAAGGCCTGGGTTTATGATTAGTACTGATATTTGCAAGAACTTCCTTTCATATAGTTAAAGTCAGAAGTGAAGCAGCAGATCTAAGGTAAGTACTGAACTACAGCACTTCAATGTGTCTTTTAGAAGCTTTAGGGGTATTTTAGAGGGGAGGAAGAATCCTTTTTTCCTGCTTCTGAAGTGAAAGGATGATCTGTGTGGGCTGTCAGTAGAAGATATTGAGATCACTGCTTGGCATGCAGGTATTGTTGAGCTATTTGAGTGTAGTGCAAGGACACTGGAGATTTCCAGTGCTCCCAGCTCAGCTTAGCCCAGCATCTTGTGGCAATTTGAGCACTAGCAAAAGGCAGGCCCCAGCCCCAGGCTCAGCTACCAAGTTTCAAAGACCAGTTGTAAGTTACTGAATCATGAGACTACTTAAAAAATTGACCAAATTCTCCCTTTTTCCATTTACTACTGATCCAGCTATGACTTTCCTGCTTTTAAAGCAATCTTAGGGTGTAGTCTGAGGTACGTACAACTTATGAACAGTCCTTGGTTCATGTGTTTCCACCGCCTCTGCCTATGCTATAGAAGATGCAGAAATACTTCCTTTGGCGTGGATACCATATTTCTACCTTGAGAAGAGGACAGCAAATTGCTGAGCTCCTTCAAAAAAAGGATACACTAAAGAGCAAAGTTGTTTCTCATTTGTTGTGGTATATTTACTAGATGCTCTGAAATCCATCTTACTTGTTATTAATTCAAATAATCGTATGATAAATATCAAATTAAGGAAAGTGGAAAAATATTAGTTATAATTCACTTAATTGCATATATTATCTATTAGGAGATTGCCAGAATACTGAAAAATAGAGAGGTAATATTTATTTCATTTTAACAAGGCAAAATCTCTCTTCCAAGACCACACAACAAGTTAATGGCAGATCTGAAAGAGAATCTGTGATTGTTGGCTCCTAGCTCTGTTGGGACTAAGGTGTGTGACTTTCCTTTACCCTAACTGTGACAGGACATCACTGTTCTATCCACAAAGAGCTATTGCATCTTCTCTACAGGATTCCAGAATATTTTTCTCACCTTTGGCACTACAGTAACAAACAGATTTGTTAAACTGAACACAGCAAAGTTCAAGAGTGACCAGAGTTACTGGCAGGAGATCATAATGTAAGCATCTGATTTATAAATAGCTGAGAAAGTTTATCTCTTTGGATTTACAAAAATATGCTGTCATGAAAACAGATTGCTGCTATTGTAAATACCATGGAGCACAACATACGTGAAAAAAAAGCTGAATTTGTCTTGTGATTATCTGTCTGTTTGCAGTCTCCCTTCTCCAAATCCTCTGCATCTGAACAGCACCCAGGGTTTATAAAACAAAATAGCTAAAAGTCCTGAGAAAAATTGTGCTGTGATATACTGTAGGCTTTCACTAGACCCAGTGGAGTAACAAATGTCTCTAGGGCATGTTTTATTGGCATTAATCCTTTGGTATCTACTTTCCTTCTCCTCTCGTTGTTGGGTGCAATTAGTTCATTCAAAATGGCATCCCAAAAGACCCTGTTTAATAGCTTGCCATATATAATCTTATATTGTTCTGGCTTCTAAATTTCTCCTTCAAACCTGGGGCATAGGGTAATGGAGATCATATTATTATTTGTCATCTGATAAGCCTCAGAATCTGTGTATAAGGATTTTTAAGTCATAAACATAATGCTATCTAAAGATATGCAATCTCAAAGCTGTCTTTTCTTTTTCTTGTGCACAAAAGGTACATTTTGTTTTCAGAGTTATTTTCTACAACAAAACAGAGAGGTTGTTTTCCCGATATCCAACTCTTCATCTTTATCTACCAGGAAATATAAGATTTTGAATTTTAACTTCTAGTAACCTTTCGATTTCTGTGACAATGGGGCAAGGATTCACCACATAAAACCTAGAAACAAAAAGATTAAAAAATTTAGCATTTTGAATGTTTTTTCACTCCAGACAAAAAAAAAATCCAGACAAAATGAGGACGTGAAAAAATTCAAAACATTAAATGGCACAGGAGAAGAAAACAGTGGACCTTCGCCATGCTCTCCTTGTTCTGCTTCATGCCATTTCCTTTCCTGAAAATTTGCAGTCCTAAATTATGATCTAATCTGGCTCATAGGCAAGAACTTCATGCCATATTTTGAAAATCAGACTTCTTTATTCTTTCAGAAGGACTTTGGAAAACTGATTATTATCTTATTTCTTTGATCACAGCCATGCCCAGGAAGAAGACAAAACCAGAAGGTTTGTTCTTCCTCTTGAGCCCAAGGCAAGAGTAAATATTTCTCCTCTGCTAGTAACAGATATTCTGACTGGAGAGCGGTTTCAGGACTTCACATCTTTTTTGCTAGCTTATCCACTGATTAAAGAGTTTTTGAATGTAGTTTTAGTCTCTTTTGTTATCTAACAGGTGCTGGCTAGGATTCAATTTAAAAAAAAAAGTCAAAAATTGTGGAAAGCCTTTGGCCAAATCAGACCTTAATCAGAACCAGAATTCCTTCTGAGTCCTCCACTGCTGATTCATACAGTAGTAAAGGATACTGCCTTCAATTAACTGCAATCATCATTTATATAATGCAATTTACAATTGACTTAACTCACTAAAAGTAATGAATTACAGCATGAACTTCACAACAGGAGAAATAACTCATGTAAAAATGCAGAGGTGAAGTCAAAGCCTTTGCTTCAATGGTGCCGAAGAGCCAGCTGTGCGTGGAGGAGACGTGCAGAGCGCAGACCTGCTCATGGTCTCTGTGAAATACCTTTCTCTATGAGCAGAGCAAGGACATATCATGGGGGATCTCTTTTCACAATCACAGCACCTTGTGTGGTTCTGCTTGACATTGCCCGACATCATCTTAGGAAAGGAAATTGCCTGAACTTTTTCGAGTCTGTTGATTGAGCTGTTTATTTCCCAAATATTATCAGATTTTGAAAGATTTGTTTTGGCAAATAATGACTTTTCCTGTTTTCCTGCCGAGTAAAGTTACACTGGCTCAAATTACTTGTCAAAGATTTATTTTTCTGTAGATGTTAACTATCAATTCCCTTTTCCTTTTTCCTTTCACTGTGCATTCAACAAAATCAGCTGACACTGGAATTTTACACCAGTTCTGCATACTGCAGTATCATGTTTCTAATTTATTTTCAAAACTCCTCTGAGTAGGTCTTTTTGAAGAATAGAGGCAGTCTTCTTTGGAATCAGTTCCCTGCTCCCTGGCACACAGCACTAAATCCCCTTTCCTGGAGTAAGTCCACCCAAAATCTTGATTCAACCTTCATCTGCTCTGCTGTCTGCCTCTTTCCATCCCTTTCATACAGCATATATCTTCCAGGAGCAAGGCCTGCAACGGATGCCTCATATGGGTTAAATAAGATGTAATACCACCAGCTTAAATTTTGGTCATTATAGATGCTCAGTTTGCTTTAGATGAACATAGAGAGCACCAGATTTTCAGGACACATAAAAAACTAAGGTTTTTCTCATAAATTTGAGCTATGGCATCTTTACACTGCCTGGTAGAATGCAAAGAATCTCAGAACTGGTGTAAAGACAGTGCCAGTTCTTGGAGGCTGCCTTGTCCTGGCAATGTTTTTGTGAAGAAACCTTGATGGAGAAAGCTACACCTCCCTTGTACAGTGTGGCAGTGCTTTCCACAAAGCTCTGGCTTTCCACTGGGGCAGAGACACATAGCTAGCAGCCTCACAGACTGTTGTCCTGAGCAGCTCAGGGCAGAAGGAAGCCTGAAGTTGTACTTGTTCCAGTATTGGCACCTCAGGAGTAGCTGGGATGGATGGAGACTTGAAGCCTTACACTCTGCAGACCATGATCTGTAGAGCTGCTCTAAGTGTTTTTGAGCTTAGTCCTCCTTGCAAAACAGCCCTGATGCACATCATCTATCATCTGCTGGTTGAGTATAGATGAGTTGGCGGTCATATTTCAGAAATCCCTCCCAAACCTAGCCCTTCAGGAACAAAATGTTTTGTTTAAGAGTGAATGTGTTTCCTTACAGTTTATAGTCCTTACTCTGCCTCACTAAAAAATTATTCCCTTCTTAACTCAGCATCTGTTAGTTTGACATTTGTATCTCAGGAAATATTAAGAGTAAGAAAGAAATTCTGATCACAAGATTCAAGAAGTTCAAAACACAATTGTTTTGACATGGTAAATGAGTGCTTATCAGTCCTAGACAGGGCCAGAATTCCTGAAGATACTTGTAAGTTTAACACATGCCTTGTTTCCCACATACTTATTAAGTTTACAAAGAGATTTACAACTAGGTTGTAGATAAGTGCAATTGTATGAACTCTGTCACACAGCCTTAGGCTGTGCTGGGGGTGATAACTGAGTGAACAAATTGCAGGGGTAGGTGCCAGGATGCCTCACTATCTATTAGTACCTACAGGAAGCCCTTGGAACACCACTGTAGATGATGGGCAAGCACAGGTTGTATGGGAACTACTGGATATGCAATGATACACTAAACTGAGGAGGCCAACAGGGCACAGCCAGCAGCTTATTGAACTGAGTCACCTCAGCAGTTAAAGGATAATCATAAAAATAACTCTGCCAGCCACAGCACCTCTTTATCCTGGCCAAATGGAGCTAGAGTTAATTCTCTCACATCATGCTGCTGAAAGGGTGACAATCATGATGACCATAGTAATAATTCAAATATGTTTCACCTCAGTGAGACCTAGTGTAAGGGTGAGGAAGAAATTAGTTTATCTTTGCTTGGTTTCATCATGTAATATCATCTTGTTTGAACTGCACATTTTCCCCAAGGGAAACCTTGCATCAGTCTTCACTATCCTGACATGTTTCTTCTTAGAAGTTTTTTTTACACCTTTTGCATGCTAAGAAGTATTGAGTTTGCTATTCATTCCATGAAATACTGGAAATACATACTCATTTCTGCCTAAGACTGTGGGACAATAGGAATTCAGAAGCAACCTTCTCAACAGCTATAATATGATATAAGTCACCAAGAGATCCTTGGCTTTTGATGCTAATTTTCTCCCTCCAGTTTTTAATCAAATGATCAAAAACTTCATCCTCATTGGTTCCTAAATCATTAGTACTAGATAAGAGGGCATGAAAACTTGAGATTTCTTATCTCATAATTATTAGCCATTTTAATTTGTGTAACTGTATTAATACCCAGAGGATAGGTTCTATAATTGCATCGTGTGTCCAGTGATGACAGTAAAGCAAGAACCCCTCCTCCAAAGTCCAGGCAGTTTTATTTAGAAAACCAGACCAGATAGGAAATGAAAAACAGAATAATAGACATCTTTCTCCCAGGAGAATGAAGCTAAATTTCTCCAGTTGCAGGAAAAGAAACAACAGACTGTGTATTTACATGAAGAGATAACAAAAAAAATTGTGATTAACATTTCTGTGTGTTTTATTTCTGTGTTTCTGTGTGTGCATTTGTGTAAAGTATGAACATACCTATGACTGCACACCACCACAAATTATTTAATTTTAATCATTTGATTAAAAACACCAACTCCTTATTTTGTTGGGCTTGATAGACTGTGTTCTCTATAGCCACTGCCATTGTACAATCTTATCTGGACCACTCATTGGGTGATCCACAGTTCATTAATTTGATATTAGTCAGCATTTTCCATGGACATTGTGTATAGTTAGCATGTCACTCATCTCTCTACAGTTCAGCCTACCTTTCTGGAAAGGCATTTCCTAATCCCCAAGATATAATCTCATTAGCACTGCACAATTCTAACCAAATAAATAGAAGTAAAGACTGATTGACTGGTTAAAGCACTGTACCTCAACTCATGAGAGAAAAGTTTCAATTATTAATTTATCTTAGCGGAACTGTATTGATACACACCAGCTAGAAGCAAATCATGGAAGCTCCTGTAACTTAAGGTCTATATTCCATTGCTCCAGAGCTGGCTCGAGTACTACTAGCAATGGAACACTGAATGGGCTAATTTTTTTCAGGAAAAGCCAAGTGTGATAACAGAGGGACAAGAAGTTCAGTTTGTGTACTCTAGCAAGGTCATTAAAATTGAGCTTCTGTGTTTTGGTACAACACTACAGTGAAGTATTCAGTTCAATTTTTCTTTGGTAAATGAGAATAGAAGGCTCTTGAAGTCATGCAGTTCATGCCAGTCTCACTGGCAGGAGAACCATGCAATACCCAACCTCTCTACTCCTCCAGTCTGAACCTCAAGTACACTGAGGTACCT
Source organism: Vireo altiloquus (assembly GCA_013396875.1). Taxonomy (NCBI): domain Eukaryota; kingdom Metazoa; phylum Chordata; class Aves; order Passeriformes; family Vireonidae; genus Vireo; species Vireo altiloquus. Next base: position 111,543 of record VZRF01004475.1, read on the forward strand.
TTGTGCTTCTCCATCCTCGCAGGCTTATGCTGATTTCTGCTTGGCAAGTCACTAGAGAAGCAGGTAGAGGAATTCTCTCTTTAACCATTACAGAAGTTATTCCAAATGCTACAGTGCTACCGTTTTCATGATGTAATCAAGTGCATTTAAAGCTGTCTCTTTAAACTGAAGGAGAGAGTGTGTCTTGGGTTTTCTTGTGCACAACTTATCATAGGGCTCTGGCTTGTCTTCCCAGAACTGTCAATCCCACAGGGTATTTTAAATTATGCCAAGATGGAAATTTGAAGGGCAGACTTCTTAGCAGTAGTGAAGGGAGAGTGCAAACAGCTTAAAGTTGTCTTTGTGCCCTGCAGCTGCAATGGCACTGAGCTGAACAATGACCTGGCCCTCAAATCAGTACTGATATGTAATATACGCCTAATAGGCTCAAAAACATTATTCTTGAGCTGTATACTGGCTTTGTGGCGAAACTCCCATTTTTACCCTTGCAGGGTTGTGATGTGGCCACCAAACTCATTTATATTTGTCATCTGCTCAGGACTGGGGTTTGTGTCATCCAAGTCAAATCACTTTTACATATGTTTGCTGCATGATTAAACTGTGGGCAAATAGCCAAAAAAAAATAGGTGAAGATCAGAAAAATGAGTTAATTTCTTTTGTAAAGAATGCATATTGCAGTATATCTTGAACTGGATCCTCATCCTTTTACACCATTCTAGCAAAATAAAGCAATCCTTATGCAGTTTAAATGCAAGTACAGTTGTATTTGCCTTCAGCAAGGGACATTGTAACAATATTTTCAACTGAGCTGCAAAACGGAACCAAAATTTTTACTGCATCACTCCTTTAATTGACCCATGTTCTTCCAAGTCTGTGTTACTGGTTCTAGTTCAATATCCCGTTGTAAAAAGAGGGAATATTTGCACAAACCAAATCTTTCTATTAATAAGAAGTTAAAACAAAAATTTAAAATTGTTTCCTTATACTTGCTTTTGGGATGGGCATTCCCACCAGCATACAATGTTTTTGCAATAATTACTTAAAATAGGAAACAGTTAAATGAATGTAATCCACCTCTTCCAGCTAACATTGCACCATTTCATTTATTAAATAGACTGAGTTTGCTAGGTTTACTCACCATTACTACATGGAAGTTGTGGTTTTAGCATTTACACATTTCAGAATATTACTTTTTAATGTTTAAATTCGTCAAGTGATGTTGACCAGACCAAAATATCAAATCCTGTAATGGGTACAGATTTTCATTTTCTGGATGTTGAAAAAAAAGTCTTGAAAATAACAAGTACTCGATGGTACAGACTACTGATGTTATATTCTAACTTTTTATTAGAATCATGTTATAAATCTCTCAAAAAAAAACCCAAATCTAAGCTGGGGCAAACCATAGCCTGCATTTAACAGGACAATTATCTCTAAAGGAATGGTAAGAAATGCCTATTAATCACCAGTGTATTTGGCATCTGTCACTGCATTTCTTCTAGGAGAACATGTGTGTCCTCTGTCACTTCCTCTAGTCCTGCTTCTAGGCAAAAATCATTACTAGGAGATTTCTGAAAAAATGTCCTAGTAAGATCTCAACACAGTAGAAATTAATTGCCATAGAGAGGGACTGCCTTTCTTGCAGGTATAGCTGAAAAAAAGTTGCACTGCAGCTAGCAGATGGCAAAGTCAACCAGAGAGAGACTTATCACACCCTCAGGGTGCACCCTTGGTGCCAAAGCAGTGAAGATCTGAACATGAAAGCACAGATTGTTTCACTACACCAAGGATGTTCCACAAATTTCTTTTCCTTCCTTCCTTCCTTCCTTCCTTCCTTCCTTCCTTCCTTCCTTCCTTCCTTCCTTCCTTCCTTCCTTCCTTCCTTCCTTCCTTCCTTCCTTCCTTCCTTCCTTCCTTCCTTCCTATTCAGTGGCCTCTAATTGGCTACTTTTAAAGTGCAATAATTTCTATATAGAAATGTTGACTCCCCTTGCATTCGTTTTTTTTATTCTTTTTTGAACTTAGGAACCATTTGATCTATCAATTAATAAGTCTTTAACGAAACACGGTAACAAAAAGAAACAATTGGACAAGCCTTTGCATTTGGCAGGACTCTTTAAGACTCACTTTGAACAGCTGGGCCCTTTACAGTCCTTGTGATGCAGATTAAATGAAAATAATACATGGCAGAAAACAGCTAAATCATTTGAACTTCACAAGTTATTGCCTAGAGCCATTTCACTACAGCTCATTAGGGAGTTTATGTTTATAATGTAATGCCTTTAAATAGATTTGATTTTTCTAAACAGGGTTTTGTAAATTAGAACTTTCCCAGGGGGCTAACCCGGCGCAAGCTGTTCCAGTTGTGGAGCATACCCTGACTGAAGAGGCAGGACTACAGAAGAACAAGTTTGCATAAAAGTACAGAGTCCTGTGTGATGTAATCACTTAAAGGTTTAGGAGTATCACAGTCGTCTGATGTACAAATAATAATTAGTGCTCCTGGGATACATTTGTAATGTTGCCAATCTCTCACATTTGGAAAAATGCATCATCCTCTCCCTGTTTCCCAGTATTCCTATAGGTTTACAAACCGTGAGATACTACAAATAAAAGTGGGTTTAAGTTTCTTTCAGTTATTAATTCTCTGATTATGTTTTCCAGTCTTCCAATTTTATTTCTGTAATAGGGAAACCTTGTCATTCTTTCCTCATAAAAACCAATTATTTTCTTGTATCCTCTCGATTTAAATTAGCAGGGCCTAAAGGAATTTTATGCTCATTTTAATGCAAACAAAGACTTCACAGTTCTAATTTTCAGAATTCCTTCCTTCCTTCCTTCCTTCCTTCCTTCCTTCCTTCCTNNCAATTCCTTCCTTCCTTCCTTCCTTCCTTCCTTCCTTCCTTCCTTCCTTCCTTCCTTCCTTCCCTCCTTCTTTCCTTCCTTTTTTTTTGCAGTACTTGAAACACTTGCAGCATTTGGATTGGTTTTATGGATACTTGGCTCTCCTGGAATGCATTTTATTTTTGTTGCATCAGTTGGACCCAGATAAATCTGTACTTTTCACTGTTGAAAATTTCACATTATTCTAAATTTTAGCAAATACATTATACTAGCAAACACCTAAACCAGACATTATGCAAATAAAAAGTGAAAAGAAAGGACCACCACTGTCGAAGTACTGTATATCTGGAAGATCCATGTCTAAGTTCCTGCTCCTTGCTCCTTATTTTTAGTTAAATATGGCCCTGGTGAGTAGCTCCTGCCAATATTTTAAAAGAGGAGCCCATGTAGTCTCAGGGGAGGAGACTAATTCACTCTGAAAGGAGATGGACAGTGACCCACAGAGCAGAAACTCTTCTACCTCATGGTCAGAAGGGACTTTATCTTCTCAGAGTCCTTTTCCAGGAAAGTCTTACAACAGCTGCAAGAGCAGCAAGAGCTGAGTAAAAAGCAAGATACCAATTGAGGTTTCCCTGTGTGAGGGAACTTGGTCTGCTCTGTCAATCTGAAGATTTAGAAAGGACAAATCTTGAGCTCATCTTGCATGTGGTTTTTGAACATCTCCCAGACTGTGCCTCGTTTCTGAGACTTGTTCCACTCTAGGCGAGACTTGCAACATCCACATTCTGCAGAAAAGAGAAGGGTTCTACCTGAAGGCCTTGACAAAGGTACCACATTTAGAGATGAATGAAAAGGATGTACCCAGCTGTGAAAAGCTCCACATAAGACAAATTGCTAAGCTGAAAATTTTAAAAATGTGTTTATTGAAGAAGTGTCAAGAAGAGCCATTTCCTCTTTTTCTCTTTCTTTCTTTCTTTCTTTCTTTCTTTCTTTCTTTCTTTCTTTCTTTCTTTCTTTCTTTCTTTCTTTCTTTCTCCTTCTCTCTTTCTTCTTTCTCTTTCTTTCTTTTCTTTTCTTTTCTTTTCTTTTCTTTTCTTTTCTTTTCTTTTCTTTTCTTTTCTTTTCTTTTCTTTTCTTTTCTTTTCTTTTCTTTTCTTTTCTTTTCTTTTCTTTTCTTTTCCCTTTACACCTCCTGGTCCTCTTAGGAGCAAAGTCAGAGGAGAGTCTGCCAAAGCACAGAATATCAAATACGTGGCAACTTGCTCCACATATCTCACCACTGCCCGAGATGCTGCTGACAAGCGCTCGCACCAAGTTAAAGTTAGAAGTATTATACACTATCATTCAAATTGTTTAGACTTTTTCTTTTGATTCATGCCGTTGCTGTATTTTGTACATCCTCCTGACCACTCTTAGCAGCTGTAACAACACTTGTGGTATTACCAGTAATTTGCAACTTATCAAACATGATTGAACCTTGTTCTTTTGTGTAAACGAAACAGAACTCTCTGGTTAGCTTTCTTTATACTTTGGAAATAGTGCAAAGGAAACCAAGTCTATATTTGCATGCCAGACAATGAAACATAACACACAGTGTATACATGCCTTTGACACTGTAATTACTAGCTGTTGTTTAGATTCCATGTATGGTCACTGGCTTTGGCTGTGTTGGAATCAGCTGTATCAACATTTAATCAAAGTCTTATAGATTTTGGTTGTATATTTTTCTAATGTCAAAATGGAAATGCTGAGACTAAAAAATAAGTTCTTTGGTAATAGAATGCATGCCCACTGCACTGCAAAAATAATGAACCTTTATGGCATAATGAACAAAGCCATTGGTGGTTTTGTAAGAAACGAAACACAACAGAACAGGCAATTTTAAATTAGGTTTACTTTTTTCGGGATTTCAGCAACTTTTGATGAATGTTTCTGGAATTTTAACTTGAAACTGTGTTAATGTTTTTTGTTTATCAGACAGTTAGGCTTAGCTTGCCTAAATCTTTTTAGAAGTGAATCCTGCTAGAGACTATTGAGCATCTCCTATGCCCTGGTCCGAACCATCTCTGGTCTCTGAAAAAATGTACTGGTAAAGCAAACTCAGTGGTTCAGATCACCATACAGAGTCTCGATAAGTGGCAAAGATAAAGAATGTAAGCTCAGAAAATTGTTGTCTGTGCTGCAGAGTACCACGGACAACATAGCTGAGATCTGGGAGCCCAGCACACAGATGAAGCCCCAAAGAGTATTTCCTGCATAGTCAATGAAGCTTTGTACCCTTCTCAGTAAAGTGGAAGAACATGCTATACACTTAGGAAGAATAGTTAGAGGGAAAATCATAAAAGACCATTAGAATTTTGATAGTCTTATGGTCCAACTCATGTTGGAAAAAGTTAGAATAAAAGAAAGAAGTCAATGTTTTACCCAACACCATCCAATTAAATTCACTGTTCCACTGAAACGCTCTTCCTGTTGTAAACAATTGTGTTCAAGTTATCACTATCCTCTGGTTTTTTTATAAAACCATTGCTTTTGAAGTGCCTTTTCTTACTGTTGGTTGTATCTGTAAGGCTAGGGAGCCAGCAAGATTAGTGCATCTCAAGAACATGATGGGAAAAAAGATTTCTTTCTTAACCAAATTCTTACTTAATTTAAATAAAAATGAGCAGGTATAACGTCTTTCTGAATGTTCTAATGCATCCCAGCCCACCGTAGAAAAAACGGGAAATCTTGCAGTTCTTAGCCATTACACAAGTCCTTTAGTATTCCCAAGGAAAAGAGAGCACAAGAGTAGTGAGACTACACAGATGAAAAAGTAAGTTGAAAATATTTGATGAAAATAAGGCCGATAGTAGAAATGAAATAATGAGTAAATACAAACTGTTCCAGAACTTCAGGCCACATATATGAGTAAACTTTTTATTCCTCACAGGAAAAGTGGTAAAATCTTAACCTGACTTTCCCCTTGAATATATAGCTGGAAAAAAGTCTTAGTCATTCCCCTTAGAAGGGGAAGGAAGGAAGGAAGGAAGGAAGGAGAGAGACAGGTCAAAAAAGAGAAAGGGAGAAAAGTAGGAAAAGAGAAAGAGAATAAGGAAGGCAAGAAGGAAAGAAGGAAACTAATTACCTGTATTTCTCCAGTTAGCTCTATGTAAATTAAGATTCTTTCTACATCATAACAAACTACAAATGAAAGTTGGATGCATACTTTTACTTCTGGGAAGTCTGATGAGTGACAGATTATAGTTTCTTTTTCATGTATTCTATTCACTTAGATCATAAAAAAAGGTAAGACTAAATAATTTGATTCATAGGATAAAGAGTGAATTTTCCAGCTTAGTTAATAATATTACTGTTAAAATATTAATATTCATGGTTATATCATTATGATAGTAGCTGGCCAGAGAAGCTGACAATGCAGGAGCATTAGAGAGCTAATGACCAACATAGAAATTGATTAAATTATGCCAGTCTGGTAGCAGTTGCAAATTTCTTCTAACTTCATTTAGGAAAATTTATTAAGTTTTTTAATTTTCAGGTTTTCTTTCGAATGTCTTTTGTCTCAAGAATCATATCAAAATTCTTGGGGAACTTAAATTCACTTTTTTTCTGTGTGGAGTTTTTCTGCCTCTTCAGATGAACATACAGGGAGGGCTGTGGCTTCTGTTGAATGAGATGACTTTCTGTGACAAAATAGGATATGAAAGTTGTCTGCCACAAGAACTTAAAAGGTCTTCTGGTAGCAAGTAGAAATTTAACCAGTATGAAAACATGGCACTGTGGTTAAAGGAACAGACTATTGTCAGTGTAATAATGTAATAATGGTAGTAAACCTGCTCATAAATGAGTAAGCAATAACGAGAAAGACAACTCTGCTTGAAGAATGGAGTTAAATTCCAAAACAGTGTTCACCTAGTACTCTTGGAGAGAGATGTGTAGCTTCTGGAGCTGACTTTGATGCGGCTGATATTAGCACAATAATTCTGGTTTCAAACCTTCGTGACTGAGAGTAGCACTTGGCCATGTATAGGGAACACATGAAAATAAAAAGTTTAAATAAACAGCCAAAAACACTTCTAAGACATTTCCTTGTGGATAGATTTAATTATACAAAACCAGCTGGGGGTAAAAGGAATTTCAGTAAAACAAGACATTTTTTCTTGGCTGAAATGGTCAATTACTCCTACAGGATTTTATTATTAGGGGAGCAACATAAGTTACAGCTGCTGCTATTGTTACTTACAAAATTGTTTCCATTACAAACCCCAATTTTCCCATGAAAATTTGCTAGAAATTCTTTTTTTTTTTTTTGACTGTAGTGTTCAACTCTGGCTTTCTGAAAGTCTGGATGGAAATTCTTTGGACATTCCTGTAAATGAGAAAGCTGTGCTAGAAAAGCGCTTGTGCAGCGTTTTCCACCTCCAGTCTGACCAGCCACTGAATGTCTGTGGATTCTGTTTTGAACTGGAACTACTTCTCACTGATCATCACCGTACAGCTTTGTTCCAGATAAAGAGTATTCTGACTTGAGCAAGTTTTAAATAGTCAAATATTTGATATTTGAATAGATGGTATGAAAGAAAACACATTTCTCCCTCACCATTAAGTGGCAAGTCAAAAACCAATTAGAGAAAATGCAAAGCCTTCAGCTGGTTTTGGTGGACACTGGCTTGAGGCTTAAATGTTCCACTCAGAAGTAAGAAATCTGTGAGTTTAAAAAGACCAAGGTAAACGTTACAAAAACTCCAAATTGTTATACACCTCTGAGGTACTGGAGAGAAAAGACAGTCATTTCCTGGCTCCGACATTTCTCTCTCCAAAGCAAAGAATTCTTGAGTTGAAATCATAATGAGAGAAATCCTTAGGTCTTCATTTTCCTATCTATTTTTCCTCTGATTGTTCTTAGCTGCTTTCTCATCATGGCTCTTAAGCAGCTGAAATGGTTGCAGTTGAAAAATTCTAATATAAGGTACTTGTTATTGGCCAAACCCATTCCCAAAAAGGGGTTTCTTGCAAAAACAAATAATGGCCTGTTGAATAAAAAGGAAGTTCAGGATTAAGAGAGGAGGACAATTTCAGAGAATTCCTCACATACTGGAAGGCAGGACATAATTAGCATTGCATTCTTGCAGGAGGATCTTGCAGGACCTGCAGAACCCCCATATTTTGCCTGAGAAAAAGATTTGCTAAAAATAGGTTGCAAGAGGCAACTTCCTGAAACAGACTCGGGAGATTTCCCCCACACTGCTCCCATGTCAGTATGTGTGCCCAGGGCCCTGCCCAGCCTCTCAGTTTGGGCAGTGCTTACCTGAAATAGACTCTATTGCCTATGAGCCTGCAAGCGTTCGTGGGCACGGCAGCCTTCCCTGCGTCCCCAGCTGGCAGACGTATCGGGAAATATTTTGAAACATTTCTGAAATATTTTGAGATCTTAAGGATACTGTAAAATGCCGCTTCTGCTGTGAAAGCCTCAGGATTACAGCAGCCTGTACCAAGGAACAGGAGCTCCAGATGGTGTCTGGGCAATTAGTTCCAGATTGCAAGACTTGTGCGTTCGTATCTGGAAGAGGGTCAGTGGGGTGTTTCAGACCAGGAGAGCTTCAAAGACTGATCTTCAAAACAAAATAAGACAATTACATGCAAAAGTGGTCACTAATGCACTCAAGCCCTCGAAGTGAGGGAATAACCTGATTGCAGTTAACATAATTTAATAGTCATATAACTGATTTTGAGCTAAATTGCAAAGAGCAACTTGCAGCTAGAAAGGATACCCAGAGTCTTCTAGACACATGTGTCATATTTAGGGCCAAAAGAGACAGATTCCGTAAATGTCATCGATATGAGTAAAGGCAGCAAACCCTCTGCTTAGGCAACACGCTCTAACTCAGACAGAGGAAGGAGAAATGGTGAAAATGCATTGGTTTAGAAAGATAATTAAACAGGTTTTATTCAGTAATTGTTAATGTACCATTTAAGCTTTTTTTTGAGCTTTATTTAAGCTTCAATTTTTGGCTAAGAATATGCTTTACTAATTAATATAGTTGAAATTCTCAGTTGTGCATGTACAGGACCTTGTATCAGGATATGGTAAGTACCAATTTTCAATGAGTCCCTGTTGTGAAAAATTAAGAGTATAGACAACATTATTAAATACCTTAGTACACAGCAGAAAACTTCTATAAACCCTTTAATGAAACAGAGCAAATAAAATGTATCTCTTTTTATCTAACCACCTCCAAATATACTATAGTAGTAATGAGAAATAAAAGACATAAGCTGAATCCTTTGTCCTCCCCAAAAGGTCTGACTGTTCTGTGTTTTACATGTTTGGCAACTGTGGATTTAGGCACATAAAATAAGAATATAAAGCTTGATTATTCAAGATGCTGGAAAAAAAAGATCCTGGAAAAAGTAATTAAGCACATACTTGAGTGACATGTTTGAAGAAACCTGGAGACTTACTTTTAAAAAGTTTTGGCCACATTTTTTCAATAGCTCAAGCCAAATTATCCAGCATGTTGTCCAATCCAGGTTTTACCGAGCAAAACAACATTTCAAAGTTATTTTCTTGGATTTTATTCTGAACCTTTGCTTTTTCCCCCTAGCATTTGCATTCAAACACCTCTCTGGAATGTGCACAATTTAATTATCCAAGAAAAAACTTAGCTGTTTGTGGGAAGCCCTATTCTCAAGGGAAGTGTTTAGTCGTCATCTAGCTGTAGCCAAATTCATTCTGGGCACTGAATATCAGAATACTAACATTGATCTGGACATTGTTTTCCACAGGGAACCAAGTGAATGGAGCATGGGGATAAGCCACTCGTGTTACTAAGCTCTTGGCATACTGAATTTTGAAATGTCCAAAGTTTTTCAGTGTGACTGAATTTCTCAAAATATTGAGCAGCTGTAGCAAAAGCAATAAAGTATTGAAGAGTGCTAGAGGGTACTCAGATCAGAGCCATGTTCATCAAAAATGGACAGAGTATTCTGATTCATCACAGAAAGAGATGAAGATTTTTATCCCAAGTGTTGCTTAGGCTGAAGAGACACCAGAGTTACAGTTCTAATTAAAATATCCCCCACAGCAGAAATATGTTGGGTGATGAAGACCACACCACAAAGTGTTTCAATCTTTCTGCTGTCCACATTCATCTTTGCTCATTCATACTTCTAAGTGATGAGTTGATGATTCAGACAGAACAAAAAGCAAGTCTAGACTAAGGTATGTGAACACCAATGTCTCTTCAGCTCTTTTGTGTTCAACAGTTTGCCCTAAATAGGTATGACTTGAAAGCTGTGCACAAATGGCTACTGTAGATTTTTTTTAAGCTCTGCAATATTTTTTTTACTCTAGATGGATGCTTGAAAACTAGGAGTGCAAGATACATACCCTGGTTGCCAGAAAACTCAGCTGAATATCTATGGCATTTGTTAATGAAGAATTTAGGAAGTAGCTTCTGTAAAACTAAAGAGAAGAGGGTGCAGCATGTGTTTAATTTGCAGGTTTTCCATCTCTTCCTATTACTCCAGTGTGTTAAGAGGTGAAGGCCAATGGTTTCTAGAAAATTAAATGGTAAATTCGTGCCTAGTGATGATTTTGGTTAGAACTGGAACTGGTTGAAATCTGGACAAAAATACATTACATCTCTTAATACTGAAAGGAAATGGTTAAAAGGCTTTATTTCTTGCCCTCAAATAAATCAAGACTTGGTCAAGTAAAATTTTCAAGCTGCAGTAGTCACAGCTAGTATAAATATGAGAAGAACCAATTCCTCAGAATGAAAAACTAAAGTGAATGTAGTACGTCTGGATTAATCATTGTGCCTGGTATGGAAAATGATACTATCAGTGCCAAGGATCATAGAAAAGTGTGTTTCTCTGAAAGATTTGTGAATGATCCATTGAAAAATCTGGTTCTGTAAGGATAGTAAAATGCCTGTACATCAGATATTCATAGCTCTGTATGAAGCATTTGTTGGACTTCCATCTGTCTGAATGATGAGACAACTCATCGGTGTGAATGCAATCAGTAAAACAATAAACTGTTTTTTTCTCTGTTTCATTTGTTTTTATTACTTTTTTCTTTTTATCTTCTTTTTCTCTCTGCCCCTTTTTTCTATCGAACTCAGCTAAGATTCAGAAGCATGCCAAACTTGGATAGTTTTTTTTTTGTGTTAATAAGCAATTTTCCTGGTCTGGCAGCTCTTCCCAGTCTTTCCCCCTTCCACTGTTTTTGGTTCTGTCTTTCAGCAAATCAAACAGTTGACATGAAAGGCCATCAATCACAGTATTCCTTGAGATGTATAAAATATGTACAATCCAAGCCTTTTGAACAGCACTAAGCAGCTGTGGTTAACATTCAAACTACAAATATGTTAAATATATTCTGAATTTTGCAACATTTGCCATTCCAGTTGTTAAATGAACTTTGCAGGTGTTCAAATACACTGCTAATCCTGGGGTTTTTACTAAGACTGTTAACCATATTAAACTGAAACTCTGAAACCAAGGCATACTAAATAAGCTAAAAAAAAAAAAGTGTTGATAAGTGAGTTGAGTTATGTTACAACTGGAATATCTTCAGAAGAGGAAAAACTAAAATTGCTTTAAAAAATCTCAGCAGCACGATTTTAAGTGTAGTACCAGATTCAACCACTTTATGGATTTTCCTGTTTTCCTTTCGTATAAATGCATTTCCTAAAGAAACCGAAGTCCCTAAGTATCTTTCTCATCACTATGGTATTTTTTAATGTGATTTTTATTTATGATAATATTTAATATTTTCATTGTCACAAGCCATATGCAATGCAAAAATAAGAGGGAAAAATGCTGGTTCCTGGAAGAGAATTGTCAAGGTTTCATTCACTTCAGGAATATGCCATGGAGTTACTCTCAAAGCTAAAACCACTCCACCCACAGCCTTTCTCTCATAATTTACCATGGTTTTCTAGTAGGGGAGATAGAGAGTGAAAGGTGCCTACTGTTATTCTCCCAAGGTGCAGCAAACTCTGCAGTGCAAGCACTGGTCAGGGAGTGGAGGTCTTAAGTATAATTTTTCTTCTCCCTTGGAATTCCCTTGTCCCTGCTCTGTTTGCTCTGGCTCGTGCTGCAGGCTCTGTCTGTGCAGTTGGAGGAGAAGTGGTGACAAGCCAGGAGGGTTGCACTGGCAGCACATTTGAAGTCACTTGAAGAAAATGTTAAAGGATTGTTAAAGCACGTGGAACTATGTATTTTTAAACCTATTGATCACTAAGGGCATAATTTTGTGTTCAGAATGGCCTTCTTAGTTTTTTGTCTTTTTTAGCACAAATAACAGAACAGTACTACGATAAATCTAGGATTTATAGCTGTTGCTTTAAAGCCAGCCTTTAAGTACCATTTTGTTTATGGTTTTAATAAGGTCATTTAGTTGAAAAAGAAGTTCAAACTTGTATGCAGTAGCCATGTGACTTGTTTAGTCAATCACAGCATAGGATATTTTAAACCCATTTTACAATGGTGTATAAAAGCTTGTCTCAATAACCATCTGGAGAATATTGAGTTTCATAACTGGTAGGAATTATTCAATATCCTCCTCCCCACAGGAATAACAATTTCAAAATCTTCAAAGACTGATATCTAACTGTAGAAAAGGTATTTAATGTTGTTAAAACTGGAAATTGTGTAGAGCTAAACAACTCTTTTTGATCTACCTGAAAAACTACTTTGTAGGCCAGGGAAATAGTTTCCCAAACTGTCAAGTTTTATATATAACCAACATTTCTTTCTCTTTTCATCATTGGATTGCTTATTCCCTAGCAACTTAAAAATTTCTGACTCGGGCTCAGGATACCAAGTTGATTAAATTAATAAGAAAGCTTTTGTTTTTCTTTTCAAAACTCATAAAAAAAGCTTGCCTTTTTATTCTCCATTTGGGACTAGCTTCCTGGCAGTCCTATGCATGTTCACAGGATCATGATGGGGAAAAAGAAACTTTCTTCCTAATGCTATGGACCCCGTCTGAGTAAGGAGGCAGAATTTGTGCTTTTGAAGGCATGAGGTGCTGCTGAGGTCAGCAGAGATACTGGATCCTGCAAAAGGACACCACAGGCAGCTGGAAGCTGCAGTAGTAGTCACTGACAGCCTAGTGTCTCATCTGTCAGCATGGGGGACAGCTATAAATTTGAGACTACTGAATCCCACACTGCTCTTCAAGGACTGCTGAAATCACTATATTTATATATGGAAGATGCCTTTTCTAGTTACCTGTGCACACCTGTGCATCCCACACGCAAACCTGCCCATACTCTACTCCTTTGCAAGCTTGCTTGGAGCTTAACAGCTGCAAAGTCCTGCCCTGCTCAACTCAACCAGCAAAGCATTGATGCCTCAGGCTTTAACTTTTATATTTTTTCAAATCATGTACTGCCCAGGGTAACTCTGAAGTTTCCTGATGCCTCAGGTTTAAACTTTTATATTTTTTCAAATCCTGTACTGCCCAGGGTAACTCTGAAGTTTCCTGTAGTTCATTTCCTGTAGCTGCTGCTCTCCTATGCTAAGATAGACATAACAAAGCCTCTCTAGCTTGCTCTCCCAGGACACCCAGACTGTCCTAAGCCCAAAAGTGTAAACCTTCATCTTGGGGAGGGGGTGGGAGAAAGCTTGAGGAAATTAAGTTTTAATTGGCAAATTTATGCTGATATAAAAGTGTGAAGAACTCATGACCGATTGTCCATCTTGAGATGCACTGAGGCAGGGTCCTCTGCAGCAGCCTCTGGACTCCTGGGGTGTACTCTTTGAAGGTCTTTCAGATAAATACCTTCCTTTATTCTCTTAATCCTGTCTAGTCTCTGTTTTTAAATAGCTATCTAAGGCATCAGCATCAATTAGCAATTTCTATTTCTAATAGAAAAAACCCTTCACAATAGACACTGCATTAGAGAGGCAAACTGCATTCTCCCCATCTACGGAGGTGGCTGAGGACGGGGGAAGAATACAACACAGAAGTTTTGAAAAGAACAACCTGAAGCTTGATATCATACAAAGGTTACACTTGGAGAGGGCTTGAAAAATCAAATGGCCTGTTAACAACCAGGCCACAAACAAAAAGTGCTTAAGATTTACACATCTCAGTGCAATCTCTTCTCTTTCCCAAACCAATTACCAATGCTCTCTTGAAGTCTAGAGCAAACACCCTCTTACCAAAAACATACAAGTGCATGAATTTTTTTCTTTTTTTTAATTTGAGCCAAGACTTTTTATCAATATAAAAGGATGGTAACCCCCAGAGTAAACACTTATCTGTAAAATAGAGATTATGTGCTTAATAACATTTAATATTTTGGCATCTCAAACCTCCTGTGTAGATCAGTCTGGAAGAGTGGTGTTTATTTTCTTGCTACATGTGAAAGTTCATTCTCAGTATCAAGTTTGTTTGGTCCACTAACTTTGTTAACCTTTGCATTTACTTCTGTATTTGATGGCCTTTCATGAGCAGCCACTTTAGTAGCCAGGATAGAAACAGTTACATCAGGGTTAGAGGTCATAGCCATTATGGGATTTCAACTTAAAACAGTCACTGCTTTAGGGGGATCATAGTATGTTTATAATTAATTATTTTCTTTGTGAGAGTTTCTATGAACAAGATTATTATAGTAATATATAAACCATCTGGGTAACCTTTAATATCTACCTACTTTCTTGATGAAATAATAATCAAGACTTTGTGAAAAATCACTCCCTACCTAACAGCACTCTACCAGAGCAGCAGTACTTTCGTTTGTCTCTTCCAAGGAATTCAAAGGAAGAAAAAGTGGCTAAAAATCTACACCAAGAGTAAGTATATTTCTAACAGGACACAATTTGAGGCAAGTTAAAGAGCTGTATAATTTTTTAATTACATACTTCTAACCTTTTTACATTTTTTTAAAAACACACATCCAAACAAAAGTCTCTGCATAAGTTGATTTTTATACAGTACTCCAGAATGTATTTATTGAGGTCAAAACACCAAATAACATTTCAAAAAACTAACAGCATTATATTTACATCTTTAAGAAATACATTCCAATGGCACGGTTCAGATTCACAGCGCTCAAGAGACACTGAAATCATTGCTTAGAAACAGTATTTGCTGACTTCACCAGGGTAACAGTTTAATCCTTAAAGTAATCAACTTTCACCCTCTTCTTGGGTCTTTTGACTTTTAAGTTCTCACTAGTCTTTTTGAGAAAAACAGCCCTAGGAGACAGCTATTATTCTCCTCCATGGGATAGTCCACTTCATTCAGACAAGTAATATCATCTTCTGTTTACACTCATCTGAAACAAGTGCACAGGGTCACCCTCTACACTCTGATGTTTTACCAAAGCAAAAGGAAAGACTCTGCAGCAGGACACAACAGAGCTCCGAAACCCGAATAACCTGGGAAGCAGACTTTGCATGCCTATTTATTTCTTGCATTTGATCCTCTTGAAAAAAAAAATCCCAATATCATGTCCTCAAAGCATTTCATTTAGGCTGAAACACTGTAATAGAGAAGTCAGCTTTGGACGGTATTTCCTTTTGTCTGTTTTTAAGTCGTGGGCCAGATCCTCATTTGGTGCAACCTCCACTGATCTCAGCTTGTCCTTTTTCTTGAGGAGCTGAGTATAGCATTTAGTAAGTACATTTCCTCCTAATGTTTTTAGGAGGAAAAATTATTGATGCTGTTTAGAAGAAAAAAACCCCCAAAAACAACAACACAAAACAGCAACAAAAACAACAACAAAAAAACCCCTCACAATGGTTTTCTTAGCATTGTCAAAGCAGGATGGCAACCAAATTATATGAATAAACCACAATATGGATGCAAAATAAAAGTTCTCCACAATTAAATCTCTAGACCTAAAATCTACTGGCTAAACAGTAAGGAAGCCAAGAGAGCTAAACAAATTACCCTGACCAAAAATCTGAAGCAGTGACTCTTCCTGCAGCCTGTATCTCAGAAAAACAAAAAAAAAACCCTGCATAATGCCCTCCTGCTTTCAAAAGCCTGGCTTTGGCTGCTGTATGTATGTATGCAAAGTATTGCTTGAGCTCCAATAGCTCTCTGGGATCAGAACAACCACGATTTTGTAACAAATAAAATCCTCTGCCTTCCAGCAAGAAAGACACATTTTGTTTCCTTGTGACCCACTCACTGACGGACTTGTCTGCTCTGTTTAGCCTCTGCTGAGTGCTGTGGTCATCTGAAATAAGCAGGAAGCAGGCTGTGGGTGCCAGCAGCCTGTAATGAGACTCCTGAAAGCATGAAAGAGAATCACAGCTTGGTTACAAACCCCTTGGCACATGGCTAGCCCTGAAAGATATATTGAGGAGAACATACTTAAAAAACAAAAGCCTCAGTAACTTAATCACAGGCCCTAAATCTGCTGGCTGCATGGCAGTTGACCAAAAAGTTTCCAAAATATGTGTCCAGAGGATCATCTTACAACTCACTCACCCCAGCAACATATAATGAGACTGTTAAAAGAAAACATTTTAGCTGTACACTATCACATCATCTGACACCTTCCTTTTTACTGATTCAGCACAGAAAGCCTTGAAAATGCATGTAGAGAGTGTTTAATTTTGATCACTCTAAATGCCCATCGAACACCAATATAGAATTTTTGGGGAATATTACCACCAGACAAGCTATTCAGGTATTTTGCTCTGCTGAAGAGAGAACACAGCTTTTTCATCCAGCTAGGCAGGTGCTCTGTGCTACCTGAACGAAACATCTGCTGTCCTTGACTGAGGAGCACAGAGAGCAGAGCCACTTGTGTAACTGCATCTTGACTCATGCCTGGGGTATGTCTGACAGCTCTAGGGATTGTATCTAGGACCACACCCAGAGGGAATTTTTTTTTTTTTCTCTTGAAAGAGCCATACTTGAATTAGGATTGCCGTTTAGCATTGCCTCTCTTAATTGGTATTAGACATTTGAATTCATTCAGGTGTTGGCATCAAGTCCCCAATAGCCTGTTTAGTCTATGAGATTCAACAGTATTTTCCTAAATCCCTTTGATATTGCAACCATAGGAACTTTCTGCCAAATAATTTTGGTGCTATTGGTAACACACTGAAGTCCAGCTACTCAGTCAGAATTGTACAGTCATTTGGTAGCTCTGATTTTACTGAAAACACTTGGTAGGGGTGTATACTACATCACTGATTAAGCATTCTGGATCAGACTCTTTTTCCTCTGAGATTGTCTTTTAATACATTTCTAGCCAGTAAGTCCTAGGCAGGGCTGCAGTGTCAGCAGCAAGCTATGCACCCAGAGCTTGCTCTTCACAGTCTCAACCCAAACACTGACACAGTGCTACTGGTACAGCACAGGCATACTTCACTTGCTCATTTTTCTTTAAGGCCTGCTCTGGGGTGACCAGCATCACCTCTGCCATCACTCCTGGTTCCTGCATGCCAAACCCAAGGGCAGAGTAGTTCTCCTGTACAATAATTTCTGCTAAAAAAGAGAGGCTATCTTTGAGGTGTAGGTGTGTAAAGTTAGAATGAGATTCTTCTCTTGGGGACGTGTTACAACTGTTTTTACCATTTCTGACTAAATTACTACAGTCTTTCTGGAATCATTGAAAGTTTGACTACTTGCACCAGCTAAGGATCTGATCTTGCCTGTGAGGCTACTCCAGCCCCTTTCCCTAACTGTTTCTATACTAATGGATTAAACCAGGAAAATTTCTCCTATTATTAGAAAAGATTTGCTAGAGACAGGGAACAGAGTGTTTCTCTTCCCTGGGAGACATCCTCCCTCTTTTAGAAAGCCCTGGGACAGGGGCTGCACAGAGCTGCATGAAGGACTTATGTCCAGCACAATGTGTGTTGAGGAATCATCACAGCCTTCTGAGCACGTCTTAAATCTGCAACACAACTTGCTGTTTGGCACAGAAGCCAAATTTGCTTCTTTGCATTACTTGGGATTGGGCACGTTACAGGGAATTAAAACATAATCCATTACTGTGATAATACGTTAATACACATCCAGCAGCTGCCTCAGCATACCTCATAAACCACAAACGTCCCATGAAGTGGTACTGTAAATGCTTTACTACGTACCAAGCACTCGTGGTTTTTCTCTTCCCACTCCTCCTCAGGGCTTTCCATCACACAGTCGTGCCCCCTTAGATCATATCCACCCTCTTGCTCATATCCTGGTTGTGTTGTCTACCTTCTGCAAAGCTTATTTTAGAAATCCTGTCACATCCTGCCCACTCTATTTTTTATGCAGCAGAGGAAGACTTGACACTCCAGTTTCTAGTAAAGCAGCGGGGGAGACCATTTGTTTCTTACCACCATATTTATTATATTCAGTCTGCTGAGGGAGGTAGGAGGAGTGAGCAAGAGCAACGCTTGCTCCTGTTCCCAAGCAATGTCAACTGCTTCTACTTGGCAGTTGCTAAGCCATCTCTTCTGCTGAATATTAAAAGATCCTGCCACTTTTCCTGCTGCCTTAGAAACCCTGATGAGGACTTAAAAGGTGAACACATGTTCCTACCCTAAAGTCAGACAGAGTTTCTTCTAGTTGTAGCATTAAAATGAACCTCAAAGAAACAAAACTAAAGAGGGTTGTGCTCGGAGGTCTCTCTGGGGCTGATTTTTCCTATGAAATCCTCACTGACACTTCCCTTGCTGGTGTCTTCCTCTCTGCACCTTGTAGCCATGCACGTATCAGGTGCAGTTTACAGCTGGGATGTGCCCTGTGCTTGGGGTGGCAATTTCTTACTCCTTTTGGCTAAAACTGGAGTAAATAGGAGAGGCTGCTTCTGCTTCTTTCTCTTCATAAGAGCTTAGTGCAAATTAAACACAATGATCAAGAAAGAAAAAGGATAGATGAGGAGAAGGAAATCTCCTAGGTCTTCACTGACTGTGGAAGGGAGATTATTTTGAATTTTGAAGGCGATGTGACAACATTTTCACAACAGAAATACAAGATAGGCATTTTTCACTGTTAATCAATATATTTCCTATGAACTGAAAGATGCCTATTTTAATTTTGTAATCCATCAGTCATTGTTCAATAACATCTGTTGTAAAAAAGAGGATCCTTTCATATTTTCAAGGGGATGTATTTGGCTTGCAGTGGTAATATTATGCTGATTTTATTATGAATATGAACATCCTGAACTTTCTTCTGTTATGAATTCTTCCGCTACAGATTTTTCCATCATAGTAAAAGTGATCAAAGTGATTCCATGGCTGCTTGTCTGATCTTTTTAAATTCTCTGCTTTTTTTTTCGCATTCTATATTTAAGTAAAAATTAACATAGATCATAGGAAGACATTGGATTCCAGTTCAGCAAAAGCATTTTGATTAGTTGTTGTGGGGTCAGACAGTCTTACTGTTGGGGATCTGAGTTGTTTAGGGGCACTCCATGGTCTGAGATGGTGCAGCAACAGTCTCAAGACAGGTAAGCTATTTGTATATGTTCAAGACAGGAAATCCCAGAGAACACCATGGATTAAATAATAAAATTAATTTTATATTAGAAAAACATCATAAATTAATTTTAAAACTGAATTTAATTTTTCCAAAATAAAAGTTTTAAAAATTATAAATGCACATTTTTCTATGAAAACTGCAAAGAGAAAAATAGGTTTGGTTCTTCTAAGCCTGTGGGTTAAGACATTTTTGAGATCTATTAATTAGCATTACATCCAGCTGCCTGATAACTTCACTCTACTTAGGCTTCTAACCACAGCAGCAACCAGCAGGCAATGGCAGTTCTCCAAGCACTGACTAGAGGCAGCTTAAGTACACAGAAGCAATGCTGGATTTGTTTGCTCAAAAACTAGAAAACTTCATAAAGGATGCATTCATTCTACTAAACCAGGGTTTACAGTCATTTAGCGGTCAAAATCTGTTGCATCTTTCACTTGAAGAAATAAAAAGAGAAAATATGAGCAAAAATCAGAGAAAGGAATAGTAATCAATACCTGTTTCAAGGATTACTAAGGTTATTCCTTTAGTTTAGCTTTGTGCTGTGCTAATAAATAAACATTAGAAAAATAAAGTCAAAATAAATTCAAATCTAAAATCAGGAGAGCACAGGGAGGGCAAGAAGACCTATCTACTTAGCCAATACTGGATGTTCACAGTAACAAAGCAGACTACTCAATGATTTTCTTGTATTCTTCTAGGCTTAAGGTCCCATCTAGAAGGCCATCTGAGGTTTCTCTCAGATGTCACTTAAAATAGTGCATTAGGCTTAAATTCTCTTTGCCAGGATTCTTCCTCAGGTTGATGTTATTTCAAAAGTTTCAGCCAAAATGACTTGGTGGTTTGTTTGAACAAGTTTATTGAAAATATAACTTAGTCAGGAAGCAGTGTAATGATCCAATTCCTTCCTATCCCTACTCTCAGAGGCTGGTGAATGGGGAGCAGGAGCTGGTGGAAGGGCTTTGAACACAGCTCAAGAGTGTTGCACCTTCCCCAGGATGGTGCAATGCTCCACTGGTCCTCCCAACAGGGGAAAAACAAAGTTATCATCATGATAATACATCTTGAAGTAAACATCTGTGCATCCACATAATTTATAACAAAATACACTTGGAAACAAAATCAACTGCTATGGTCGTTTTAGAAAAAGGTCTATTTGTGGGCTTTATGAAAAGCATAATATATCTCAGGTTTCTGCATCATGAAAGCAATAGCTCATGAAGTGTGCAGATATAGGAACTGTGGACAGTTCCACTGGGTTAGACCAAGAGACCAAAATCTGTTACCTTCACCTTTAGACAGACAAAGTATTGAACAAAATCTGAAAAGATAACAAAAATTGTTTAGATATTAACATAGATTTCTAACTTTTTGTATTGTCTTGTTCACATTCTGGTTTTATGCATTTGCTCTGTGTGCTGTGTAAGCACCAAGTATTTCCAGTTTAGAAGATGCAAAATCTAAAATGCACAAAATGTGAAAGACACTGAAAGATTACATTAAACTGATGCAAGATATAGCTTTTTTGATCATTCATCTTAGTAAAGCAGTAAAAGTTCCATTTGTTCAATGTAAAAGTAGGAAATGCATAATGCAGTTGATACCAGATCATGCTATAGAATATCAAATGAAAACATGAAGGGAAATAAATCTACCGAATCCTTGGTGGACACACACACACCAAAAAATCTTTTCTGTAGCAGATATGCCTAAAAGAAAACTGTCTCTTATTATTAATTTTTTATAATGTAATTACAGGTTATTATTAGGCAGATCAATTAAAATCATTGTTTTCTTATAACAAGCCATAATAACTATCTCAATGAATTTTCTCTATGACTAGTTATACTAGTCAAACATGACAATATAAACAATGAGTGTAAATAAATGGTCACCATTTATCAAACTGTAGCTGTTGTAGTACAGCACTTTTTCTTTCTTACTCAGAAAGATATGACATTTAACAGAGAAGTATTAATTAAAAGGCCGTTATTCTGAAATTTCAAAATAAATAAGCAGTATCACTCTAGTTAGGGCCTTTTTAAAGCAAAATAACAATGTGATTATTGTGGTATGGCCTAAATTTACAAAGTGAAATCATGACATTTCTCCAGACTTCGCTGTGAATCAATTTGGGATCTTGTATTTACCCAGTATAACCTTTCAGCCCATTAGTTCAGCTGCAAAAGTCACATGAGAACTAATTGAATTCCAGCACAGCCTCTAACAGGTGCATTTTATAACATGTCAGATCCCACAGTTAGATGATTAAAGGACAACTCTCTACTGGGTTTCCAAGTAATAAACACCTATTTTCTATACAAAAAGCATAGAGGGGCTCTACCAGCTGAAATAACCTATGAACCAGCTCTCCTTGTGCTTATATATCCCAGTGCAAAGCGCACAAACCGACCTGTTCATCTCTTCCCACTGGTAGAACTCAGTGAAAAAAAAGACCAAAAGCCTCATTTCTAAGATGTTACACCCAAAACATGAAAGAATTGTCTGCTAATCAGATTAGTCTCTTGGCAAGACAAAAGCAGTTTTTGCACAGTCTTACTCACCTTTGAAACATTATCTCTCACCGCCTTATGGCTAAACCACTGTGATCTGTTGTGGGCAAAGTTCTGATCAAGATTTATTTGACCCTCTTATTTCCATGTCTGTTGAGTGCACTATCTTGAAAGTAAAACAGGTGTAAGGACAAGCTCTTTCACAGTGATCTCATCAGGTCTCACAATCACAGAACACTTGTTCAACACTAAGTAGAAAAATTAAACCATCAAAACCGATTAATAGTGTGAAATTATGATGATTTTTCATGGATTAAGAAAACTTTGTGGAAAAAAAAAATCACAACTGAAAAATGTAAACAAGCATATTTTTACCTGTTTTCATATTTATCTGTTTCCCTGAAACTTTGTTCATTTTATGATGTCCACTTTTGATCCGGCCTCCCTTCAGTAGCAATGCTGGTTTAGCATCCTCATTACATGCTCCGGTTAGAAAGAGAGCTGTAATTTTCTCCACAAACACATTTTAGTTACCTAAATTTATCATTATTTACTTTTGCTGTCTCATTTTGTTGTCATGCTGAGAAGGAATAATACAACAGTCACCTTACTTGTTCCATTTTTTCCATCATCTTATCAGAAAAAAAGTAATTTTAGAAAAGGGTAAATTACATTAGCGCTTTCTCTGGTTTAGGGCTCTGGTTTAATTATACCAGTTTATGGTGCCACTTTTTTTTCCCACTTTCCAACACAATAGCAATCAACATCTCTAAAACACATATATATAACTGTGCCTTGGCTGCTCTTAGCTCCTTAATCTTAAATGCCAGTGAAATGCAAACTGGAGCAACAGAAAGCTGTCTGTGTCCACCCAGCATCTGCCCTGTACTACTGCAGTACATGGATGAGAGAAGAAATGTCTTGAGAAGAACAGTTACATCAGTCAGACAGAGATGGCAAATTTTGTGAAGCTGGGAGAAGTGATTGTTCTCTCTTGGGTTCAGTATCACCTGACAAAATTCTATGCAATGATAAACAAGAGGTACTGAAAGAGAAGGTCTCTTAAAGAAAAGCATCTCTGCTTGCCAAAGAAAAGCAAGTATACAGAGGTGAAACAAAGTTAATAAACAGAAAATTACAAAGCACGTGGGGATGATCTGACTCTTTTTAGGATACTCTGAGCACCCAGGTTTAACTGTGATCTCACATTGCTGCTGATAGTATCAGATATTTTCTTCTAATGCATTTGCTGATTGTATTCTGGCAGTCTTCCATAACATGGAGAGTACAGCCACAGTCAATTCACAGTTGCAATTTCAGTTTCACATTTCTAACTAGGTCTATGCATTTATATCTGGGTTTTAACTATATTTCTTTGAATTTAGTAGGTGTTGCCTGTAGTCTCCATTTAAACACTGATAACTTGAAAGAAAGAGTAAAAATCTTCCTCTGTGTGAAGCACTGTGTCCCAGACTCTGCTGCATCAATGCCGTGGATAGATGACAGATTGTCTTAAGATATTCAACAACTTATATGTCTGTATTTACCCACAAATGGAACTCACTAGCTGTACTAAGGGGGCCCTGGTGGGAGGATTCTCCTGTATCCCCTGCAGAACAGCAATTCAACATTCACATCCTACAACACATCAAACAACAGGCATTTCAATTGTAGAAACAAAGGTTAGATCTAATTACATTTCACAATAAAATCGGTTTCTGCTAAGATGAGTTGGTGTATAAAGCTATTTTAAAGTCCTATTTATCCTTCAGTGAGAACAATCTTTCTTGACCCTTCATCCTGATCTGCATGGATGGTTCCTATACATTTCTTTCATGCTTCTACCTTTGTATTTCATCTCAAGTCTGAAAAAAGATTATGTACATAACCAAGCCAGTATTCCCAAGGAGTTACAAACCACAAACAAATACCATATTAAGAAAAAAGTATATTCCAGTCATTCCTGGGCTGATCAGATTCTGTAAAACTGTTTATTAACTGGGGTATGCTCTCTGCATTAATTTTTACAGCTCCTGACCTTGCAATATGTCGTGAAGGCTCCTTGTGTGCCAGTCTTTCAGTGTAAAACATAGTCTGGACCTCCACAGTCTTTCTGATTTGCAATAAAAATCACACCTTTTAAAGGAAAGAAAATCGCTCCTCTCTGTATTCATGGTGAAATATACAATGAGTTCCTTTGAAGAAAAAAACCCCGATTTTTCCTCATTGAATTTTTAAGGCTTTGATGATGTGGTTAGGACAGCAAATAATGAAGGTTATGTTAGGTGCTGCCAGAAATTTAAGAACACCCTTTTTTTTTCTTATACTGGAAAAATCAGCTTTTTGCATGAGAGAATGGTAAAACATTTTTATTCGTAGAGGAAGGCAGCTTTTTTTTCCCTGTCCCCCACCCCTTTGAGTTTCTTCCAGACCGTTTGCTGTTATCCTTCACACAAAGCAGCCTCAAAAGTCACATTCAAAGAAAGGAAGCAGCAAAAGATAAATTGCTGGAAATAAAGCCTGCTACTGGAAAATGTGCTTTCAAAGTTTCTGCAAGACTTTAAAGTTTACTTCTCCAGTGATGCAAGCTGGTGAGAAAAAGTACACGGACAAATCTAGAGATTTCTCTAGAGATTAATCGTTTTCAAAGCCATTGCATAGAAACATATTTTCACGTAAATGTCATTCATGATTAAAAAAGTAATCATTTTAGAATCACTATGTATCTCAGAGTGTTTTTTTCAATGAATATTTGATTTCAATTTATATTTATGCATAAATACACACAAATATTGTTTCTAATAATTTTCTCATTAACAAATGTTTATTTTATTTTCTTAAAAACAAACCCTAATTTTTTTTTTCCATGAAATTGTCAATATTCCATTCACTTATTTGTTTTTGATCTTCTGCATGGTCCTTGAATTTCATTCTGATGTTGATTTATTTCATTATGAAAACTGAAATTGCACTGCCATCCTAGCACTCTTTGTATATACCCTGTAAGTACTAATAAGGTACACCAATGAGTACCATTTAAGTGTCAATGAGTGTCATTTAAGGTGGACGGCAGAACAATTTGTGTCACAAGTACAGTCCATGGATATAGAAGAACAATAACCTCAGCCTGGCATTTTCAGAAGTAACAGAATTTATAAAAGACTTTAAAAACAGCTGTAGTTAAGATTTTCTCACAGAGCGGGAATATGGGGGTTTGTAAAAAACAAAAAGGCTGGAAATAAATTTCCCTCTTATGCTAGTTAACATGTCTGCATTTTTTACTTTGTGTTATATGGTTGAGTTGAAGGAAAAACAACTGCTCCTCTCAGAGGTATTCTGCTGTCACTTTGTCCCTTGCAGCACTGGTTGGGCTGTCTGGGCCCTGTGTTTGCAGGGCTGAGCTCTCTGGGTGCATCTGTGTACACATCTCTCCTGTGACCAGCCTGAGCTGGAGCCTTTCAGCCCCTTTCAAAGCCAGCCCGAGTGGAGTTTAACAAAATCCTGTGTCGCTGGGATCAGTTACTCCCAGGAGTCAATCCTGCTCAATTTCTACCTTCCACTGACATTTTGACATAAATAGGCAGGCAGTCCTTCTGCTCTGGAGATAGGAGGGGTGAAAAAAGTGTGAATTCAAACAGCTGTTGATAAATTGCTCTACAAGGCCTTCACTATTAATTTCTGTCAGTAGACAGTAAAATGGCAATGGCTGCTCAAACTGTTCCAAAAACAACACTTCCTGTGACAGGACAGACCACACTACACTGACAGATTGGAATTGGTCTTGTGCAATTGGCTATTGAGTGCTATCTAAAATCATACAGCTGGTGTTGAACAGAGTTATTGTTCTGACTCCACATTACAAATGTAAGCCCCCCATAAATAACAGAGGGGATCATGCCCACGTATCTCCTCACTCGAGCAGAGGGGCTTTTTTGTAAGCTGCCTCTGGCAACATTTGTCCTTTGTGAAAGAATTTCCATACTTTTCCTTCTCTGACCCCTCCCACTGGTTTCGTCTCTCCAAGAAAGCGACACAACCTATAGGTCTGATTTCGTACTTGAAATTGACTTGGAAGCTGTCAAAGGCAAGCAGCTAGAAGAGCTGTTAGGATACAAGTGCCAAATTTTGTTTATCATTTTCTGAGGCTTTTGGATTGCCAAAAAGAAGATATAGAGTGGTACAGTCTGAGAACAGAAGATAGCTTGGTTTGGAAAGAAGTGGACGAAGAGACCTGTTCTCATTGCCAGTGGATGCAGACAAAGTTGTCATACTCCCCATCATGGGAACAAAAAAAAAAACAAAAAACAAAAACCAAGATAACAGATACGTTTTTTCTGTCTCCCTGGCCAGATTTTTATAGAGAGAAGACCCACCTTGCAAGGTGACAAGTGGGCATGACTGGCAGTGCTTTTAGCACACCTATTGAAACATGTAAGACTAGGTCGCACGAAGAACCAATTCATTAAACTATTGATGTAGTGCTTATTTAAGAGAGAGGATTACAGACATTAAGAATAGAAGTAAAAGTGGTAAATTGCTCACTCGATAAGTTCAAGGAAGATTATTAGTGCTGTACTCTGAGGGAAGTCCACCCTGCTGAGGAGTTGCATGTCAGAAAAACACCTCATGAGGATTAATCCCTCAATTAACTTGGGAGCAGCAGTGCTCTGTTACTTCTTTGAGTCTGTACTGCTGTCTGTCTATAGGTTAACTAATTTTTGTGGCCCTGCCTTGGGAAAGTTTCCCTCAGACTGCACCAGATTGTATAGACATGATCTTAATGATCTTCTTCTAAGGCTAGGTTAACATCAGGCCTCACTTGCAAACAAAAGATTATAAATTATATCATAATTTTGGACATGCGTGTATTCAGACCATGAAATAGGCTGTTTTATGGAGAATCCATTCTCCTTAATTCCAGCAGTCAGTAGTAGGTTGCTAATTTAAGGAAACAAGTGACCTTCCCCCATAGCATAAAAGTTTAATATTGTTTGTGGGAGAGTAAGAGGAAAAAGGAACTTGTGCCAGAGATTGTGATAACACAGTCAACTAAAGAGGCCCATTCTCAAGACTTTCTGTGGAGCAGTTTGGCTTACCCTTGAAGAAGGCCAGGTGATGCAAGTGAAGAAATATAATGGCTGGAAACCCTTGATAGATTGAAGCATTAGATTAATAGCTGCAAAATGGAACTGACATTTGCATGACTACTCTTTCATATCCATGCTGTTTTAACAGACTTCCCTGCAAGGGCTCTTTCATCCCAGTTCCTGCAGCACTGCCATTTGGCAATTGCTGTTTAAAAATGTTGTGATACCTTGTGAAAATCTTCCAGTAACATTCTTGGGAGACATAATTTTGTTTCATTTCCAAGTACCTCTCCCAACTTGTTTCATGGTTAGAAAGATTTGTATGGAAGTGAGACTTAACCTGTAGGGCTCTATTTTCTTAAACATTTTGCCCCACAGTAAATTCCCTAATTTGAATGCAGATGTCACTGTCACATATGCAAATAAGGTGACTTCACAGGCAAAGAGTTATGGCAATTACCAGCATGTACAATTACATAATTTGCACCTATGATCATAGTGATTATACATTTTAGCTGGGCATGTAAATGTTCACACATAGTGAATATGCAATCGCATATTTGAGTGATATAGGATTCTCCCTTTGGAATTAACCTTTTCCTGTTGCATATTGTGCATATAAGTTAATGCATGTATATGCCTGGTGAGAAAAAATGTGGTGACTGCTATATCCTAACAGTTATTTCCTATAAAAATTATAAAGTGGTTGAAAGTCACATAATATGAGCCAACATTATGATATCCTAGATGAATTAAGTTCTGTGATTTCAGGTGAAAACCAATTAATGGTAATTTAGCAGCTCAAACAACAATAATTTTCTCAACTTCACATGTGCATTTCTAAAATAAATTATAAAAAAATTATGAAGTCACAGAAAAATATACCAATGCTTTTCTTGTGTTTTAAATCATCCGATATAGCAAGATAAAACTTTGAGAGCTTTAGCTAGAAATGGTAATTTATATGAAATAAAAGTGTCTATCTCAGCAGCAGTTATTTAAAAAAATTAGGTAAGAGTACTAAATTTTGTGAGAGTTCCAAGGAAGTTTCCAGTGTCTAAAAGATCAGCCCTGAATTTTTCATAATTGCAAAAGTTTTACTGGGATGATGAGAAAGAATCTTATGTCCATAAGGCATAGCAAGGATATATGAAATGTCCCTTTTTCTCCTGGAAAACAGGAAATGTGGAGCAATCTCTCCCTGCTAAGCTACTGTTCCCTTTTGCATTACTTAAATGTACTAACAAGTGAGGATGATAAAGACACTTTTGTCACAAATTGACCAGAGAGAACAGGATATGAATTAGATACAAGAAAATCAAAGGAGCTTAGTTTGAAGCCATAAAGAGATTCAGTCTTGCTGTTTATTTCTGCTTTTGAAAGATAAAGGAGACAGATAGCATTGAATTTCTCATGCTACCTTATAGATAAAAGTGTGAGGTTACCTTGGAATCTAAGAGTTAGAGAGTGGATATGCTTACAGGTCTTTAAATATCCAGATGAATTTATAACTCTGTTGCATATAAATACATTTGGGTAAGCAGCTGAAATTTGCTAAAAGAAAATGAAATTAAAAACATTTATTGTGTCCATGACTGCAACAAGCTTATTTCCTTAGTATGAAAATGTCAAAAGAAGAAACTAGAGTTAGACCACCTGAATAGCCAGTTTAAATATACTCCCTGGTACTGAGCAGCAGATATTCACATTGGCTGAGCAGATGTGTGCTCCTAGCCTGAAAATTTTTTAATTGACTTTCAGGAAGACAGCTATCTTGCTGGACCTGGAGAACGACATCATATTCTGCTTATCACACAAGATTTCTCATTCCTGCAGGATGCTCAGCCCTTTTGGAGGCTGTAACACCACTCCTCAGTTTTGGTGAGCCCTGTTCATTGTTGTGCAGTAGTACGAATGAAATACAATCAGATAAAGAGTTACTACCCTAAAAAGCAATCTTGTAGGAAAAGGAATGAATCTTTGTGTGGAAAGCCAACAAGATCATGAGTTCTCAGTTCAGGTTTTTCATTGATGTGCTCCTCCTATTCCCTTCTGGTAAGAAAGACTGCACCACTTTTCCCCTTCAGCCCACCCTTATTGTGGAATTTGCCTGAGAATGCAGTGAGTCCACTCTCACTTTTCATTCAACTCAGAACAAATACTATTGTTACAGTACTTTAAGAGTTATTTTTAACAATTAGTTTTAACAACTATTCCAGGATTTAACCTCTCCATACAATAGATGTAGCAAAGGTTCTGGTGGGAAGAGGTTCATTGCGTTGTATAATTAATAACTGTTAAGGCTCTTCACCTCAAAATAAAAACAATGCAGGAATAATTTCAATCTTTAGAACCAGTCTGAACTAGACACAAATAAACAAACAGAGGCTTTGGATAATATATGTAATCAGAAAAGTCATCAAGTTTGCAACCCTTTATTAGAGCTGAAACTTCTCTTTCTCCAATGAGATGTTGCAATAAGAAAACTGTAATGGACATATTGGCACATCTCTGCTACTGCTATAATTAGACCAATCACAATAAATGCTTGCCAAGTATTTCTCTGTTTAAAAAAATATCATTACATTGGATCTTCTTCTGGATTTTAAGCTTTTCATCATGATTAAAGAAGGCTAGACAGGAAATGGACTACTTAGGATAACAGCATGCTGCTTTCAAGGATGAGGAGGATGGGGATGGAGGGAGGCAACTGTGTGCATACAAAATGAGCTGAATGACAAATACTTCTTGAACCTTTCCATACATTGCAATTCTAATGAAATGCTGCTTTTTAAGTCTATTTTATTGCAGCGCTCTGCCTTACCCTACATGAATACATATATACATATCCCATACATAAATATATACAACTGAAAATCTTCAATTAAAGTTTAGTGTCTTGTGCTCTGTTTCATGTTCACAAGTGAAAATAATTTAGATAAGGCTTCATAGAAAAAAACTGTGCTTTACCAGTTCGATTCTACAGAACTTTCTCATTGCTTCATGTCATTGTTCATTACATACTTGCAAAACTTAACTCTGCATTTTTTTAAAACAAAATCTGAGGATAAAATCCAAACCTGATTGAAGTTTACAGGAGTCTGCTACAAACATTACCTCTTCTGACTAATTTTTCAGTAGCAGAAAGTAAAGTTACTACATGACATTGCCCAGTGTGAGATGCAGTTTTCTACGCTACAGAAAGTAATGAAAAACCTCACAAACCTATCTTGTTTCAAGCAATTTAGAACATTGTATTGTTGTGCAAAATCCTTTAAGCCTGAACTTCAAAATTTTTAAACATTTTTTTACCTGAATTAACACTCTTGCTATTTTTTGGTTTAAAGGGTTTTACGAGAATATTCACAGGCATGGAGCAGACATGAAAAACAGTCACTCAGAAGACCCAGACATGAAGAATGATATTCAGTGTATCTCTCACCTACAGCAGACAATCTTTCCCTTAAACAAACCTCCTTACAGGGAGCTATGGAGTTACCCAATCCAGCAGTGGCAACTCTGCAGAGCCAAGTAAGATTTGAGCCCTTGAGCCATTAAAACCACAACTGGAACTCTTTGTGGTGCATTTAATTTCTTTCCTGTCCTTTTCCTCTCCCCAGTTTTCTATTGAATTCTTATCCTCTTCCCCTTCTCTCTTTTTGTCATCTCTTCATCTGAACACCAGTAGGAATTTGTGTTTCCTAGAACTGTAGGGAGAAACCTCTGGTTCCCCAGGGGGAATCTCTATAACATTCTACAGTCTCCTGTAAGAATTTGTTTGTAAGTGTTTTTCAATTCTGGGTTCTTCTTTCTCTGTTTCTCTTGCTTCTCTTTGATTAGGTTTTCCAGTATTCCTAAATCCTTCCTGCCAATCACTCAGTCATACTCCCCAGTATGTTATCTGTTCTGCGGCATTTCCAGGCCAAGATGTGAAAGGCAATGAATTAGCAGGAGTGGGTTTAAATGACACAATGTCAGTGAGAATCACAGAAGGATACAGGAGGTATGAGCCCCCAGTGAAGCAGTACCCTTCTTGAAAAGAACAAAGAAAAATTAAGAACAGTCTTAATCTAAATTATACCAGCATGAGAATGGTATCACTTGCTAATTATAAAACTCTTCCAGAGTGTTCTACAGATCTCAAGACCCGACGAATTCCAGGTATAAGCCTGAAAATTGTTGGTTCTTGGTTTCTCTGTGAGGATTGATTACAATCACAATGTGTTCTCCCCAATGTGCCCTCTTACAAAAATGGGGGCTGATACTCCCTGGCACTGTACAGGTCTACCAGCTGACAAATTCTTCTGCTTGGATCACCTAAAAGCAAAATCTTTTCTTATCTGTACCTTAATACATTATCTATTGTTCAGAAGTTTTATCCCCAGGATGGCGTGACTAAAGTATTGTCATTCAGTCACATCAGGTTTTCACTTTGGAAATTGTATATCTTTAATCATACTAGAAGCCTATAAATGCAGATGGCCTATGCTGTTAGGATTACACATGTAGTTCCTTAGAAGCGTGAGGAAAATATGCGGATAGTAATTAAGATTTTCCGTTGTGGTCTGAAGGCTATTAGCACATTGTGTGTAGCTGTATTTATTGTGTGTTGTCAGGACTTGCTTCTTGACATGATGTGGTCCCTATCAGTATAAAAATATGTTTGACACAAGGTGGTGAAAAAATATTGCATATTTGGATTTTCCTCTATTTTTAGTCTCAGGGATGACAAAAGAGGTAAGGAATTGTCAGGCTGCATATTTGTTTTTTTCTAATTCCTTTTTTCAGTGTGGTTCTGTCTCTTTTATTTGAGTAAGTGAGGCAGGTCTAAAATTCATTGGTAATTTGAAAAATAGAAAAAGCAAAATAAAGTCTCCTGGCCTAAGTAATGACCTAAGCTCCTAGAGTTCTTCAGAAATAAGTGTAGATTTAAGGCTAGTGGCCTTGAGGAGACCTTGTCTCACTTGGATGCAAAACACATAATGAATTTTGTATGCATGCCAAAAGGGGGTTTCAAACATATTCATTTATTTCCAGATAAGTTTATGTTTTATTCCTGTTCACTGAGATGTTCCATTCCAGATTTTTGCAATAATCTCTCCTTCTTGCCATACTGTACAAATTCCTTCAGTTAAATGCCTATCTTTGCATATTTTGATTAATATGGGAGGTGGATCTTCTGTAACACTGAAGAGATTTGTATTATATCCACGTTCTTTTTCTGTTTTGGAGTATAACAAACCAAACAAACGGAAAGTCAAACAAAAACTCCTTCAGCTCTCCCACAGATTTTTTCCAAATGTATCTCAAGGGAAGGGCTTGAGTTTTCCAGTCCTTCACCCCCTTCCTGTACTGTCTGCTTGTAATCTAACTTTCTTCATAAACTGGAAAAGAAGATTAGCTGCCTCTTCAGCTAGGCATGCTTTCAGCAGCGAATAATATTTCTTACTTCCTTAATGAAAATGTACAGAATTGGACAATATGCACTGGTATTTGAATACTGATCTCCTCCTCACTTTATCTTGGGTTTTCACTATGGAAGTCCGATTGTCTTATCCGTGCAATGCCTCCGAAATTATTGCCAGGATGTAAAGGAAACTCCCCTGAGTCAAGAGGCAGTACTGTGACAACCAGAGATCTCTTAAAGGTCTCTTGTGCATATGTCTGTGGAAAGAAATGAAATAGGCAGTCATGTGCTAAGTAGGATCTTTGATTTGGTATGGCATGAAGATCTTCCTTCCAGTTCCCTCTTGTCCTAAAGTGAGGATTCTGTGTGATGAGAAAATAATTTCAGCTTCTAATTAAAAAAAATAATTCAACCTTTAAACTTGGACAGAAATCACAAAAATATGAACCCAAAAAGTTGTCAAAAGCCAAAAGGCAATTCCTCTCCTTCCTTCCCATTCCCCCCCAAAAAAAAGTAAATCTCAAGATTTTTGAATAACTTTGATATAGCAATAGTATGGGTAATTGTACAGAAAAAATACTGTATTTGGAGATTCCTTACACTTAATTACATACTTTCCTTCTGTGTTTCTTTACAATACTTCCCTGGGGCACCTCCTTGAGACTCTCCATGAAAAGCTTTCACATGGTCATTTGGTAAGGGAAAGTTACTTGTGTATCCATACACTTCCTCTTCCTCTTTTCACTTCATTTGAGCTATCAAGCATTTACTTGATGTGTAAAGGGGAGTTAATCTGAGAAGAGCAAGGTAAACCAGAACTAGTTTAGAGCAGCCTGGAAAAATTAAAGGGATTGGGATTTTTATTTCACATTTTCTTACGTGACAGATGCAATTCTGAGTGCTGCAACAGGAACTGCAGACTGACTTTCTTTTATTATTTCTAGTCAGAAACTTCATTGTGATTTTTCAAAGAGAGATGCAACCTTTAATCCCTTTAAAAAATTAAATCCCTTTAAAAAGCTTGATGCACTTGCTTTCAAAAACAGACGTCAATGGAGAAAACACCTGAGGTTTTCTTTGTTCCTTTTCACATTTACTTAATTGTAAAATGGAAAAAATGAGAGGTCAGAAGAGTAAGGAACAAAAATGTCCTTTTGCCCTTGCAAGCTCCATGCTGGAGCCTCTCTTCCTGCTCCCCCTCCCTCTGAATTTCTACCCTCAGAGTCAGGCTGGATGTGGACGTGAGTCTTTGCTTAGCTCATTGCAGAACAGAGGCCCAAATGACTGAAAGAGAAAGCAGAAATCTTGGCAGGTTGGTAACATATCAAGTGTTAATGAATACAGTTCTCTAATTAGAAATGTCTGCAAGAACTGAGTAATAGGATCCTTTGAAAATGTGACAGTTTTTAATTTCTTTTGTTAGTAGAGTTTATACTTTTCTGAATTAGAGCTTTTATCAAACTGGCATCAGACTTTAGGAATGACAATAATACTTGAAATACAAATAGGGTTTCTTTTGAAATCACTAGCTAAGCTAACATTTTATTGAAATTCTTAGTTTCTGGATTTTATTAGGTTAATAGATATAATTTAAGAACCTTTTTTTCCTCCTTGTTTTCTTTTGCTGTTCAAAAAAGAAATCCTAATGAATATGAGGTTGGCTGGAATTTTCTAGCTAATTTTCAGAAACATCTTGACTTTTTTTTATTTAATTTCAAAAGTAATACCTTCCCAGATGGCAGACTTTGTAATTTGTGGCACCCGTTCAAAAAGGTATATTAACTGACTCTAAACTGCTCAGCATCAAGCATTTACTGGGCTTAGTTGTGAATTGGCTTAATATTAATTAAAATACGTCCCTTCCTTTGCATGAAGTTTCAGGAGATGCAGGTGGGTTTTCTTCTGTGCGACTTTATATCCCATTTTATACCAACACCCCTGCTGAAACAGAACAAAACACTGAAGACCCAAAGCAGCACATAAACATTCTCTGTCCCTTGAAGTCCTCTAAAGGAGCCTGAAAGGGACGGTTTCTTTCATTCTTGGCCAAACAGTGATAGACAAACAGGTAAAAAGGCAAGGAGAAAAATACCATTTACTCACTGTAGCAGCAGGAAATCAAGCAAAGAAAATAAACAGGGTTTGAATCCTGGGCCTTTAACCTGCTAGTCAGACAGATTTCTACAGTTTCATTCTGTGCACATTTGTGTGCTGGTAAATGATGAAGGGGAGGTAGAGGAACTGAAGGCTTGTGGGATCCCTGGGACTCCCACAGCTATGAGCACAGCTGTACAAACACACGCAAGCTTTGTTAAGGTAGGGTGGGCAATTGGCTGAAACTGCTGAGCCAATCTGACCTATAAATCCCTTGCAAAAGCTTTGCCTGAGAGAAAGCCAGAAGTTATGTGTAAATGTTTTACCCAGCCAATTGTGCTTGGTCCTCCTCTGTATATACATAAAACCTCTAACATCTTCCTGGATAGATAATTTTGTAAGTAGGTGCCTTGAGTGTCCTGCTGAATTGCTGATTACCTGGAGCACAGCAGGGAAGGGAGGGCTGGTGGGTGGGTGGAGGAACTAATAACTCAAGAACTCATTCAAATGAATGCAGAATTTTAAAGGATGCATGATATATCACATAAGCTGACGTAGGGCTAATGGCTACAGGAAGTCTATAAAAAAGAGAACGCGACATCCAGCAGTTTGTTTTGAGCAGAAGGATGATATGAACTGGTCAGAGCAGTAACAGAAAGATTAGATTAATTATTTCAAATTGGACTGCAGTCTGTCTCTTCCCTTCCTCCCCCAGCCTCCCCCAGCAGAACTCCCACTGCTCATTTGCAGATATGATCTCATGTGAGGAAACAGCATCACAACCCTGCGCTGTCCCGAGTGCATGTGGACAGGCTGTACCAGAGCTAGTCCCCAATAACCCTTACCATGCAAATCACAAAACCATCAACACCCTCCATCAACAAAAGACAAATAAGGGGATCTTTCTCGGGTTTTTTTTTCCTTTCCAAACATTTCTGAACTCTGTGTGACCTTCTTTACGACTGAATCTGAGCACCTCTAAATACGTAGCAAATTTAGACAGTAGAAAGTAGAGTAACACATTGCAAACCAAAGGAAGATGAAGGAAGTAAGGAGAAGTGAAACAGAGCTAAAGATGAAAATAAGGCACCCTAAACCAGACAATGTTGAAATAAAACATATGGATTGAGTATTAAACGTAGCATGAACTGTGCAACTTGTCCCCATTTTCTTCCCCTTCTCCATCCTTCCCACCACCTAAAAAGCAGTTAAACTACAGGGGGATAATATCACTCTTGGGATTTATGAAACAAAATCAATGAGAGCAGTGGGAGTAACGTCACTTCTGTAAATGATCAAAATCCACCAATTACAGGGAGGTGTTAATCCTCATCAGAACCGTTTGCTGCTGTGGCAGCATTTGAAGTAAAGCTACTCTGGAAGTGTTCAGGACCAGCTATTCTCACAGCATTTGGAAAAATAAAATTATTTCCACCCAGGCTTCTCAAAAGAAGTTTGAAGTGTAGGAGAGAAAGAAAATGTTAGGAGTAAGGAGGGGGTCAAGCATCTTATTTTTGTTCATTCATTGGGTAGGAATAAAAAAAAATCTAGGAAATGTTGGGGGATGGGCCCAAAATTCCTTTCATGAGTTGTCCTGCTAGAGCTTTTCTTCGCTGTATTTCAAAATATCTGGACCTCCTCAGTGCTGTGATAACTCAGTAATTAGAATTGGCTGCCATTTGTGCTGTATATATTTATGCTGTATATCAGATGAAATCAGAGTTGGAATGTTGTTGTATCTGTACTTACTTTAGCTTGCAACTAAATTGCACTTCTAGATGAGCAAAGATCCACATCCTCTAAGCTCACTTTACCAGGAAGTATCATAATTGTGGGAAGCTTGCAGCATCAAGCCCCAGAAGAAAAAATCTCTAGCAAAGCAACTAGGCAGGTGTTTGAGGGTTGTTTTATTCCATTTTCTTTTTTGTCTATCCAAAGAAATATAATCTGTGCTGTTAAATGTTGATGAAATGACTGGGTTGAATATGATATTTCTCTTTAATGTGAAACTAGTTAGATTAATTGTACAGTATTCCATAAATTCAGATTGTGCATTGAATTGGCATTTTGGTCATGCAGAGATTGTTTTTATCTCTCTTTAAAGAGAGTTTTAAAGCAATAGACCCAAAGCTTCTCAAAAGATAGATTTTCTTCCCTTAAGATGGACCATTTTCTGCTGCAGCACTGAATAAAGACAAAGACAAGAGATGGGAAATGAAGGGATCCAACCTTGCCAAGGCTTCCAGCTGCACTTATAAAAACTGCCTGAACTGTGGCTTAGGTAAAGTAGGCAGTGAGGTTGTGGTCATCCTGCCACTGTACCCTGCCTCTGGCTAAAGGTAGAGCCTGTTCCCTGGGTTAGTCCTGCAGGGATTGGTGTCCTCTGGAGCCATCCACAGTTGCACAGCAGCTGAAAGGCAGCATTGTCTGCAGAAGCTGCTGAAAGGTGCCTTTTGGTGCTTCTGCAAAGTGAAGGGACTCAGCTGGTAAAACTTACAAGTCAGTAACAGGCCTCTCAGAGAGGCTGTGGAGTTCTGAGCTTGAGAAGATTCAAACCACAACTGGACACAGCCCCAAGCAAGCTGCTGAGGCTGAGCTTGCCCTGTGCAGAGGGCTGGACGAGGCCACCTCCGGAGGTGCCAGCCAGCCCCAGCCCTGCTGTGAGCCTGTCACTCTGTGAGCAGCAAACTGTGCTTGCTTGGGCTTGACACGCTACAGCATGAGTGACAGCTTCCGCAGAAAAATGGGACAAAAATAGGGCCACTCCTTCTCCCTACAATGGCAGGGTTTCTTTTCTGCACTATTTTCCCTCTCCATCAGTCAGCTGCCTACCCTGCAGGCAGTCCTGCCTAGCAT
Organism: Vireo altiloquus; assembly: GCA_013396875.1. Lineage (NCBI taxonomy): Eukaryota > Metazoa > Chordata > Aves > Passeriformes > Vireonidae > Vireo > Vireo altiloquus. The sequence goes on from VZRF01004475.1 coordinate 148,803, forward strand.
TGCTCCTTGCCTGGGCCAGCTCCCCAGACCAGGGGCCATGAGCTGCAGGGTCAGTCCAGGCAGGCAGGACTAAGGAAACTGAGCTATGGCTTTTCATTGCCTATTTGCTTTCCTGTAGAATGGTCGTAGTGGGATCATAAAGTGCCACAAAATGTATTGATAGCAATACTTCAATATGTATAAGAGTTTTTTTCACTATTTTTCTTTTTGGTAACTGGAAAGGGAGTGTCCTTTCCCAGAGAAAAAACAATGGAAATTTGTGTAGCATGGTGAGAAGTCAAGAGGTACCAAATGTCCTCAGACCCTAATTATACAAGGAATTTTTCTTTACTGAAATACTGTCCCGACTCTGGACTTCAGCAGATGGCATCTGGGCAATCACAGCTGAAACTCTCCAATAAAACTAGTAAATATTGTGCTGCTAATTCCTTTCGAAATGTGCCAGAGCACACAAGGCAAAAAATTAGTGACATATTGCAAATTTCCAGTTTAGTCTTTTATGCTATGTGTAATGTTTTACTGAAGTCAGCTTCCTGCTGTACTAACAAAATGAAAACACCAGAGGAGGTGCAACTTCATGATAACATTAGAATAAAGGGCCAGTATGAAATTGTTAGCTGAAATTTCATTTTCAGGTCTATAATGGGGCTTGTACTACTAGGACTTTCATTCATCTCTGAAAAGTGTTACCAAATGCTGCCTGGCAAAGACATGTTTCTCACTGATGGAAATCAGTACTTATTGCTAATCTGAAAAAACAAAGACCAAATGAAAGTGGATTATGTTCTTTTCCCATTTACCTTCATCTATTTCACTAGAGGTTCAAAAAGTCTATTTATAATACAAAATATTTTACAGCTGGTGCATCAGAACTTGCTCTTCATACCCAGGGCAATGAACTTCCAGATGATAAATATGTTTTCTCTGACAAAGGAAACAAGGAGCAAAATTTTGGTCTATCAAAATCTAGTGCAAAAAGACACTGGCTTCGCTGAAGCTAGGATTTCATGCAAAATGTGGCTGTAGCTCTGTTTCAAACTATGATCAATAGAGATGTAACAGTCTTACTCATAGTCACTGAATATCCTCACATGGGAAATACATTAGTTGCGTACTTCATAGTCTTGGCACTAAACACTTAGCTCACAATTTGTGGTGCACAGTCCTTCTCTAGTGGAAACTGCTCTAAACTGAAGAATCAGAGCTTTCCTTGAGAAAAAGTACACATTTTGGTTCCAAATATGGACTCTGAGAGCTTAAGAGGAAAGCTTTTCTTTGAAATCATTAGTAATCTTGTGCCTGGTTCTCTTTTGAGAGCTTCCTTGTGGACAAAAGAGCACTTGTGAATATTCATACTAAACTTAACTGAAATTTTAGATAGAGAGTGTAGATCCTATTAAAGAAGAGAGTTGCTCTTTTATATCAAATGAAAATACTAAAATTTGGGGGTTGGCAGTATTTATCCAGTTGTCATGATTGAATTTTTAATTTTTTTTTCCAGCCCAGAGCCACCTACAATGTTATAAATCCTAATGATAATGAATTTAAAATACAGGTTTTTGTTTCTAGATTCTGAGAGTAGTTCTTCAAGATGAAAGACAGAAATTCATCACTGTTTTGTAGAATATCCTTTGGTGCGGATTTTCTCCTATTTCTTAATGTTCTTCCTTTGCCATTCTGCTACACCCACATCTATCAGGTGGCATTCTTCAGTCTTCTTAAGCAATTGACTGAAGACAGGAAGTCACTTTGTTTACAGAAATTATGAGTTAGACCTCTAAAAGTTCTATAAAACAACACATAGTGTGGTGATCACGTTAAAAATATTTTAACATTTTTCGAGGGTCAAGTTTCATACAAGAAGTGTTGTTTTCCTTGGGGAGCTTCAGCTGAACCAAATCACTCAAATGGTTTGAAGTTCTCTCTGAGATCCATGTGCTTGTCTACAATGTTAATCTGCTGTTTACTTTGATATTTCACCATGACTAAGCATTTTTTTAGATGAGTCTGAATGCTAATGGAAGATGATAATGAAAACTGGTATTTCAGTTGGTAACTTGTTCAGAAAATATGCTGACAGTATGAGTGAATACAATATTCAGTATTAATTTTTCCACAAGGTCTATTTAAGACTGTCTTTTTTCAAGTTGGAGGCATTAATACCCTGTATGACTCTCTTGTATATCCCCATATTGTGAGTCCATACTATTTTATAAATATTTTTTCAAGATATTAAAAAAAAAATTCAAACATGCCAGTTTTAACTGTGTAATGCATGTCAAAATGCATGTCAAATTCTGCCTCTGCATAGGATATAAGTGGAAGGGCTGTTAACATGTTTATTTAGTGCTTCTGCTCAGAGATTGACCAGAACCCATTTTGGGACCACACTGTTAACTATTGAGGAAAAAGACAGAGAAAGTTCTATTTAAGATGTCTCTTAACCAGTTTATCACACCCATGACTTTAGGGGGAAAAAAGCAGAGAAAAACAGCAGAGCATGTGAAGTCAAAGGAGCTCCACTGATGAAATATTGTGAACAGAGGGAAAGGTAAGGTCTTCCAATTTAACATAAAATGAGAGGTGATTGACGGGCCTTTCACAGATCTCATTGGTCAGAAAAATGACATTTGTGTAGGCTTGGCACCAAACCCTCCTACTAGCACTGCATGATATTTACTGATTTTGCCACCTGCAGCTCTGAAGAAAGCACCTTTAACTGAGCTGATTTTCTGAACTGTGAGAACAGACAGAGAACAGGGAGTCTTCCTTACGCTACAGCTTCCAGAAAAACGCATTAAAAGATGGTGCATTGAGTTAGCAGAACGTAAAAAAGTGGCAGTTAACCACTCACCCATCAGCAACATGGAGACAGCCAAAATGTGTCACTTGAGAACCCTAAATATGCTATGGTTATATTTTGGAACATAACAAATACTTCCCAAAAGAAAACGCAGATGTTGTGAATTATCACTTATATCATTTTAGTGCTGCATAATTCCAGTCATAAGCTGGGATGCCACTGCTGCATACATGTGCACTTAAAAGAGAGATCTCCCTGTTCCAGACTCCAGCTAGCTTGTAATCCTCAGTTTAAAAGAGATTTTATGAAGAAAAGGAAATGAATGCATTTATGAAAACTTTACATGATTAATTCCCTCTTTGTCTCTGATGACTAAAGTTCTGGGCTGACATTCATGTCAAAGGGATGGCTTTGGTTTGAGTATCCTTGCTTATGACACTAGCATTAGTCCAAAGTAAAATGAGGATACGCCAGTAATTACCGCAATTCTGATTGACTGTTAATGGTAAAATTAGTAAGCTCTGAATTATTTCTGAAAGCAAGCCTTGACCAACTAGCTCACAGAATTTCCAATTGCAGCTCCAAGGTATTTTTAATTGGCTTTTCCACTGTGTTTCAAAGTGTTAAGCTATCTGTTACAATTTATTGGCAGCTTTTAAAAGTACTCCACATACATGGGCAAAGCTTACAGCTTGAGTTAGTATTTCTTATGTATTTACTCTGCTGTTTAAATGGCACAATCTTTATGTCAGCCAGACTACTTATGAAGTACTTTGCTCAAAATGGTTTAGGGATAATAGCTTATATTCCTATGTCATGAGTTAAGGGCTTAAAGCTGACTGAAAGAGCAACTAGTCTCTTCAGTTCTTTAAGCTGCAGACAGGGTGATCTCATGGTCTTCCCCATAAAGCAGAAGGTTTTGAATATCTGGATAAGAGAGAAAATATTTGAAAAGTTGAACTATCCATAGGGGAAGAAATCAGGAAGAAAATGTACAAATTTAACATCTGGACTCCTCATTTGGAATAATGGTTTCTTGATGCAGCAGTGGATAACCTTTCCTGGAACTGCTGGTAGCATAAGTGCCAAGAGGCAATTCCTTTGCGTTTAATTTTTAGTACAGTCATTCATTATTAAAAAATACACGCTGAACAATTGCCTAAAATTAAGTGTGAAGACTCAAATCCAGAGCATCTATGCAGGAGCAGTGATTCCACATCAAATAGAAGACCTGTGAAATGGCTCTTGGGGTAGTGAGTTCCTCCTGGAGCTCAGCATCCATGCAGTTACATGGTGCAGACCACACCAGCCTGAGTCTGGAGTGCTCTGGATGGAGCTGTGGTGGTTGGCTTTCAACTCTGTCAGGAGTTCGCCTGAGAGCAAGGATGGCTCCAAATTGCAGATATGAGCTCCTACATTTAACACTCCTTTTCCCAATTCTCATCTGGTTTTGGGGTGGAGGTTGTGATTTGGGTTTGTTTGTTTGTTGCTGGGTTTTTTTCTCTTCTGATGGGTTGAGATGTATTTTGGGACATTTATGCAATATTGTTTCAACATGGTCAAAAATCTGACCAATTTTGCCCAAGTATAGGTATGTCTGAGCCAAAACTCCACTGTCCAGACAAAAGGAGCAGTGCAAGTCTTTGTGTTCAATTCCCATTCCAGAAGGTGTGGAATAATTGTATGTTCTTTCTACACTGCAGCATGATTTTGTTTTTTCAAATGTGGTATTTTGATTTATTCTGTAGCATTCAGAAAGGTTATGCTGCACGATTCTTGCCACTTGTGCTTCATCGTTCGAGGTTCAACAATTCAGTCGCATTCATTCATTTTGCACTTGCTCCCTCTGTCGTGGTGCAGGAATGGTGCTCTCCAATTCTCCCACTAAAACCACAATCCAATCCCACTCCCCCCTGCTCCAGCTGGATGCACAAAAGGTCAGGATCATCAGCTGAGATAAGAAAAATAGGCTGGAAACACCAACACTGACAACAACAATATTAATAATAAAATGTATAAGAGAAGAAAGGACTCACACAGAAAACCTATGGCAACAAAAAATATCAGGCGACTTCCTCACCATATTTTCTCAACTGGAAGGAATCCCTTCTGCCCAGAAGGGAATGAGGTAGTATAGAATAACCTCTATGTCCTGGCCACACCTGCTCCTGGCTACTGCAAAAATGATCTCCGTCCTGACCTGAGCAAGGATACCTCTCACATACCTCTTCAAAAAGTGACAACTCTGCAAAAGACCTAAGGATCACAGGGGGGAGAAATGTAATGGCCAACTCCATTTGTTGCCATTTATCTATACATAGCGCAGATATTTTACAAGTGAAAGTGCAAATTTTCATTGTTTTGCTTCTGCAAAGTGTAAGTTCTTGACTGAGAGTAGAATTGCAGTTTCTTTATTTTCAGCAAAACATGTAGAAAATGTTTAGCTCATGGCAAACTTTAATTTTACTTTTATTTTTTGTATTTCTGCATTTCTGTCTGCCTAATCCCTCTCTCTGCACGCACACACACCCCTGCTGCCTTTTGCATCCCCAATGTTCCAAGAAATAGAAGAATTACATTACAAAAAGTCAAAAGGTTCAATATCTGCACTGTGCTACAGGACACCTAGAGAAATATAAGTCATCTTCAGTTTTACAGGCTTGTAAAATTCAGGCAAAAGTTCTGAAAGGATGGGTTGAAGTAGCCACGTGTTGTATTAAAGAGGAAGAGCAAGGCTTTTAACTCCCTGGTTTTCCCTCGGTGGAGTTTTCCATGACATACACCCTCCCTCTCCTGGAGATACTCACCCACTCTGTGCCTCTGTGCTGAGCTCAGCTGCTGCCCTGGAGTTCTATTCCACCCACAGGAGTGTGAATAGCAGGATGGGTACCAAAGGCTCTGCTAAGCTGGGAATGGGTACCTACCAGCAACCACACACAGTCACAGGGAGGAGAAACTCCTCCAGACCACAAATTGCTTTCAGCCCAGGAGATTTTCTGAAGATGACTCAGTTTCTTGTGTTGCAGTTGCCCCATGCATCCAAGTGATCTAAACCTTACAAAGACCTCTGAGCTCTTTGTTGTTTGTGGGTATAGAGGTAAAATACACTTCGATTTCAAATGGAAATCTTAAGACAATTTCTCTTTTAGAAATTCTGCCAGGGTAAAATCCATGGAAGACAACTGCAGAAAACAGTTTAGAGGTACTTTTGAAGGTCATGTACTCTGTTCTCTTATCTTACAACAACAGTCTGGAATTCAGTACTCACCCAAACAGCAGTCTATAGCCATAGATCTACTGAAACAGCAGATAATCTTGGTTTTCTAAATCATATTGGAAAAATAATAAATCTAAATCTGTACCAAAACTCAGGAATATTTGTGATTGCAAAAAAAGAATGTCTGAGCACCAGCAACCCTGGAACATTACCTAAAATATGACACCTGTCAACACTGGTCATTGCTGGGATTCTTGTCAAAGAATCTGATCCCATAAGACCATAAATAAAAAGCAATCACAATGGTGTCATGTCAACAGGGAGTAATTGTGGGAAGAAATAACTAAACTGTCTACTGGCATTCCTTGTTGATATCTGGTGTTCTAGACCCAAACTTGGGTAAGCTATGTGGATACTTGTTGTTAGCATTTCATGTTTCAAAATTTTTGAGTTTCATCTAGTGTTGTTCTTCATTTTAATCATAGTAGATCAAATTTTTCTCCATAAACTACCTTTGGTTTCTTAATAACAGTGCCTGATCAAACTACAATTTGGAGTGACACTCTACATTGTTGCTCCAACAGCTTCATTTTGTGTCCTCTTCACTGGGCTGTTTACAATGCCGAAGACTCAAACTCAACCTTGGCCCACCAGCCTGTCTCCATTACAGTAATGTTTCTGAGGCACTCTGATGATTTGTCTGGCAAGAACATTTCAAGAATAATTGCAGAGTAGACTGCAGCACCAGCTTGGAGAAAATTTCAGTGTCCCTTACATAAGGGGACCATGGTATCAGTGAGCAGGGCTCAACCATGGAGTCCAGCACTTCCTTAATTCAATAGGTGCCAAGACTGAAGCTGATCATATTGAAAATACACTTAGTAATCATAACAATAGTAGTTAATTATTTGTCTTTCTATAGTTCACACAAACATTCTACTTGTTACAGAAAGAAAGACCTCAATCATATTATATGACCACATTCATCAGTCTTCCCCCTCCTCTCTCTTTTTTTATTTTTGATAGATCATTTCCTTCAGATCTAATTGCCAAAAAAATCTGAACACATACAGCAGAACCATTGCTGGTTTAAATCTCCTGTATTTTTTCAACTGCTAAATGTAAGACTTTATGTTTTAGATTTTCATACAGAAAATATACAAGAGCTTTGTGGAAAATGTGTTGGGCATGCAGTAAAGCACACTGTGCCAAAAGTATGGTATGTTTCCTCAGATAGTCTTCCTCAGGGATTTCATTTGAGTTGATTCTGGGCTGCATTAACATTGCTTTGCTAAAATATTTCCTTTTCTACTGTCATTTGACCATTTGTAGAAATACTTGTTATTGACTAACATCTTTTTTTGTTATCACCTTCACATGAAGGTCACACTTCAGCTAACATAGTAATGGGATATAATGTCAGGAGATCCATAAACCATAAGACCACTAATTCTAACACATTGTAGACAAGTTATATGTATGGCAACATAAAACAGAGTGACATGTAGTATTGCAAAAGGTGTCACAGAACTGGTGAGTGTGTGTATGACACTATTCACTAATTGGAAAAAACCATCCTGGGACATATGTATGTGTACATATATATATATATATATATATACACACAGTATGAAAAAACAGCTTAAAGGACCACCAGAAATAAATCCTGGCCTCTGTGCAATTGTTTAATTTAACATTCTGAAGATGTGATATCATTTTTACCTAACTATGAAAGAGTGAGCTTTGAAGTAACACTTCAGAAAATACTGAGTCATTTCCTGATTCAAATATAAATCGACTTCCAAAGTTGTCATTGCTTAACTCAGCTCTGGGTGCCACTAATCTGTAAAGGAAACTCCTTATTTTAATAGATTCACAGTGGAAACAGATACAGCTATAGGAACAAAGTATTTATTTTCCATCATAATATTTTTCAAGATTTCTACATCAAAGCAAGGAAATGTTAATGCATCTTTTGTTGAGTTGCCTCAACACAGTGAAAATTTCTTTACACCAGCTCAAACTTTTGGAGACCTATGTAGAATTTTTTGCTTAACAATAATAAAAATACTTTGCCATTTTGTGATACCTCTTGCTTAGTGAACACAAGGCATTTTATGCACACAACCTATACAAATACAGGATATCTTATACACATTGAAGGACAGTGATTTTTTTCCTATGTCTAAAGGTCTTCTCCATATTAAGGGAGGAAAAGACAAACATGCTGGAGCAATTCTACCACACTATCTCCTCCTGCAGTAGTGTGATACTACCTGCTGAACAGGTATAGAATATCAACAAGAGATGGTGATGAAAACTTCCTTGCACTATGACATTCACAATGCTATACAGCTGTCCTGCCCTTACATTCTCCCCAAAGCTGCTGCCCTTGACTTCTGTCAGAAGTGGGATACTGGTTGAGATGGACCTTTGTTCTGTCCCCAAACAGGCATTTTTAATGATTGCTTTACCACTAAGCTAGCAGTCTGCTTAAATTACTGTGCCTATCTCTCTGTTATTTATTATCTGAAAGTAAACACATGTACAATTATTTTCAGGGAAGTGTGGACAACTTCCATGACTTTCTTTTCAGTCTCATAAAATGTGGCCCTTACATTAAGGCCAATATCTTGAGTCAGATTATGTGAGAGCTTTGGCTTGAGATTAAAAGAAGAAAAGAAAACTTCTTGCTCACAAGACTATGAAAAAGAATTTGAAAGTAGGAATCTGAAAGGCTCAAAAAGGGAAGTCAAGTCACAAGAACAACCTTCATTTCTCAGTATTTTTCAAATAACACAATTTTTTTTTAAGACAGTCTTTTGATACTGGCAGTCTCATCGATTGGACTAAATAGACAAAGACCAAAACACTCTCTGAAGCTCCAGATGACCGATTTTTATTCACCCAGCTGGTATTTGCCCATTTCAGGTGGACCTCTGGATCAATGCTTCCCACAATGTAGGAGCTTGTGGGACCACAGTAAGTGATTCAGTGTTAACGCTTTGTAACACTTCATGGAGAGTTTCCAATGAAATTCTTGACAGTAGGTGAGTTCACTGTGACGTGACAAACTGGGTACTTTGAGAACTACCACTTTAGATGTTTAAGCCTGTCTTTATGTTTGCTGTTGACAAAAATTGGCAGAAGGATTGCAATATTATCCTAAACCAGTGTTACATTCTATACTATAATTCCTTTTAATGATTTGCTCTAACATTTTTCATCACACAAAAATCCCTGATTCTTGCCTCTTGCAGTTTTCCAGGTTATTTATAGAAAACATCTTTCCATAGAGATCAGGAATTTGCAGTATTGTGCTTTGTCTTATCTCTTAGGGTAGCAAAAGGAAAACGGGAAAAGGCAGAAAATAAAAACCCAATTATATGTTGATTTGTTAATGTTATTTTTCAGATTAAATGCCACTTTCTGTTACAAGAGCTGCAGCAGTTGAAGCTGTCAGCTTTGAGAATGCTTCCACATTAAGCCCTGTCATAGCAAACAGAACACTGGATAGTCAGGCTCCTTAGGGGGCCAGAAAAATTTTGACAGAGGTTTAACAGCCCTTGAAATTATATCCCCAAACCTTGGAAAGCCTGCTGGTTCAGTGGGAAAAGACATAAGCTGACCAAGTTATAAATAAACTCTTTTATCACAGGCATTGGTGTCTTGGTGACTTCAAAGGCCAAGTAAAAAGACTGATTTCTCTGAAGTCCCATAGACAGTAAGAACTTTATTGTGTTGGATGGGTGAATCCTGGCCCAGAGTTGCAATTTGATAACACTAAATTTTCTATCTTTATTTCCTCTCTCTTGTCCTGTTTCGATATCATCGTCTGAATTTCTGGTAAACAGAGATCAGAAAGCTTTGGGTCTACATTTGATGTTAAATTGAGAGGTATGGATTCAACGCTTTGATTTCCTGTGCAAAATTTTTCTAATCTTGAAGCCAACGCTATAAACATTTTAAACGTAATGAAAAACAAATCTACAATTACATACAGAGCTACCCACTGTCACCACTCCTTCTGCAGGTAAAAACAAAAACGTGTTCCTGAGTGCACTTTAAACCTTTTTTTCTATCTGTTCCAATGTAGACTGCTGTTAAATATTAAAAAAAAAAAAAAGGCGTAACTATATTTTAACATCAGGTTTATTGAGAAAAAAAAGGTCCTACAAACATGAAAGTATCCTGAGACCCCTTATCCCAAATGTTACCTAATATGTGATCCTAGCAGGATGACAACTAGAGCATTGTCACAACTAGTGACAACATAACAGAGGACCCAAACCCAAATCATCATTTGCAAAGCTTAGCTCTGCTAATAGTACGTTGCTCATGATAAAAATACACCATTGTGGAAATATGCCTTTTAAGGGCCTAAAAGTACCTTTGTTTTTTCTTTCCAAAGAGATTCAACTACTAGTCATAAGAAACCTGTTCATGAGACACTGAGTAAGAAGAGAAAAAGTCCATTTGGTTTCAATGTGTGTATACTTCACCTTGTTTGGGGAGAAACTGGTGCTTGGTGTGAAGGGGAGACACAGGCAGATAAAGCAGGACAAACTGGAAGCATCAGCATTTGAAGTGATTTTTATCATGGTTAATGATGCACGTAGCTTTAACAGAAGGGAGCATCCCAGACTTCTTCCTCCCTTCTTCCCACAGAACCAAATGTTCCAGCATAAGAAAAGGCCCATATTTTTATCTGTTTACTTCAAATTTTATATTTAAACTCGTTTGCGGACTTCTTTCATTATTACCCATCGTAAAATTTCTTTTTGCAAAGTCTGCAGGCAACTTGTTTTACTTACACCAGTCAAACCAAAATATTGTATGCTTCTTTCTGTATGCAAGGAAAATCGTGTCAGACACAGACATGCAAAGGAAACACTGAAGCACAAAATATTGTCATTGGCAAAGCCTAGGAAAGAAGTTGACCAGCTGCCAATATTTGAGGAGATCCAGCGGAAGGGGCATTACTCCAAGGGACACATGCCTTAAACTTCAGAGATGCAGAGATCTTTCATGTTGGACAAAGACAAGGAAGAAATGTTCCACCTGTTTCATGTGACATAAACAGTCTTAAATTTGTTTTTGTTTTGCATCTTGATGGTAGATAAAATTAGAGGGACTAGACAGTATGGTTTCCTTAGGAAACATCCCTAACAACTGAGAAAAAACTCACATCTTTCAGCAAAGGTAGCTCAGTGACAGACTCACATAATATCTAAAACTGCACATTGTCTTATATACTTCTTATTTAAAAGATAAGAGTGTCGCTTTTACTGCCTGATCTCTTTGCTCCTGATGTTAGAATTTTCTGCATATGGCACCACAATCCGCCAAACGATTGACCTAAAGTTGGATATCACAGCCCAGCTGTGTCATTTGTACCATAGAACTGTGCAGGAGAATTTATTGAAAACCAAACCTGCCCAACACTTAAAAATCAACCAATTAATTGTATTTCTTTTTTATTAGACTCATTAGAAAGTGATGACTTACTGTAGGTCTGGCCTCTCATATTTGATACTCAGAGGCACCAGCTACTTCAGACAGTCAGAATGAAATGGATTAAACTAGGAAAATGATGTTCACAGAATATCTCACAAATGATAAATTTTATGCTTGAGTTGTGAATTGTATGCTGTATTAGTGACAACTTTATCCACAATAATCACAACATCTGATTGTAAAATGCTCTGTACTAACATTTTCAGAGTATAATCTCTTTTTAATGTTTTGTAAAGCTTTTAGATGAGCAGAAAAGAAATACATCAAGAATTTCTTTGAACCCTTTTCTCTTCTTGTCCTTTCTTGTAATGGATATCCTGTGGTCATCCTTTTGTCATTCCATCAGCACCCTGACAGCTCCTGAGCTTCCCTGCACATTTACTCCATCACCCCCCTAACTTTGTGTTTTTCCTCAAGATAGAGTGACCTATTTTTCCTCACACCCCCTCAAAGACCACAGAAGTCAAACACTAGTTGGGATAAGTTTATGGCATTTCTCAGCCAGTTTGCTGTAGATGAGCAAAGCTGACCTGTGTGTGACCATGTTCAGGATACAGACTCGGACCATACATAGCCTGCCATGTTTTCCTGCTATTGACTGTGGTATTCCCTGGACAGACCACAGATATTAAATTAATTAGAGATAGTTCAGGGACAGTCCACAAGAGCTTAGTTCATGAAGTCAGTCAACAGATGGTAGTATGCTAAACTTGATCACTAGGATATTATAATAAAAATATATTTAGGGGATATTTCAGGAACATTTCTTTTTATTCAAGAATATTGTGCTGAATTGCAATTCCGAATCCTGACCTCTTACCCTCCCGTATACTAAGTTCTTCTCTTGCTACCCTAATACCTTTGGAGCTTGCTTTGGTTACCATGGCACTTACTATTCTACAGTTTTAATATTTTTATAACCTTTAGCCTAGCCTTCTGCAGTGACCCCTCCTTACCTTTCATAACCAATCTGCCTGATGCACATATGTATTTATACAAATATGTAAAGCTATTTTCTTTTCAGTAAACTAATATTTTCTTCTAAAATATACAGCTACGTCAATCACATTTCATTATTCTGTTAGTAATCTTTAATTTTACCTTAATTAAATCTCAATATGTGCACAGAATACGCAATAAAATATAAACAAAAATACTATCTTGGCTCTCCCCAAAATGTTCTGAATTACAGTGCTAAAGTTTCAAATTCTCTTTCTCACATTATAAATCCTCCTTCAGCACCAAGAACGTAGCTTAACTATAAAGACATATTTTTGCTGTTTCAAGCCCTTATGCTGAACTCCTCACTACTTTCTGGTGCTGTATATCCAATGTATATTAAGGTAGATTAATAGAAGATTAATAGAATAGATATAATAAGGTAGATTAATAGAACAAATATAATAAAAGAAACAAACTACCATTAAAATTCAATATCCCAGTTTCCTGTTTGTCTCTCAGTAAAAGTCGTTCTAATCTCCTTTCAACTCAATTTTATATCCTGGCTAACAGTCCCATTACTTTGTATGGTTCTACGTTTTTCTATGTGTCTTTCTCGAACTTAGAAGATAGCACATCATCTCTTTAATACTATTAATGTCACTAATGTCTTCTCATATGATTCTAAAAAGACCTGAAAATGTAATCAAATCTCTGTAATTTCTAATTTAAAAGGCCTGTCCTGAAATATCTAGGCAAACAGCTACCTGCATATAAGGAAAGTGCTTTAGTGTGAGATTATGAGTCTTCTCATCATCCTATGCCAATTACTGGCTTCCATGAGATTTCACTCTCATCTTTAGTGAAAATATTGCTATGACCCACAGCTGTAATTAGATCTAGTTAGATCCTGGTCCAGACCTCCGAGGTCTTTCATTGACATCTACAGATTCTGAAACAGGTAGTTGATTGCAGTAGTATTAAACTGTATTGGAACCAGAATGTTCCTGCTACAGGTACATTTTACCTGCAGATATATATAACAAATAGCTACATTATAACAAACCACTTTGAAGCCTAGCAAAGGAATGAGGGGCTGCAGAGAAGCACAGAGATTTCTGACACAGCAGTGAATTCCCTCCATCCTTCTTCATCCCTACATCAGCACTGTAGCTGATCTTTTCTTGTCACCAAGATGGTCACAGAGGGAAGGATGCTTCCAGACACAGGAAATTCAGAACTCAAAATAAACTCGAAGAAAGTTCCAAATGCATCAGTTATCCCTCCATGATCCTTTGGTTACTACTTTTCAGCACAAAGGGTCTGGAGGTTGTTAGCTCTATCTGTTGGGAATTGTCCCAAGCCCATACTAAATTCCAGATTGGAGCCCTAAGACATGTTCAAGTTGCATCTCAGGTAACATGCATCTGAGCTGGATTGAATACGCTAGTTTTGTTTCCTGGCAAAGCCTGCAAGAGAAAGGAAGCATTGATTTGTCCCAAAGTAGAGGAGTTCAACCTGGCACACAGACATCCTGCTTTATTCTGCTAGCTTGAGCCAGAACGTGTACAGCCTGGCTCTAGTGCAACCTGTTGACAAATCAATAGCATAATTCCTTAGAGGAGGTCTTCTGGCCTTTGGAAGACCTTGGAGAAACACAAAGCAGCCTTACCTCTAATCTGTTGAGTGACCATGGGCAAGGCACTTTGCTGCTATGTTCATCAGTTTCTTGTCTTTCAGCTAAGTCTTGTAATGATGTCTACAGAACCCTGCCCAGAAAGTGATTTAAGATTTATTTGTAGAAGTGCTGCAGAAAAGGAATGTGATATTCATCATCCCTGTTTCATTGTTAAATAGACTACATTAAATTTAAAGTTATTTTATTATGTCCCTAGTGCTAGAGAGGTCTATCCAAGCAGGGAATAAAATACTAATGTATTTTTAATACAACACCTGAGTCTTTGGACCATGCACAGAAAGAAAGGAGGAAAAGACAGAAGTCCTAAAACTGGGTTAATGTGGATATACAGCAAGATCTGGCTTCATGGGCTGTCACCCTGTGGCAAGAGATATGAATAGATGACTGATCAACCTGTGGTTGTTCTGCACAGGTTCCTGACAGCAATGGTGAATTTCTTTGCTGTCCCATGGAAAACTGGATAGAGGAATGAATATACTGGAGGAAACATCACATTTCACTCCCTAGGAGCCTTACTTAGACTGTGTCTGTCTGCTGTGAGCTGGCAATCCAGAGTCTAGAAAGTAGTGTTAACTTTCAAGGCATACTTGAAAGACCCTGGAGGTGTGCTCTTTAATGGCAAAGTTTCTGTCTATCACAAATATCTGCAAGATCTGTGCCTTTCACAGGCTTCCGCATTTTTATGCTCACTCTGCTGTAGCTGCGACTATTCTTATACAAAGGGGTGGGGGAGAAGAGAAGGCTTTGGGCCAGAGAGTGTAAACAGCATGTCCAGCTCCACAAAGTAGGTGTGGCAGAACAAGATCTGAATGTGAGTCTCCTGAGGGCGAAGCAAGAGCGTTAATCATCGGCTTTCTTAACCTCACCCACCCCTCTCGCTGCTAGTTGAATTATCTTTTTCTTCCTTTCCATTCCTGTTTTCACTTAAATCTTGAGTCTGCTTGGACCTCGCTCCTTTGTTTCTAGAAAGCTGCTTTATTGTTAGAGAAGTTCTTAAGAAGCTTGACTGCAGGCTTTCCCCCACCCCTCCCAAATTCCACATGGTCGTGTCTCTCAGGTTTTTCGGGGGGGTGGTGTGCTGGCTGGAAAAGGGCTGAGGATTGAGGCGGGGGCGCTCCTGGGCACACGTGCAGCTCTGCTTCAGGGAACACTCTGCTTCTCGGGCAATTCCTTTGATGTTTGACAATAAATTTTATTCAGGGAGTCACATTTCACCTCTAATATATTTAAGTTTTGTCTGTGATTCAAGAATCACCATTAGAGTTGTTTCTTTTTCTGCATTTTGGTCTTGGAGACCTAACAAGGCTGCAGCCAATAAAAACTCATTTTTTTCTGTTGTATGCCCAAAAAATATCATCATGTAACTAACAAATATTGTATTTTGGTTACAGTATCAGATGGGCAGAGCTTGTTACCTCCCAGCAGATTAACCTTTGAATCTTTACCGATTCATTAACCGTGCACATCAGTCACACGATTTCAGTAAAATTTATTGCAATTAAGTATTGCAGTGCTGTGGAGGCTGGATAGGATTCCCCGTTATCAGTACCATTAATGGCTTTCTGAACTGTTGCCAGTTCATTCACCCCACCCAGCTTTCAATAATAAAATAATTTTGACAGAGAGCCCATGTTTCAACATTTTTAATAAAAACAAAATAAAAAAACCATCAGTAACAGAGCAGTAAAGTTTTCCCTCTCTTTCCTCTTTGCCAAAACTAACAGAAAGGAAAATGTCAGTCTGGCTTGGCTCCAAAAAAGGAGGAAATTGAATGGTCTTAGTTCTTACTCTTTGACTGGTAGCATTGTGTACATAGAAGACTTGACTCTTGGGCTCATTTTGACGGATCTGAAACATAGATAAGAATGTAGAAGACTAGATTCTGTAATTTATAGCCAATGATTCTGTTTTAGATCTTTCAGTACCACATAACAAATCAATGTGATTTAGAAAATAACATGGTTTCTGCCATTGACATAAGCCATATGTGAACTGCTAAGCTACTATGTAAGCCACAGCTATAAATTTTAGTCAGCAGGAGGAGATTCTTTATGCTGTTCTGCTCAAAGATATTTAATCCATTATCAACATTTTGAATAAGTCCTTCCTAAATTGCACTCTGGTAATGTGCTGGAATGTCTCTCTTAGGCTAAGGGAAGAGAGAAAAATGTCTTACATACAGTTTTATATGTAACTCACTCACTTGAACATTTTGAAATAGGACAAAATTATATCTCACAATCGTGTTAATATGTTACAATCATGTACTGGCAATGGATTAAAACCTCACTGATGATATTGGCTATGATCTGTCCAAATAATAATAGCGGTCAGCCATGCAAATCCCAGTGCGTAGAAGAGCTAAGTATCTGTTACGAGACTGAAGGGGCAAATAAGTGGCCAAAGTTTTCCCTAAAGGGTTTGAGGTTTTAAATTCAGTCCGAAGATCTTTGTGAACTTCATGTGTGCTTAGGCTTCTCTTGCACATCTGAGATTTCTGACAGCTGGGTGACAAGAAATCAGAGAATAAACATTTATAGGACAAAAGTGTATACTGCCTACAAAAGTAGGCTTCTTTCGGGCCAGAACAGTTTCATTTGACTTATGAAAGGTAAAACCTTCAAGTGTGTCCTTACCCATGAAGAGATAAAATCCCGTTTCCACTCACACTCCTTTGCTCATGCAGGTTTTCATCTGATGTATGCAAACTTAACAAGCAAGTGAGGTTTATCTCTCATTAGGGCTTCACCAAGATTATGAAGGAGAAATTGTGGGATGGATTCCTCTGACCCAAAGTTAGACATTTCTCTGGGTTGCTCTGCTCAGTGTTCACAGTTATTGATGAGAAACAAGTACCCTCAGAGAGTGATTTTGGTCTTAGTTTGCTTGACTGCTACCTGGAAGCACATCTCAGGACAAGGAATTTCCCTGCTTGGAGCTGCCTCAGGTAACTACCTTCCATGGGGTGGGATAACTGTGCTGACAAATCTTCACGTTGTTCCCCTAAACTGCAAACATGTGAAACAGTATAACTAGTCAGGATGGGAAGGGGGAAATGGAGTCTTATCCTTCCTAAGCTTATTTTTGAATACTGTGGCCTGGATGAATACTGTGTCCTGAAGAACACCCCTTACTCTCTCCCTCCTGGCTAGACACCATTGCAAGTAAAAACTACCCAAGGCTTCAGAGCCCAATTCTCAGTGGATCCACATCATTAAAGTAGTGCTTGAGTGTGAAATGAGTGGAGTAATAAGTTTATTTGTCCCAGAGGCACCGAATTCCTGGAACTGCGATTGCTCTTAACCTCCTTCATCTTGGTGCACTTCCTCAGTGCCAGAGAAAAATGAGGCACAGTCCATTCCCCTTTCTGCCATGCCGTAGTTTCTAAGGAAAAAAATTCACATGCACGAGGTGGAGGAAGCCGCGACACACCCTGCCCTGGCACCCTGGCTGGAGAGCAATCCTTTCACTTTAAATGCAAAGTGTATTGTGTTATCAGGATCATGAGCTGCTTCTGATGCAAAAATACCATAGGACCCTGTTATTGAAATAGGAGAGCCCAAAGAACTATGGTACAAGCTAAGACAGGGTTTCTTGACTCCTAGCTCAGCACTTGCTCAGCCTGGTTTCTACATACCTGGTGTAGAAATACAGCTGCATGCAGCTTTGAAAAGGTGAACTGCAAGTCTCTTTGTGACGTGAATAAAATAAAGAGCCAGCACAAACTCAGAGTGTTTCTGGTGTTTACATTTACTTTGTTTATTAAAAAGTTCTGTGCTCTTGTAACAAAACAGAGTTTGGAAGCAGGTCTGGTGTAGTGAAATGAGAACAGATTTCCAAAGGTGAAGGGATCCTAGGAGAGGACCTGTTACAACTCTTCATCAAACAATACCAGAGGTCAAACATGTCTTTCTCATCACTGGTCCCTGAAATAATTTTAGGAAATGTACTGATTGGGAAAGTATTCGGTCTGGCCCTGTAAAAGTGTTACTGACCCTGGTTGCTGGCAGAATACTGGCTCTTACAGTGTGGGTGTCACTTTGGCTATTAAAATATTGGTATGAGCTATTGAGTGCTAATGCTGAGCAACTTTAATAGCTTCAGAAGATTAAAGGAAAATTAACATTTGTGGCACTTCCATGGATCAGGCTTTCATGAGAAGCCATTCCAGTCATATGACATAATCAGCTCCTGATTTTGCAAAATCAGAAGAAAAACTGTGGTGAGATATTTCAACAAATTAAATAAATAAATAAAACATCAGTCTCTCAAAGCAATTAATTTCATAACATCATAACATTCCCTGTAAAATGACTTACATATTTAAGATAAGATCACAGACATAGAATCATAAAATTGTTTCTGTAGGAAGGGACCTTAGAGGGCATCTAGTTCCAACTCTCCTACCATGGGCAGGGACACCTTTCACTAGACCAGATTGCTCAGAGTCCCATCCAACCTGACCTTGAACGCTTTCACTGGTGCGGCATCCACAACTTCTCTGAGCAACCTTTTGAAGTGCCTCACTATACACTGAGTAAAGAATTTCTCCCTACCATATAATGTAAATCTCTCCTCTATTGGTTTAAAACCATTCCCACTTGTCCTGTCACTTCCTGCCTGTGCAAAACATCTTGCCCTCTCTTCTTATAAGCCCCTTTATGTCCTGAAAGAGATCAGAAGGCTTAAAATCAAAAAACAGACTGAAGTGATATTTTTGAAAAAGGACTAACCTGCCTAAGTACTTCTGAAAACTCACCAGGTCTTTGTTTACATAGTTCTAATTCCCATTAGTTTCAGCAGAATTTAGACACTGAGCATGTAGAGGTCCAAGCCACAACAGATTATTGGAATTACACTTGGAGGAAGAAGAAGAAGTAGAAGAAGAAGAAGAAGAATCAGTAAATAAATAAATTCAGTGCATTGCTGGACTTTCTACATAAAAATTTATAACACAACACAGAGGTAAAGAAAAGGAAAAAACACTTCTGAAGCTGTTACTTTGTTTTTCTACTTTGCCCTGTTTTGTCTTTGCAGCTCCTGCTCAGAATGAACATAGGAACTTCTTACGAAGACAGCAGTACTATAAATATTATGCCAGCCTTGAATAGGTTATAAGGGAACAAAGAAACAGTCTTTTTTGTAAAAAATTTTTAAAAACCCCATTTAAATCAGTAGTGGATGTGAGTTTTCTATAATAGTTCAGTAGATTTTTTAAAATAAAGTTTAATTTGCAGGAACTTTAGCTGCAAATGCAGAACACTTCCTCCTGCAATACTAGCTAAACATTCAAGCACAAATAAGTTCATGTCTCAAAGGTGCAGCTCCTCCAAACTGATGACTCTCTGTCCTGTACATGTATTTACTACAAGTTTTGGTTCACAGCAAAGCAGATAAATGATTCCTCTTATTGAGTATTCCACAGGCTTCATGTGATGTAACATCTGTCAGAAAGTTACAGCTTGAAGTTACAGTTTTATTCAGTACTGTGGTCTTTGGCCTCAGAACAAAACCAAAATAAATGTGAGCATTTTGGACCTTTTGCTAAAACTACGCTATGCATTCCTTTAATCTTTCTTTCTAGAGACACTGTACAATAGTTTCCTTGTTTTAGACCTTCAGCATTGCTGACATTAATGCAATTATTTTTGACAAGTTGAAAATCTTCCTGTAATTGAGTTTCTATTTGACTTTAATGTTTGCCCCATTTGGAAGGCCCTGTTAACAGATTTCAAGCTGTGATAATAATATTTCCTTCCTCTATTATCAAACTTTCTAATCTGTTTTCATTACAGATCACCCCTGCTCAAAATGGCCATGAGATATTTTTCAAAAGGTGTAAAAGGTCCTCTTTTCAAAAGCTTAGGGTTTTGGGATTTTTAAAATTTTTCCCATATATCCAAACGACACAGTGTGTCTCAAACAAAGTAAGTCAGTGAGACTGGAAGCACAAAGTCAGAATTTAAAACTGCAATTTTCACTTAGCACCTTTTACAAAACAGTACCACTTTTTAAAAGCAGCTTCTACCAATAATGTATCATTTATTAACTGATATATATACAATGAAATATTGTTTTGCTGAAAGAATTTCTTCTCAGCTGGAGATGTTATAAAACCATATAACTTTATATTTGAAATAAATTCTTTCCACCTCCCCAAGTTGTCTTCCTTGAAATATTTTATTTTATTTATCTGATGTTTCTTATTTCTACACCCAAGGATCCATTGAAGAATGCAAAAATTAAAGACTTTGGCCTTTACCAGTACAAACTTCCTGAACTGTCTCTCACAGAAATTGTTGCTACAAACTTTCTCTTTTAAGGCACACTGACAATGAAGCTACCATTTTGGTTTCAACACAGTTTTCCTTTTTCCCTGGCAGGGTTGTTTCAAGTCATTTATTCTGAGATATCCACGCCAGAATACAGCCGTGTTACTCCAACAACTAGACTGTGGGGTCTTTGTGAATAACAGAGAGTTTGATTTTAAAAGAAAAATGTCAGCCTTCAGCTCTGGCTGTAACCCTCTGCTTTTGGAAAGTACATCTAGGGAAATAGTATATAAATGTTGGAGGCAAAATTATTTTTCCCTCTGTTCACTATTCCCACTGATATTTAAGGGATAAAAACCAAAGCAAGTTTGGAATAGAAATCCCACCCAAATCAGCCAAACAAAGGGCAGTTTCACAGACAAGAAAGATCATTTTTAAGTACTGCCTGCTCCATACCATTCTTGGTCTATATCAGCTGGTGGTCACCTTTGGCAAGGATGGATATTGCCCAAGGATGTATATCACTTGAAGTATCACCCAAGATGTGCCATCTCTCTCTTTTTAGAAGTATTAGTCAGATTTATTATACATTTTTGAGGGAGTATGGAAGTTGGAATCAAATGAGAGAGGTGGTAAGGTATGATTTATTCTTTCACTGATGCAACTATTGGCAATTTCTCTGACACACACCCTCTTTGCAAAATTCAAAAACAAGTCCTCTAATCATCAGTGTAGGAAGCCAGAGACCTAACTGCAAGGGCATACTTATCATGTTCCTACTCTCTGGGAGAATGGCAACACTGTGCTTAACACCACTACATTTTGTTTGCCTTGTATACAGCAAATATAAGGCATTGTATAAGGCATCCTGGAAGATGGCTGACCCAGATTTCTGTCATGGATCTACAGGAATACAGATGAATACTATTAAAACCTAAGGCCACAAGAATCACTGGGAGCTGGTCTGATGCAGTTTCCTGGAATGGTGCATAATCACTGCTCCCTCACATCTCTCTCTTTCACTTGGTTCCTCAACACACTGCCCCTGGGCTGAAGCCCTGCACCAGAGAGGACACTTGCCTTTCCAGGAGCTACAGTCAATATTACAGAAAAATCATCAACAGTCCCCAGGCTGAATAGAAACCTAGCCATGTATCTTTTGATGAAAGGTAGAATTATAGTACATTAAAAATCTCATAGGCAAATGATAAAATAGTGATGCACTGTGTTTTATGCCATCTGGGTTTCATTAATAGATTATGTTATAGAACCTGTTCCATTAGCAAACACATAAATGTTTATTTGCTACATCTCATCAAGTAACATAAAATCAGATTTGCAAATACATGCACAAATGAATGACTCCAATTCAGTTTGACATTATTCATGGATTCATGATCCTGCTTATCACCAGATACTCAATTTCGTGCTGGTATTCATGAAGGTGCCCACCTACCATCCCAGATTTCTGAGCCTGTGCCAGAAATGCACTGTTATTCATTGTTTGTTCTTTTTCCCTCATTAAAGGGGGCAATTGTTCAGATGGGGCAGCAGGAAGCATGACCCATTCCATGCTGTGACTGGAAAGCTTGAGACCTTTCAGGTCTGAAACCTGAGCAGAGAAATGAGAAGGTGCAAACCCTCACACAGCAAAATGAACCCTGTGTAACACAAGAATGTTGAGTTTCACACAGGGCTGGTGCTGGTATTTTAAAGTTGTGATGAATGTGGGGTGAAAGCCTCCATCTGCAGTGTTGGTGTAAAAGATTTCATAGTTACTATTGTGCCCTGCAAATCTGCAGTCTCGTCTTCCCTGCAAACCTTCGCTCTAATTGGTGTCTCAGTGTCGCACTTATTGCAAAATATTCTTGGACTGAAACTTCCTCTACCAATAAATCTCATAAATCTCAACTTATTTTTGAGCAATAAAATATGTTTCTAAATATTTAACATTCTAAATATTTACATTACCAAGAGGTTCTGCCATATAACCTGAAATGTGCAGAAAAAGTTTTACATAGAAGAAAAAACCTAGCAGAACTGATAACTGCAAAAACAGCTATAATCCCCATTACCTGCCTGTCCTATTTATGGAGTAAAACAATTAAAAAAAGGGAATTTACTTTGAGTAAATAAGCATATCCATGAAGATAGTACCAAGTTTTGTACTTCCTAACAATCTCTGGGCTGTGTTTTTAACATATGAAGTAAGATGCCAAAATGTTTACTATAGCGCTCTTTGCAGCACGGCAGAAGGAAGGAAGGAAGGAAGGAAGGAAGGAAGGAAGGAAGGAAGGTAGGTTGGTTTCATATCATTTTAATATTTACAAATGCCTCTAAAGCCTCTGGTGCTTAGCATGAAATATTCTGTATTTTGAATTCCCTGTTCAGTAGCTGTCTTGAGATGTGAGATTGATGGTCAAGCGCAGGCAGCGAAATGCCATATTTCCTGCAGTTCTGGTGTTCACTTCAGAGTTCTCCTGCCCATACTTTTAATATGTCAAACAGCCATATACTGTTGCTAGAAGGCAAAAGTCAAGCAAAGTTGAAATAACACTGGTGAAATGAACAAAACCCATTCCAGCTGACACAGGGATTTTGGTTTATGACCAGGAGATGAGTCTGTCTGTGAAGCATCTTTGGGAGTTTCTGAGAAATGCCATCTCCTGTTAAATGTATATGTGTTAAATTTGGCCCTGTTACTTGTCTCTGATGAGAGACGTTTCATAATAGCACAATTCATTGCAAGACAACCATTTTTAACAACCTGGATGTACCCAGTTCCAAAAGCGAGTTTCTCAAAGTATTAATCATAGCAGCACTATATGTCTTTACTCTGAAAGTAGGAAGAGGCAATGCTCTGAAGACCTTCCTGCCGCTCTGCCTTGTCCCAGCACCCAGAAAACCAATGCAGCTATTAGGATTTATATGCAGTCTCTGAAGTAAGATATTATAAGTGTGGATGGGAATGACCTTGATCCTTGCAATTTACTATATACAGGTTTATTAGACAGAAATGCAAAAATGATTTCATGTATTGTGTTCACTTTTATGATTATGTTTACTTTGAATTTCAGAAAGGAAAAAGAGAGGGAATCTTTCAGTGTCAATGTTACCTCTTTGTTTGAAAGACCAAACATGACTCAGAAGTTTTGGGGGATTTTTTGCATTGTGTATATGGGGTGACCAAGAACACAAGTCATTTGAGGTGGTGACAAGGATGCCTCACGTTAGACAGTGAAATGCCACACACACACACACACACTTCCAAACTGTAAATTAAAGATTAACTGACATGAAACGCATTTTAAATATGCAGTGTTTATGCTGTGCCTAGTAATCTCAATATGTCACCCTGATGACTACAAGTCGAAGCAGTACTAAAGAGTTATATTTAGCAAACAGCTGACAGTGACTCACAAACTCGAAGGGAATTCTAGCAGTAGAGCACAAAGGAGGACATTGCTAATATTTGTGTTTTCCCACAGATAAACTCAACATCTTGCACAGTGACAGACTGCACATAAGGATGCCTCATACCCGGGTGCTGAGGTGGTTTTCCTGCAAAACAAAGACTGGCTAAAACACTATGCAGATCCTTAAAAATCAAAGGCCTCTGGCTTTACAAGTCCAATTTACAGCCTGATTTTAAGTTCTCATTTTCAATGCCAGACAGGTTCAAAAAGAATGTCTGTTTTCATTTCAGCCGTGCTAATCCATACATAACATCCTTTCCCACTATTTACTAGACTGCAGCTATCAAATGAAGATATGATGTCTGTGTTTGGGTTAGTTGGTTTAAGTTCTAATGACCATGATGTAATCACTATAATCAAGCAGAGCTTGTCTGTCTTTGGGTTTGGGTCTCTTTGCCATAGGGCCAGTGTTTCTAGCTGTGTCATTTAAACTAACCATAACACTGCCTAATTTTCAATTAGTAGTGAGATTGTTATACAAAGTTGTGTGGCCCTAATTTAAAGGCTGCTTTCCAAGGCTCTTTGTTCTTTTTTAACAGATTACTAATATTTAGATAAGCAACCTCAATTTGCAGTTAATGCTCTGTTAAACTGAACTTTCCCTGAGTTTTTTCAGTAGTCGTCATGAGTGGTTTTTTTCCAAATGCACTCATTAACCCTCTTTGCATCCAGTATAGATGGGACTTTTGGGCATGGTTACTCAGGAAGAGCCTTATTTAAATCAGTTCTGAAAATCTGTAAGAAAAAACAAATTAAGAGATGTCCCTATAATGCCCTGGTTCCTCCGTATATTTATGTTTGTTTAGGGAAAATTTTAGGTTGTATATATCTTGCTTTTTTCAGAAGAAAAGGTGAAAACTCTGGATAAATGGCAGTGCTGAAGCAATGAAGGGAAGAGAAAGAAACAGGGTTCAGACTATTGCTTTGTTTAGCTTCATTTGCCTTCATCTCCTCTCTGTTTGAGCATTTGAAAGTAAAATATCTGTGTTTTTTACATCATTTCTCAACAGCGAAAACTTAATCTAAAAAAATATTAAGCACTAAATGCATTGAGATTGACAGAAATGTACTTGCAAGAAGATCTTAAAAATTACTGAAGATAAAAAGAATGAGGGAAGAAACACATACACACAATCAGCACTAATTAATTAGGACTAAAATATTAATTTATGCTAAGTATCAAGAACAAATTCCTGCCAATTAAATATTTTCAAGAAATAACCAGCTCAAGGAAACATATTTTTGGGATTTTAAAGCTCCATAGGAAGAAAATGCCACAGAAATTTTTTCATTGGCATAAGATGGGCTGATGCTCTTTGTCATCCTCTTTGAAAACCTTAGACGTGTTTTGCTTTCTTATATTAGGGCATAGGATTCATGCATTAGTTTATTCCCAAGGTAAGTCTGGTCCAGTACCCTGTTTCTGACAGGATCCCATTGCAGATGTTTAAGGGAGTATGCAAAGAAGGCCTATTTAAATAATTTGATTAACACTTCATAAAATTAGATAAATATAAATTATATGGAAGTTACATGCAATTTCTTTTTATTGCCACTTGTTTAGGAAATCCTGGCTGACATGTAAATGCAATCATTAAACTTTCCTTAATTAAACTCCATGCAGCATGGATTCCTTTTTAGGAGAGGAAATTTTTTGGACATAAATCAGCCAAGCTGTTGCTCACTCTGTGTAGGGTTGGTTGCTTTTGACCAACCCCAATAAAGGGCTTACTGTGTGTTTGACTGTCATGTTGTCTGGATGTCCTACAACAGCTCACATGCAATGAGGGTCTTTTCTGGACAGAAGATTGCTCAGCCTCTGATTTATTTACAGTTTTGGTAAAGTCTATCTAATTTTTAACTACAAATTTTCCTCTAATGAATTGAAAACTTGCATATTAAAATAAAGACATCTGTGATCATATTAAAAAAAAAGAAAAAAAAAATTTATGCAATTTTCATAGAATCCATAGGGTTGGTAGAGACCTTTTAGATGATCAAGTTCAACTGTCAAGCCAGCATTACCACTATAACTCCTAAACCACTAAACTATATCACACAGAAATCTTGAGATTGATTTTTAGCGTAGCAAATCATAACCAAAATTAAATTTGTCAACTGTAACACTGAAATTTTGTTTCTATGCAAGTGCATGCAGACAAAGTAGTATCACTTGTGTCAGTAACTGCTTATTTCTGATGCCATTATTTTGTGGACCACTGTTCAGAAAATGATCATCATTAGTGTGATGTTGGAACAAGATATGTTGAAATGAAGTGTGAAGAGATCTTCTTGTTGCACCTGCTATGGTGAAGCAGCCTGCTCTAAGCTTTTTTCTCTGATTTTGAGACTATTTAAACTCCAAGGCCTGTACTGCAGAACCTAATAAAATCATTGCACAGACAAGCAGGCAGTGATCCAGCTCTGCAAGCATAGTGATGGAAAAGGTCAGAAGAAACTAATCTAAACTGAAAGAAATAAAAAAAGCAGAAGGCACTTGTCTGGAGCTTAGTTCTGCCCATTAACATGGTGCAGCCATGACTCACTGGGCACTTCTTAACAGCAGCTCCCAATGAACAGAGGGTTTGTAATGTCCCCAAGGGCCACAGTGAAATTCTTGTCACTGATTTCTCTGTTTCCAGGCCCAGAGCAAAGTGTGAAGTTAGCAGCCAGCCAGCCAACAAAGAAAGCCTATCTTCCATATTTCCCCATGCCCAATTCACACTTAAAATGCCAGTCTAGCCAGCAGTAATTCCCTTTTTTCTGGTACTCCCATCTGGAAAGCAGTGAACCTGGACATCTTGCAGGCCAGCCAAATTTGAAGTTCTTGCATCAGCTGAAAAAAAGCTTTCCAAGCTGTCCAAACCCCTCTGAACTCATCAGATTACTTCTGTACTCATCAGACTCCTTCTCTGACTATTTTAATCCTAATATTCTAGAGTTTTTAGAGACCTGGGGAAAGATGACAGATATTTATGACCTCCTCTGTGTAATTCAGGAGTAGAGCTGGCTGTACACCCTCTCCCCCCAGTTTGATTGTTGTTCCCATATACTGGTTTATATTAGTTTCTGTACTGCTGGCACATTCCCAAAAACTTTTCCCCCATGGCATGTGCCAATATTTTACTTTTCTAATTGCTGTTGGACCAGCTTTGAACTGATCATCCGAATCTCATTTTGGTACCTAAAAGCTGTCAAATCATATGGTCTGTCAGGTCTCCCCTATAATTCAAGAGAGGAAGTAGATGCATATGAATGGGCATTTATTCCACCTCTTTTCAAAACCCTTTCTTAAAATTGGACAGTTTGTTCTCAGAAGGGGTTTTTTAGTACTTCCCAAGAATCAAGGGACAAAATCAGAAGATAAGAAACCAGCTCTGATGAAGGGTTGAGGAGGAAACAGTGAAGCAGCTGAACCTCCATGTGCTCTGTCACGTAACCAGACGCACAGAACCACCAGCTGAAAACTTCTGGCCCCAAAAGCTGTCATTTGGTTGTTGTTGCAGTTTCAGAGGAAGAGAAATAATGCATAATGGCTTAGTGTCTGAGACAAGAGCACTAGGCAGCAAGAGTAATGGAAGGAAGTGGGAATTAGTGTTGCTTACCATGAGGATAGTAGCAATTGCAAGGGTTACTACTAGGCTGAATTCAGGAAGAATTGAGAGCGTTAGCAGAGTACTTCTGTGCTGTGTAAGTTTTCAAATGTGGCTGAAATGTGGCCTCTGACATTTCTCAGATAAGAATATCTTTAAGAAATAATTTCATGTTTTGCAAAACTCATACATGTATACATCTATTTCAATGTATAAAGATACATAAATACCTGGAGAATATCCATCTCTTATTTAAATTTAGTTTACTGATTACCTATATATCTACTTTTTCCAAGAGACTATGATTGTGTGGTTGTATCCCCTTTCAGGATACAAGTACGCTCCTTTTTGGACAGAGCAACACTGGCAGCAATTCCAAGCTCCAGTATTCAGTCCTTAACTCCTCCCAGGAAAGCAGGAGAAACCTTGCTCTAGGCAGGTATAGAACCACTGGCCCCAAAAGGATAATGAGATGTTTTTCATTTCTTAACTTAACAACTATTTATTAGAACTAAACTTATCTCACTGGTTTCCCTCTGCCAGCCCTCCATGGCCATTGTTGCTGCAGCAGCCTCTAGAAGTTCATGAATGTTTATATTCTTCCAGCTCCGTGAGTCCAAGTGCTAACCCGAGTAGCCTTCCAAGAAGTTGAAATAACTTAATGGGAATGATGTAATGCCGTGTAAGTGTGTTCAGGTTCCTACATGCCAGTGTCCTGCAAAAGCTTTTCCCCTCAAAGAATAAATTATATATGATGGAGTCTGCTGCAAACCACCCACCCACACTCAGCCTTTCTCTCCTCCCCACAATTATTTTTTCAACTAAATTGATCAGAAAATATCCCATGTTCTCATTGCTTCAGTCAACTACAGTGTCTGCATTATTACTATGCATTTGACAAGTAGAGGACATTGCAAGCAGAACAGCTAGGCCAGATATTTGTACATTTGTTTTGGGTTGTTTTTATCTATAAATTGGCATGCTAAATGTGGTTTACTTAACATGCTTTATTCAAGCTTCATTCACCTATAGACATCTGTGTTATATGGCACAGTATAACTGTAAGCAAAATCAAGATGAAGTGGAAAATATTCATTCATGTAAGTTTCTTTTTTTTTTTTAGAAACAAGGAAATACTTACAATTTTTCTCAGTATTAGAGCCAACAGTTTAAAAAAACCCCAAAACATACAGATGTTGAAACAAAAACTGTGATGTTTATGAAGAGTAGCAACTATTGAATGAAGGTAAAAATAGAAAACAGCAATGTTTAAAGCCTTTTTTGGTTCTTATTTTAGAAGATGACTACACAAAGCGAACTTAAGAGTGGAATAGGATTTCATTTTTTATTGGCATTTGGGGAAACTTTATACTCTGTCTCTGGAAAATCAGAAAGGGAAGTGGTTGCAAGGAATCCACATAATAATGTATGGGAAAGCCAGCTAGAATTTACAAGGGAGTGGACGGTGCTGGTAAATCAAAAGATTACCAGATCGCATGGTTCACAATTAATAGTGGGGTGTTCCACCAGCAAGCAGTTTCTCCATTTTCTTTTCCTTTATTACCGTTTTATTCCCACTGAGCCACTAAATTATTTTTCTTAACTATTGATGCAAAATAGATGTTATTAGTAAAAACATATCAGGTATATAATGAGAAGCAAATAAGCTTATTACAGTTTCATAAAATGCCATGAAAATTCCAAACTGCAGGGTGTTTTGTTTTGTTTTTTCTTGATGAGAAATAAGCTTTTATGGCCAAATGTTATGAGAACCAAGTATTCACAAGAACCAGAGTTTCAGTGCTCAGTTTGGAGGCTAATTTTTAGCTATATAGTACAGTCTGCACTCTTGACTTGTTGCCAGTCCAGCTACAGTCCCAGAAGTGGACATTAAGGGACAGCTACTGACAAGATCTACTGAATATTGGGAAATATTTTTGTTGCATTTCCCAACACTAAATATCACAAATATCACCCTTGTGTGCCACCCCATGGTTTTTCGAGGAGCTAAGTAAGAAGTATCACTAAACAAAACACATTGCCTTATAAAGTGCAAAGAAATTCCATCTTCCTATGTAATCCCAGTTCTCGAAAAGGCCTTGCCCTAAAACAAAACTATTTTGATATATTATTTATGTCTTACATTTATTTATAGTATTGATATCCAAATGATATTTCAAGCAGACAAACAGGTAAATAGCACTTCACAAAGTTTGCTCTGAAGTACAGGAGGAAGAAGCACAGGAAATTCGGTGTCCTAGGAATCATTCTTGGAAATAGGCATCTTCCCCACAAGTGGAATTTGTCTGTCAAGCCACTCAGTTTTACATGGCTCAAAGCGCCTTCTTGCTGACCACAGTTAGTACATGCTTATGGCTCTTTTGCCTTAGTTTTAAGTAAGAAGAAAGCTCTAAGGAAGAAAGAGTCTGATTTCAGAGTTCCTGAGATAAAGGACTTAAAAACACTCTTGCAAATATTAATAATCAAAACTTCAAAGCAAAAACCAACAGCAATTTTGTCTGTTCTGGACTCTGTGTTCCCAGCTAAACTTACAGTGGTTTGCTTCCAGAAAGGAATATATAATTTGTCAGAACTCATCCCTGTTTTACAAAAGAGGTCTTTGAAGTTTAAGTGTAATGGATAAAAGTAATTCTGAATATATTTCTAATCAAAATTGAGTTAAATCATTCTTAGAATTTGAGAAGTGAAGTATTCCCCCCAGGTTCTCAGATCTGTCCATAAAGACAAAAATCCGTTTGACATTGAATGCAATGGAGGGGAGTCTGACACCAGACATTTCTGTAAAGATTTATGCATGCTTTCAGTTCTCTAAACCTTGTTATACATTGTATGAAAGACAGTATGCCATATGGTATAAGTATTTCACATTTTCAGTGAGTCTGTAACCCTACCAGCTCAGACCTAGTGCTGGTGTTAAACTAATGTATACTGACAACTTCAAACTTAATTCAAACACATTAATGCCTGTCAGTATGGCCACTATATTCAGGAATTTTTGGGGATAATTTAGGCCTAGGACTTGAAATTAAATTAAGTTGTGCTGACCACACTTGACCTTGCATATATTATGTTCACAGCTAAAGTTGAGAGGAATGTACAGAACTAACGTGAAGGCTCAGTTTGGGATTGAACAAGGAGCAGAGAGATATCCTGCTTCATTCATAGAGACCTGCCATTGGTTTTGAGATTAACACTGAGAAGAACAAGGAGCTAAGTTTTGACCTGTCAGAATTGAGGAAAGAGTAAAATCTGCAATTAGGGTTAATTTTATGGTTTTAGCCAGACTAATTTAAATTTATTAAATTTATTAAATTTATTATAATTTAGCCAACTAAATTTTTGTCCAATTAATATCTAAACTGGCACTACTAATCCACCTGCATAGATAAATTTATGAGAAGATCAGAGTTGTTGTGGGGTAAACTTGGGTAAGGAATAAACTGTAGACCAGACCAAGGGCTGTGGCATTCGACCTTGTAAAAGTATTTGGCAGGCTGGGAAAATATTCAGAGAGGACAAACAGACTTCTCAGAGACATAGCCACAGAGGGAAGGAAACTCTGCTCGTTACTTCGCTTGGAGCATTTCAAAACTTCCTCGAAGATGAGACAGGCTCTTAATCTTGTCTCTCCAGGCAGATGTGATACCAATATTAATTCAGCAAAGCTTAAGAGATAAAATTGGAACAGCTCATACTTCTCCTCCTGGCAGATACATCCCAGTTGTCTACAATGGAAGCAACAATGGGAATGTTCTTTTGTGAGGAGCGCAAGAAAAGGCAGTTCAAATTCAGAAGCTCTTCAGAAACCAAAGGAAGCCAAATGTAGCCTTTCGTTGCTAGACAAGCCAGAATTTGGCTTTTTCTAAATTAATGTTTTTTGTGTTTGCATCATCACTTCTTCCATAATAGGCTTTTTGATTGACAGATGATTGCGGGAATATCTAAGAATATGACTGCTAACACACGGTTTTGTAACAGCAGGCTGCAATCAGAGCCTGAGCTCAGCTTGAGTCATTGTTGTTTGTGAATGTGAGCCAGAAGCACTGGAATCCTTATTTAAGAGATCGAGATTTTGTGGCATCCTTCTGGCAACAACAGTGTATCAGAGGTTCACCTTCAGGGCCATGTTGGCAAACGTTGTAACATTTGTGGTAAACACTTGACAATGGAAAACCTTAGGATGAATTTTCAGCTCATAAATAAAACAAGAAAGGCTCATGCTTACATGATCATGGCTGTTAAACCTGGCCATCTGTATAATGTTCCCACTTGCAATGACCTTCCTTAAGATGAGCAATCCATCATTATAGTGCAAGCACATAATTATGGTTACAGACTTGTTTTGACAATATTTCCAACATTACTGCAACCTGCTCCAGAATTTCTTTGTATCAGCTGATCTCAGACACTTCACAAGTCACTTGTTTTCCAAACAAAATAAGCAACTCCCTTTTCTCAAAAATAAGAGTGGGCCACTGTCCTTTAGCTGAGTTACCAGAAATAGATTTAAACTAATTTTGTTATTCACTAGAAGCCAGGTTAGTGGTTGAAGTCTAGTGGACAGAGGATTTCCAGTCTCAGAGATCTATTTTGTGAATAGAGACAAGTCGATGAAAGACATAAATACACTAATGCTGCCACTCAGAATTATTCAGGGTACTTAATTCACTATTTACCTGATAAAGTAGCTAAACTTAATGCATAAATAAATTCAATATTTTAAGAATTATGTGTGTTTGAAGTGCAAAGGGGTTTTTTTGCCTTGTAGGAGCAGAAGTAAGGCCTCTAAACTAGTTTGAGAGGAAAATTCTCATCTCCCATAAGACGCAGTACATAGTTCAGCTCTGGAATGAAAAAAATGCATATGAAGACATATGAATTTTTATGACATCATATGAATTCTTTATAATGACTTACAGGAATTAAGAAACATTTCAGTAGAAAAATAGCCCAAAGTACATTTTCAGAGATGTTTATATATTTGCAAAATATTTTTTCTCTAGTGTAAGTGACAGGCAGAGAGTATTTGACAATGTGTTATAGTTTAAGGATCTTGTTGTACTTGCTGAGAGTGAGTCAGTCCTGATTTTTTTACCCACGAATCCATTCCAGACTCACACAGCCATTCCAACCCCTATCACTTAGACTAACAGTACTTATCTTCCATGCATTAGGATATGTAGCTGTTATACTCCTTTCTCATTGGTAATGCTTTGCTCTTTTCATTAAGTGTATGTACATCTGTGTACAAGAAATCCATGCCCAGGGAATATGCATAAGTTATATAAATACATACCTGTTTCTGTGCTCCCTTTCTTATATCTGAAAATGTGTTGTTTTTAGCAATTTCTTTTTTTTTTACATTAGCTTTTAATATCAAAACCTGCAGAGTCAGAGTATTAAGGCAATCTGGAAGAGAAATGCCTAAAGATAAGAGACATGAATATAGGCCAGGTAACTTAAAAGTTGGTGTGGTAGCCACTAGTAAGTATTGGCTTTTTTTACAGCGGTCAGAAATGTATCTGTTTTATTTTTAGCTATTCCTGGTGTAATCTTACAGTTTCCATTCATGAACTTCTGGATTGTAACACTTCAAGTTATTTCCTTATTGTACAGTGGGCCTCCAAATTTATTTCCTGACATAAAATTCATGGTGTTTTCTTATTATTTTTTAATTAAGTAGCCTGGGAAGTCATCGAATTTTTGGACAACAGTACAAGAAGTGTGAAATTCCAAATTTAAGCATCTCCTGGGTGGAACCAGGAACTGTTTGCCAATTGTAATGACTTTTTCCACAATGGGGATCATTTTTTCCCCAGCAGGAACTAAAGCATCCAGCTCTGTTTAGATCTTATTGCAGCTCATGACTTATGATAAGGTTATATCAACTTGCCAAGCCATCACTTGATCTTCTGTCCTTTTGGAAGGCAAATTCCCACTTTTATTGTTAACGAGCTACTCTAGTTAAAAGTGGCCTTGCAGGCAGCCTTTATAAAAGAGAGAGTTATCCATCTGACTGACTGACGTTTCTGCTAGTAAAAAATACTTATTTTTGGATCTATTTCCTGAGGAATCTCACACAACTATTAAACTGATGTAAGTAGTGCTGCTAGGAATGTTATTGTTGAAGAAATAGCACACTCTTAAATATCATATAGTTTTGAACATGATTTTGTTCAAATCAGACAATATTTAGTACTGATCACCAGACTTTTCTTTACTGTAGGTCTTTTAACTAGTCATTTCATCAAAAATAGTGACCTTGGATATCAAAGTCCTGAAATGTATCTTCACCTTCACACAAGCAGAAATTCACTTATTAAATACTCCCTTACAATATCCATTGTTTAAAAAACAACTCAGTGGAGTATATCTCTCATGATCTGATGAGTAAGCCTATAACAGGTGCATGAAAATATGCCATTCAGATCCTGTCACGTGGGAATATATGGGCCTTTATAATAAAAGAAAAATAAAAGGTATTTTAAGGGCATTTAAATTTAAATTAGTCTAATTTAAAATTCAAGACATTTTAAGTCATTACAGATACATTTAAAACTAGAAAATAATCTTGTTTTCATGCAGCACCTCCTGAATTAGACACATCCCTTCTATGTCATTACTGAAGCTTTTGCTAGTTTATTGTTCGAAACACAAGAATACAGTCATAGAAAAGTTTCAGTCATTATATGGCTTCAGTCATGTCACCTGAGTTTATCGTTTCAATTACCAAAACAACATAGTTGCTGCTCTGCACTTATCATGGGAGAGTTTTGTGAAGATTCTGTTACTGTCTGTTAGGTTTTAAGAACATACTATTTACATTAGAATTTCACCTAAGTGGCCGATTCTTGGTTGCTGCTGCTCTTGTAGAGTTGGGTCTTTATGGCTCTTTATCAACTGCCTTGATGACACTCTTTTGTCTGTGTGCTCTGAAAGCTCCAGCACAGCTTTCCAAGGTCACTGA
This sequence comes from Vireo altiloquus, assembly GCA_013396875.1. Lineage (NCBI taxonomy): Eukaryota > Metazoa > Chordata > Aves > Passeriformes > Vireonidae > Vireo > Vireo altiloquus. The sequence goes on from VZRF01004475.1 coordinate 183,307, forward strand.
ATTGTTATAAGGGGTTATCTGCTAAACACAGACATAGCTCTTCTCTACGGCAAGATCATAAAAAGACCATATAAAGAGCCGTCTATATTTGATTTCTTGGTCATGTACTTCATCTCCTTTTGACAAGTCTCACTCCCACACAAATATTTTTAGAAGTACGTGGTATAATGAATCAATTTATACTTCTTCTTTTTTAAAGCTGGGTAATTTCCCTGATTCACCTTACAGTGCAACCCACAATCCAGAGAAATAGCAGGGTGAAATGGGCAGTAATCCAAGGGCTTGGGACATATGAGAAAGGAAACTGAGGAAACCTTTCAAACTGGCTTACCTGCTAGAGAAAATGCTAGTGGATCTAAATCACAAGACTTAAAAATTTCCTTGTCAACCTGCTGTAATAAGAATAAGATAATTTTTTGTACTTATCTTGGTTAGAAAGTAAAGACTGTATGCTCTGCACTCACCTTTAAACACGTTTCAGAAGTAAGCCCTTTCAAAATATCTAAAGAACATGTGCATTTCAAATGTACCTTAAAAATCAAGAAAACATTAGATGATGTCAGGTAGCAGTCCTAAATGAGGTAGAATCAGTTGAGGACTGATTTCTGAGGTAATTTATAAGTAATTTGCAAAACTCACCTGCAGGTGAAGACTGCAGACCAGACTCATAAAAGGACCTTGCAAGACAACATGAATGAAAGGCAAGCTTGCCCTCAGACTGATGTCCTGTACAGGAGAAGGAAAAATATGAAGATAAAAGTCCACTTAAATTTGGATCCCATACTATGGCTGACAGCCTAACAATTGTTTAATTGAATGAAACAGTTTCCTTGGAAATTATGAACAGATGTGTCTCAAGTTTGGATTTTCAGGTGTTTCTTTCAGAACATAAGAACAATCTTTACACTTTGTAGCTTATAAAATATACTTATTTTTCTTATTATTTCCATATAACAGTTAACTAGTTATTTGAAGACACCTGACAGACTTTCCAAAACTCTTCTTCAGGTCTTCTGTCTTCCTTTTGCAGCATGCAAAATCCTCAAAAAGGATCAAGCTACTGAAGAATTTTTCAAAATATTCCTTTTCTAAGCTCCCAGGGCAAGTGTGTGATGATCCGATGTGAAGTGAAAAAATTAGGACAGGTCCTGGATCCTAAGTCACTTAAATGAGAAACTCCTCTGAACTTAAGCCTGCCCAACTACTCTGCTCCAGCCATTTATTTCTTCTCTTTCATGTTATTTTTTATGCACTGTATCTTGGAATATCACCTAAGGCAAGAAAAATTGAATGTGCAATACTGGAAGTTTTTTGGATCCTTGAAGGAAAGAAAAGAAATAGGACATGTCCCATGGAAAGTTACAATAAAGGCCAGTGAGAAAATATATGCTGTGAACACCACCTATTAATCAGGAGAAAGTGTGTGAATATTTTAAGGGACAGATGGGAAGGAATATATGTGGAAAAAAGGAAACAGTGAGGCAGTTTTAAAGTGATGTAACTGAGGTTCAGTGAACACACCTGGTCAAAGCAGATGGCAGAGCAGTTTCTGTAACATGTGGCATTCTTCTGACTAGGACATTATCAGAAGCATGACATAACATAATGCAGCCCTGTGTAGGCCTGGGGAGGAAACAGGACTTGCTCAGCCTTGGTACCATTACATGCTGCCTCACAGTGTTCCATTACAAGAAAGAGTGGAAATTCATTAAAACACACGGTGGTCCAGAATGTGCACAGAAGGCAGTCACAGAAAGAGTTACTTTTATTGGGAGTAAAACTTTCTGTGTAATATAATATTTCCCAGCCTCACTACCAAAAGGGCAAGAGGAATCTAAATGGAAAATGTAACTGCATTCAGTGTGCCACACTTGTGTGCACATGCGCACAGACACTCACTCATTACACACACAGAAAAGGGGGGAAAAGGTTAACACATGGGAAATATATAAAAAGCCTATTAGCAAGGGTTACTCAACATCTGTGGAAAAGTTGACAAATTCTTTAATAATGGTTCTATTTTATTAAGTTGTTTTTTTTTTTTTAAATTTGAAAGCAGTTCCTTGGGTTTGAGTCACTGTATTGGAGAGCACAAATTTTTTAAAGCAGGGGCTATAATAGAAGATAAAGAGTGTAAAGGGTTACATCCTGGACATTCTTATTTTACTATCTACATTTTTAGTGGCTTCGGCCATGGCAGTTTTGACTGCAGACATCCACTCCTCACACTGAATTAGTGACTCTTTTATCCTCTCTAGTTCATTTTGCTCCCACCTTGACAAAATTGGCTCAGGAGCAACAGGTTATGGGACTACAGGCATGGGAATCATGGCTCCATACTGTTACATACTGCTCCCTACAACGTTTCCACTGCAGCATCATTTGAAATACCTGTAGATCTCTGATTGATCATCACAACCCATTTTTACCATTTTTGCACCAAGCAAAAATGTTCAGCATCTGCATCATTCCACCAGCGATTTTCTTAAGTGTCCTGCTCATTTCTTTAATTAGTGAGGTTCTTATTGCATTTAAATCATTTGGATGTAAAAGTTATGGTAAAATTAATGAAATTAAATACTTACAAGGCAGTGGAAGAGACTGTTAATCATGTCTTACAGTATATGCTTGTTTAATTTTGCCTTTTTGTTTTACAAGTGACTAGGACATATACTGACAATTAAAAATCTTACACAGATTGCTCAGCATTCATCTGCTTTCCAATACAATCCATATCCTCAAAGTCAAATAATTAATCTGAGCAGCAAACAACACAGTTTAAATGCAACTCTGCTATTGCTGGAAAGAAAGTTTCACAGAGAACTGATTTACTGTCTCATAAAGTCCCAGAAGATTCCCAGGTATATGTGGGCTGTATCGTTCATAGAATGTTTTCTTTGAGAAATTTGACTGGTGATGCAGTTTTCTGTAGGTTCAGGGTTGCTTTTCAGTTCATGTTTGCAAATCTGCAGTCCAGCCCTTATTAGTAGATTTACGATAATCTTTTGTGTTGCATAAATGTAATATTCAAGTGTGTACATTTTTATATAGCAATGACTGTACTAGTTTAGCAGACATGTTTTCTTTGGATTTTATCTCTCATTCACCCATATACTCCATAATGCTCTAGTTTCCACCAAAACTATGTTTAATGTTTCATTGAGATACCTATAAGTGTTGAAATCTTTGTTACACAGGAGAGTTTCAGGCCAGTCATTAGTGAAAGCCCTGCAGAAATATTGCCTTGGTGCAGGACATATTTCAAGTGCCTTATCTATAGTGTTATGTTGCTGAAAGTGATCCTATCTCCTCATGGGTTTGTTTCTGTTTTGTTATCTTCCCGAGAAAAGGATAAAAATCCTTTATATTTGCTGGTGGCAAGGACAGCAAAGAGGGAGTGTGACTGCAAGATATAATAGTTCAATTTTCATCAATACAGAGACACGGTGGTTTTGAATTAGCAGAGTGCAGAAGCCTGAAGGCTCTTCTTTCAGGGTCCATTGTGGCAGCTGGAAGAAAACTAAAATTCATATCTTCTCCCATCAAAGTCAAAAGACTGTTTACTTGTAAAGCTCTTTGTTATAAGAACTACATCCCACCTGACTGCTTACCCTAAGACAGTAAAAAAAAATCTCTTCTGTAAAGAGAAGAATATTTGAAATGTTAATAGACCTGCTGACTGCCTTTGCAAATAAAGGACTAAACTTTTCTGTGCTAAGAACAGTAATACTGTGACCATCACATATTGTAGAACTGTAGATAGGTGTGTCAAAATTCTTTTTACAAGATGAGATATTTGCAACCCAGTTTAGGAGAAGATGGAATTGCTTTCCAGCCACTGAGATCATTATTTCACAGACTCTATTCTAGACTCTGCTCTAGAAAAGAACTTGAGTTTATGAAGCATCATGTTGTTTTGAAGACAATGGATGAAATAATGATACCAGTGAAATCAAGAACAAATATTGCCTTATGCTAAAGGTGTTGGGCTGAGGCTTCTGTTGGTGGGCTGTTTGTCAAGAACATTTTAAGCAATTGTTATGAAAAATCCTCTTTGCCATCCTAAATATGTTTCCTGAATTGATGATAGTTGTTTTGGCTTTGTGCCATGATTCAGTTTTCAAGCTAAAAGTCATACTAAAGATCAAATGCACAATTAATCTGCAAATGGCATGTTCATTCCCTGTCCCCACCCCCTATCATTGTAATTGTATGGATAAATTCATTGGCTGCATTTCTTTGCTGTATTTCTTTGCCATCATTTTGCTTTCCTCACTTCAAAGACAGAGTGTTAAGAAGGAGTTTCATCATTCTGTTCTCAGAGCTGAGCACAGGAAATTGAGGATCAACTTCCTGTGCTCAGCTCTGGTCATTAAATCAACTGGGTGTCTGTATCATTATGGAACAGGAGAGGAAGAAATGCCATGATATCTAAAATTAAAAGTCTTAGACAAGCAGATGAAACAAGAGGGGTTAGTTGGTTTGCTATAAGACTCCAAGTTACAAACTACTGCAGCTGGGCATGTAGAGTCCAATTTAGCCCCCACTGAAATCAGTGAAGGAGTCTTGACAGAGGCTTTACTGGGCGTAAGTTCATCATATTCTTTGGTAATATTGTCCATACTAATAATCAATTAATCAATTTAAGCTATAAGACTAATATAAAATGCGATTATTTTAGCTGTTGTGACTTTATTAAGTTTCTGAATCAGAAGACACAATGAAAGTGTAGGAATATGATGTTATCTCATTAACACCATTTAACCCATGACCATAACATTCTCTAAAGTACTGCTGTGTTTTAGGAGCACATAACAAAACTATATTTAGACAGCTGAGAACAGAATTATGAAAACTGAGTCAAGATACCTCCATAATTTGAATGACTTGGAGTATGTTTCTGTATTTTCTACTCTCTTAATTGACTCAGGCTCACCACACTTTGTTTAGGTTTTTTAGTCTAAACCAAAATTGATTATCTAGTCTCCAGTGTCCACAAAAAAAAAAAAAGAAAGACAAGAAAATCCAAGAGCATAAAAAAGGCATTTAATATCAGAGAGGAAAGTCTTCTGGAAATAGCTATCTTTCTCTGGTAATGACTGAGGAGGATTTGATCACTACCTTCAACCAGACAGTTAACTTCTACAACACTGAAATTAGAGGACATGAAACTAAACCTTAGTGTATATGAGAAGACATAATTTAGACTTGAGTTTACCCATTTCCTGTATTTCAAATGATTTATATTACCCACCTAATGCCCCTTCAGCTGTGTTTGAGAACAGTAATATATTTGCCTGAAGAGGCGAGCAAGAGCATTCCAAAATAGTACTGAATTCCTGAATAGAACTTTGCACAAAGTCCGCATTTCCTTTTGAAAAATCCTGTGTTTCTATACAAATACTAACTTTGATGAGCTCTATTTCAATTTATTTATTCTTGTAAGATATTTATACTGCACTATGAGCCAATTTCTCACCTTAAAAATTTTGCAAGGCTTGTTTGCAGATTATTTTGTAGTTTTTTGAGGCATGAAATTAAGCAAGATTAATCTAATTTTAATTGTGGCCCATACTTCAGCAATGGGATAAAAGTAGGTATGGCTAGTGAATATATGATAGTTTTTGGGTTCTTATAAACTTTTTTGGTCAGGTTCCTCAGCACATGACTCAAAGAAATGCAAAAGAAGCTCCCTTCATATTTTAAATCAATTTGCATATTAATGGAGGTCAATTTTTAGCCAAGTCATCAGTGCATAAAAAATAGGTATTCTGAGATAGTCATCTGATATATCATCTTTTACATTGGATTAATTCTATTTTTTTTTCTTCACCTTGGACACTCCAAATATTTATGTCAATTTCCATATATAATTCATTCTTCTTCATATACTCTCAGTATTTTCTGTCATCGTATATTTTAGGCCAAGCGTTTTTAAGCACTCTGTTTTTCAACCCTGAATATTTCCCTCTAACATTGCATTTCCAAGAATCTTTCCTTTGGTTACTTTCCATAGATTAACTTATTAACTTTTCATTCTTTGGGCTTATGATTCCAAACATCATCCCTCAGAGGCTCTCTAGAAAGGTTTGAGCATTGCACATATGTTTAAATAATTAAATGCCCAAATAATGTTATGGTTTCAAAGTCAAATGTTTGGTCAGAAAATATATCTCATAGAGAATTTTTCTCCTGTTTTATGAAGAAGCTCTCTGCACAGATGAGGAAGCTCTCTATATAGAGGACATCACCTCAGATAAGGACAGCCTGTCTACACACTTCTCCAAAGCAGCACAGCCATTGATGCTTAAAGGCAACCTAATGGAATGAACTGAGTAGTAGGGTGAAAACATGAGCAAAGAGGAGTATCATTATGCCTGCCCAGGAAATATTTTTCACAGGAAGAGGAATGTTAGGATTAAGCATCCTCCTCCTGTGAAGTTTGTTACTTCAAAGAACTAATATTTAAAATTGAGATATCTGTTCCTATTCCACTTTATATGGGTTTAAGCCCAAATAGATTCAAATACATGTTTCACCATTAGCCACCAGGCTCTTGAAAGGAGGGTTAATCAGCCACCCTTCCTACAGGAAAGATTCCCCTGTAGAATTTGAGATTCACAGCATCACCTAGAAGGAGTGTGACTGAGCACTTTAATTTTTAAGGCTCTTTTCTGGTAGGCAGAGTATTAGGCGCTGGTACTTTCTGTCAATATTATGTATTTTGTACAAATTTTTTTTTTTCACAAATCAGCAGCATTTTTTCCTGTTACCACTCAGAAAAAACTGTCTTTTCTCAGGCAACATGTGAGAAATGTAATGCTTAGCTCTGGCTTCTTGATTCCACTATGGAAATTGCCTAAAGTTACCAGCAACAGTCTCTACTGTGTAATACCAAAGCCTTTCAACTGCATCTTAACCTGACATTAGCTGCCTCACTGAAATCATTTCAGCCTGATGGTAAATTATTCATTCCTTGAATGTTTAGAAAGTGTTTTGAATGGGCTGGATTGCACTCTGCTGTGGGAGTTAACACGTAGTGCTGTATCCACAGGGAATGAGTACACTTGTACCTCAACAGGGCAAGGCTGGATCAAGAAAAGGGGGAGAGAGCCTCCTCTCTGCCCTTTTGAGCCCTGTCATTGAGATAAGGGATGAAGTGGCAGGGGGAGGTGGCACTGACTGCTGTCCCCAGCACACCCAGATTTTGTCAGAACGCTGTGTGGGCTTTCCAAGGTTGGATTGGTTCGGAGCCCCCATGTGCAGGCTGTGCCTTCACTGCTAGTCCTGCCTTAACTCTTTGGCTCTGGACAGAAACTTCAGCGTAGAGAGGTCAGAACTAAGCCAATTTGAACTTGAAACCAAACATTTAAATCCAGAGGGGATTCAGGGACGGGGAGGGGGGGCAACGGGTTGAAATGACTGCTGTTGTATAAATACATGAAAACCCATAAAAATATTTACAAGACACAGCTAATCTCAAGATAACATTCTTTTGGCCATTGTAAAACTGACTCATCAATATAATGGAGTATATTTTTTGTTACTTTATTTTAACTTTCTTTTTTACAGTTAATATTACCAAGTCTCTGGGGCCTAAAATTACCTCACCCTTTTGCTTCAGGTCTACAGCTGCAGTCTCTTGCCTCACCATAGAAACGCCTGGAATGCAGCGTTGTTTCCTTTTCTGTTAGAAAAATAAAGGAAGCTGAAGTAGCAACTACCACCAACACAGATAAATGCTTTTCTAAATTACTAATTAATAACTAAAAGCCGCATTACTGAGTGGAATATAGGTGACTTTTAGCTACTTTAATACTCCAACAGGCAGTCAGCCGCAGTACCTGGTGCATCTTACTTGTCCTCAGAATGCAAATTCATCTGGGTATATCAGATCAACATTAATTTTTCTTAATTAATCTGGAGAAGAACTGTTTGGCTTTTCAAAGCAACCAGTGATTACAGGGAGATTTCATTTGAAAGTTCAACACACAACTTACAGAGCATTTGAATTTCAACCAGTTGAGTTGAGCCCCCAGACACTAAGGCATGGAAAATATACAGTTCTTTTAGAAAATCTTGGCCCCTTTTTATTTCAAGAATTTTTAAGCAGAGTGAAAGCTGCATCTCTGAGCCAAGAACTATATCTTTTGAGCCACGCCAAGAAATGAGGTAGAAAAAGATGAAAAAACTTGTAGTCCCAGAGTTGATAGGACTTGGCTTTGAAATGGCTTCTGTGATCCTTCCCATTACAGTGCCATATGACTGGAAGGAACTACAAATACTGGAATCTTTACACAGAGCACAATGACATCTTTTTGTTGCTTGTGTTACCATACATGAAAATCACAGCAACCAAAATGTCATATTCTGTATTTCTTGGATAAAGTTTATTTTTATATTTTGCATTTGAATGCAAGAGTGTTACTGATTGCTATTTGCCTTTTGGCAACCTTGCTATAACTTAAGCCTGACAAAGTATTACTCAGCTATGAAGACAAGACTTGGACACATAGTGAGTGTTGATATCAGAGCATAGTACCATGGAAAACGAGTTTCCTAGGAACATAAAACACTGCTCTTTATTTACCTAGTCTCAGAGTTTAATATAGGGAAATGACATATATTACTATATTAGATAATCTGTAACTGTTATAATAGACTATTCTTATGAGGGTTGCTTGAAGTAAAAAAATGGGGAAAATTATATTATCTCTCTATGACATTATTTCACCCTTGTTAGAATTGGGCCTATGCTTCTCTCCTGAGCATACAACCTACAGTCCTCAAAGCTGCAGAGTCACTGTCAAATTGAAGAAGCACCGCAAATGATATTTGCATTAGAGCTGTGTAACTTACCTTGGTCATAGCAGGGTCAACCCCTCAGTGTGCAATGCACAGAACAGAGTCGTGCAACTAAGGCTCTCCTGATGTTCCCCGTACCTGTTGGATGAATATTGCTGTCCATGAACAAAGAACATCTGCTCTTCTTGTAATTCTGCTTTTGAACCACTGTAAATTTCTAAGGCAGTATATAAAGATAAAGGGCAATTGAAGGCAGACTGGGCTGGCAATTGCAGGGGTCCAAGAGCTGATTCACATTCTTGTCTCAAAAGCAGTAACATCTGTCTAAATGGAGCAAGACAGACAGCTGCAGGCAGCAAGTAATTCTAAATTTAATCTACTACCTCATGCCTGTTAGAGTATTTTTTTATTTATTTGTATTCCAGTCAGTCTGTCTTTGGCTTTGCTTTTGATTCCTCTTAATCAAAGGCAATTTCAACAACCCAAATTCCTCTTTATTATAATGCTGGTAACTGTGGAGCAGTGAAGAAATGCGTAATGGCTTGTTATGAAAACTCTGCACCCAGGAAACCTTCAAGGTCAGGTTGGATGGGGCTCTGAGAAACCCAATGTAGTTTAATGTGTCCCTGCTCCTTGCAGGGGATTTGGACTAGATGACCTTTAAAGGTCACCAACAAACTATTCCATGATTCTGTGAATGTTAGAAGAGCTCTTTTCAATAAGTATGTATCCCTGAGCCACAATTGTCAGTGGAACCATACTGTTGGTCTTCATTTTCATCCACCATAAAAGAGAGCACAGGACAGTGGTTTCACAGGAAAATGGACCAGATCTCAACTTTTCATTGACAGAAGGAATGATAAGGAGTTGCTTTAGCACATGAACCTATTTAATATGTTATATATTTATTCAGTTGGCTGGGGCAGGTAGAAGATGAAGGAAGAACCAAAGCACATATATTTACAGTACCAAACCAGGATCTCCTATATAACATCAGTACAGTAAGTTTAGATTTGCAAAGCAAATCAGAATTATGTCAAGGAGGGATCATTTTAAGTTAATAATTTAATGGTAAGAAATTGCTTAAAGATAATAGTAAAAATGTAGGATCAACAAAGTGGAAGAGAATTTACTGTCCCTACTGTTCCAAACTTGGAATGTTTACAAACACAAATCAACAAATAAAGAGGTGAAGCTAGCACTGATATCAGCTTCTAGTTCAGCTGGATCAGATCACTGTTTGCAGTCTGTAATAAACATCTCACATTGAGCTTAACTACCTCTGAAGCCACAGTACTGCCAACTACTCTGTAACTCACGTCACTGCCATGGCTCACTTGCCAAAACTGTTAGACCATTTGTGTTGTAAAGTACTATTTTAGCCTGGGGGACAGCATAAAGAAATCACACTATATGAAATAATATATCTTATTTTTACACAGTCCTGGACATTCTTATTTTGGACATAAAGCTTATGATCTTATTTCAACTGGAGCTGAAAGAAAAAAACAAAACAAAACAAAACTAAACTATTCTGATTTCAATTCAAGCAGAACCTAATTCATTCTTGATGCACATGTCTATAAATAGATATCTGCTGACTGAGGCTTTGTCTCATATTATTATTCACCAGCTAATCTTGATTTTCAAAATTCTATACAATCATTCATTCCCATCACACCTCTCTGTGGTGATTTTGTATAATTATTTTAGGTAAAGAACAAGTCAGAGATCAGAAAAATTTATCCAAATAATTCAGAGGAAATGGAAGAGCCAAAGTCTGGATTAATATGGAGCTGGGTAAAGCCACCATATTGCTGAAGACTTGCACTGGACTGAATTCTTCTCATCACCAAACACCAAATAAAAGCATCAGCTATTTCTTAACCTGTGTCTTGCTGTTTGGAAGACTCAGCACTAACTACTCTTAGCCAAAATCCCAGCTTAGACCCTCAGCCCCAAAATGGACTCTTACATGTTTTTAGTTTCCCTGATGGTTGTACAGCACTCTTGTGCAAGCCCTTCTTTTTTACTGATATGCTTAGATCATGAAAATGCGCTTCTGGAATAGGTCTGGGATGCAAGAAGACTAACCCTATTTCTCTCTCTGATCTACATTACTTATCTTTATCCCTTGTGTCTCTGAATTACGCTAAAGGCTTTGGTTACATGACCATTTAGCACTGAGTAATAGGTAATATTTTTCTTACAGATATGAGTTAATTAGACCAGGAGCACAGACACATTTCCTACACTGATTTTGGTAAGTTATCAGATTGTACAGGTAAATTGACATCCAGGAATTTCCATATCAGAAAGTCATATCTTAATTCATTTTCACAAGGGAGCCAAGATAAGGGCAGGTTGGGAAGAAAGATGCAAGAACACTGTTGAAAGGAGGTCAAGGAAGGGGACTAAAATTGAAGAAATCGTATCTCTAAATTTCTTGACCTCTTCTGGCTTAGACTCCATTCTGAATATTTCATATTTGTAGCATCTGGGGCTCAGCATCCTCCTTTATGCCTTCTCTTTAATAAAATAACATAAATAAAACAAATGGATAGATTAGAGGAAAAAGAAAATATGTGCAAGGCAAAGAAAGACAAGTTGGGTTAATGAAGTAACAAGACCAGGATGGATGGGGCCCTGCCCACAGCAGAGGAGATGGAATAAGGTGATATGTAAGGTCCCTTGCAACTCAAACCATTCAAGGATTCTATTCCATGACGTAGAAAGATGGTAACTTTCTCCAGGTGCATCCCTAATAGATTTATATATAATTTGCCATCCTTTTTTTTAAAAAAAATTTCTTGCCTTCCAGATTTATTCATTACGTTTGTCAATAGATGTATAAAGAGGATAAAGGAGTAAATGCAAATCCTACTGGACTGGATGCCCAAGATGTAACTGATTTTAATGAGTACTGAATCTAATTAAAATGACACACTAAACATGCCATCTTTTAAATGTGCAAGTTCCATGCCTTTGTCTAGCTACCATTAAAAAAAATGGTATATCAAACACATAGCAAAGTGGAAAACTACAAGATTGTTAGCCTGATAAGGTTAAGTACAATAGTCGGTAGAAAATACAGGAACATGCTGGTTTGGCCTTTCCCTGGGAATGGCTAACAGGTCTCCTGCAGGTGACACACCCTGTAATTTCACCTCTGCTCACACTCTTCAGCATAATTTCAGGCAAGTTGCTTCAAAAATGACACAGTAAGTAAACATCAAATCCAGGTTTATTCTTCGCAGTCAGACCACTGCTGTTATGCCTGCGAACAGCAAGCAGGAGAACCTCACTCCTTATGTGGTACCTGGTCACTTGAGACCGAGGAACATCACAAAGTAAGAGCGAGTAAGCTGGTTTGGAGCACCCCAAATTCAGTTCCCCTCTTGAATTTTTTAATTAGAAGTTTTCTCAAATTTACCACATAGTAATGTGGGCAATATATCCATAATTTAGTTTACTCACCATCTTGGGGAAAATGAGGATTACCATCTGAAATGCTTTGATTTAAAACAAGGAAATCTCCTTTAATGAGTGCAATCAACAACTGCCTGCCAACTATCAAGCTTTTTTTTTTAAAGTTTCACATTTTATAGGGAAGAAAAAAGCACATAGCTCTTTTGGCCTTATTGAGGTTTGTAGGAGCATCTCAAAACCATGAAACAGCTGTGCCCTGGAAGCCAAAATTGGCTCAATAATGGACCCTTATGTATCCTTTCCAACTCAGGATATTCTATGCTTTTATGAAGTGAATAAAAATTCATTATCACATATCTAAGTATCTTTGTTAACTGCCAAGTTCTTTGTTGTACAGGGCCCGTTTTATTATCTCAGTTTACTGAGATAAAGGATAAGCTTGTAGTTCTTTAATAATCATGACCAACAGTCCAAAGGTTTTAGCCTTGTGCCTCAAAAATAGAAAGCTAAAAACATTTTGAACCCAGCTTAAAATAACAGAGAAAGCAGAAAGGCGAATTTAACTTAGTAAAACATCCATCCTCAAGAGAAGTATAAAGGGTTAAGAGTTTTCATGATACAAAGGAATTTGAGTGTAACCAATTACTTTATATCAGTGGAGAATATGGTCCTGTTAAAGTCAAACAGAACCTGATATGGAGAAAAGCACTACACTTATGTACAGCACAACATCCAAGAAAAAGCTTTTACAGAGAAGGCAGTAAAAAACCAGCTGATGCAATGAGCAGGAAGCATTGGGTAGCAGAAAGTTGGTTAAGTGCATGCAAATTGGAAGACCTTTCTAGGGCATTCAATTACACAGAAAGTCCTGGGGAAAATCCAGAACAAGACATCTCCATGTGAATTGCCAAGAAGGGAGAAAATGTACCCCTTTTTTGAAGGCCTGTTGTCAAAGAATGCCAGAACTACTAGAAAAAGTACTAAAAGAGAGAAAAATAAAGAAAGAGGGGAAAGAAATGCATTGTAGAGTATTTTGAATTTGTAGGTATAAGAATTGAAGAATGATACAGGTGTGATAAGTCTTAACAAGCCATTTAAAAAGAGAAAACAAAATCGAAACCACTCAGGAAAGCTAATGTGAGCGAGAAATGACATAAGCTACATTATGTCTACAATGGTATTTAATTCAAATTAAACAATCTACTTGAATGAAATATGAGCTTAAGTTAGCTTTCCTGAAAGATGTTATGGAGGTAAGACCTAACATACATACGCCAAAAGAGAAGAGCCAAGAGGAGAAGAAAAGGCACTACTGTTTGGTAAGTTGGTTTTTAGGGCAAAACTTCATATTACAAAAGGTTAATGTTGAAATACTGAAAAAGAGGTAGTTTGTAGACGTCAGTACTGGAAATGACAGGAATCCCATGGCATAGTGGCAGATACCTGTGTGTATTCCACCCCTCTCAGAGCTAATGGGATCTCCCTGTATGCTGTTTGCTGTCTGTGAAATGCAAGTACATGACATCTTACGGGCAGCCAGAGCCATCAGACAGCACAGAGCTGTCACAGAGATGCTGAAAGAACAGCTACTATCCACAGAACAGAGGGTGTCTGATTTCCACAGTGTGCACTCCAGTGCTGTGCATTCCAGCCAAAAGGAGATGATCCAGTAGTCAGTGGACATCAATTTATTTTGGGTCCTCTACAGTGCTAATCACCAAGGGGGACATTCACTATTCAAACTTTCTGCCAATGTATCCAGCATACAAATTCTTTAAGACTGTCTCCACTAAGAAGGCATAACCTGGATTTCCTGGTAAAATCAGCTAAACATTGAGGTTGTCTCTTGAGTCTCAAAATGTGTGCCAGTTTTCTTAAAGACCATATTCTTGACAATGCAAGAGAAAGTGAGAATTTCATTCTGGTTATTTATGGTTTTAGAAAAAAGTCTTGAATATTGTCTTGGTTTAGAAGAC
>VZRF01004481.1:1255-37359 GCA_013396875.1 Vireo altiloquus
GAGGAGAGGAGAGGAGAGGAGAGGAGAGGAGAGGAGAGGAGAGGAGAGGGATAAGGGTTCCCTCAGAGCTCAGGAGTAAGTCAGGTGCCCTCTGTCTTCCAGAGCTAAAATAGTAAAACTCCTCTGAATTACCCTCCCGAATGTAATCCCAGCAGTGTTTTTGTCAGTTTTAATCCTCAATCTCTTGTGGATTTGTGGTTTCCCCCCTTCAAATCCTGCCCGAATGTTGGCAGAGAGAGGTACAAACCAAAATATTTCTGTCCTGGGTCTCTGCTTCTGTTGCTGCTCCCTAAGCTCTGGCACTTTGTTTGCCATGGAAAACGTCTTCCTTAATCTTTGTCTTTTAACATTTCAAGAACAGAGCTGTGAAATTCACACTGGATCAGCAGCCGCATTGCTGATCTGTGAGCTCCCCTTGTCCCTGCTCTCCCTGCTGCACACCAGCGCTGTCCCAGAGAGCAGCTCAGGCTGCTCCTCCATTAGTCAAGCTGATGAGCTTCCTAGGAGCCGAGCAAAAAGAACAGCTACCAGAGCTCACGGGTAGCCCAGTGGAGCTTTGTTTCCATGAAAAATGGAAAAAATGGGATACAAGGTGCTGTAGAAACAAAGCATAAGGTTTGAAAACCTAAGGTTGAAGTGATTTGGAGTGTTTTTCAGTTACCGTAACTAGCCAACCAAGCAAACACCACCCTGGATGCACGGTAAGATGCCAATTAACTCCAAGCTGATTGCCGAGAGCATGGGGGCTGGAAATACAGAATGAAGCTCACCCATTCAGATCTGTCCCACCAAGGGACACCAGCTGCTTAGAAGAAAAACATGTTTCCAGGTCTTGCAATCTGGGAGGTTATGCTTGTTATTATTCTCAGTCATTTCATTACTACCAAAGGCTTAAAAAACCACAAGAGGTTATCAAGGACACATGGAAACCTGGAGTGGTTCTGCCAGCTGTGTGGATGTGTGTTGTAACCACTAATTGCCCAGGAAGCCATGGAACTGGCTTGGCAGCCGAGTGTGAAGCTGGCGGGAAGAAGAGGCGTGTGCTGATTGGCAATACTGCAGTCTGGCCTTCACAGCTTTCTCCAAAGCTCCTCTGGATCTAGTCCCCAATGCACAAAAAATATCTTTTTTGGAAATTAAAAGAAGAAAAAGAACCTGATAGCACAATTCTTTGTGAAAGGAGCACTTTAAATCTTATCCTTAAAGCTTCCAAAGAAACCTGGGGTTTGTGCAGCACACTGCTGGGGTGGGGGAAAGTGGGAAGGGATGTTTAAAAGTTCAGGTTTAAACACAGCAACTCAGATGCTTAATTCCTAGCTGATCACAGAAAAAAACCCCTGAATTTGATGGCAGTTCTTCCAAGCCTACCCTTAGCCAGATCCACCACAGAGGGATTCTGTGCTCTGCATTTCCATCAGCTCTCTTCTTGCGTGCTGGCCGGGCACCCATCAGCAGCTGTTGGGTGCCCGTGCTGCTCACTCAGGGCTTGCAGAGAAAGAGCTCTGACCTCACCTTGCTCTCGCAGAGGTCACGGGGCCTTGCTGGGCACAGGAGGTCCCCAGCCCCAGCACCCGGATCCCCTGCCGCCCGAGTGTGAGCACAGCGGCTGGCACTGCCCGGCTCTCGGGCTCCCTCGGTACCGCGCTGCCATGAGGTCACCAGCCGCAGACCCACCGGCAGGGCGGCCCAGGGCTCTCCCAGCTCGCCCTCGGTTCCGGCACGGCCGGGCCAAGCCAAGCCTTGCACGGCACAGCTGCCAGAGCCGCCCGCAGCCGGGGGACGGGGACCCCTCAGAGCAGGGTGGGGGCACGGGGAACGCGGGAGTCCTGGGGCTTCCTTCTGCTGCCGCCGCAGCGGCGGTGCCGAGCGCCCCGGGGCCGGGCCCGTGCCGCGGGAGGTCGCTCTGCCACCGCCGATCGGTGTCCCTGGCCCTGCCCCTCAGGGCCGCAGCTGTTCCCTCCGCGCCGAGCCAGGGTACACTGTGTTCACTCCCCTTGATTAAACAAAATGTTTATGCGTGCCTCTGCTCCAGCAAACATCTTGGCGGCCGCACGAAGCCTGTTCGCTGCTGCTGCTCCAGCTGCACTGGAATTGGGGCAGGGTCTGTGCGATGCTTCAGATGGTCCCCACTCCTGGAACACCCCACCTCCCTCCGGTCCCTGCACCCCCAGTTCCGTTCTGAGGGACCTTGTCTGCTGGGGAGGGCTGTGCCTCACAGCCCCTTGGTGACAAGGGGAGCTGCTGACCCTTTTGAAAGCCTGAGTAAAGAAGCCATGCTTTGCTTCTTTACTCTGAGGGAGTGATAGCCACTCCACAAACCCACCACCCATTTCCCACTTGAGCAGGGCTTTGAGGTGCATCTTGAGATTTCAAGAGCAGCTAAGACATGTCCTGGGCTCCATGATGCCTCCAGCAGAGCAGAACAATGCCACTGTGCCTTCTTGACATCCTGCTGCTGCACCCACTGATCCTGGCCATGTACAGCACCATGGAGTTAGGTGGGCATAGCCAACCCTGGCTGGGGCAACTGCACAGACTGGCTCCCAGGGCTGGCCTGATTGCAACTTCATGTCCCCTGTTCTATCCAGCCAGTGTCGTCCCGGGTGTGCCTGCTTTTTTCCTTGCCTGAAGGCACTGCGTCAGCTGTACACATCTGGAGTTAACTGGGGACAGGCTGGCCCTGCTGTGTCATCCCTCAGGCATCATGCAGCCACTGGTCTATGCCTGCAGGGCAGCCCTCAGCCAGATGTGCTGTCATCACATTCATGCTTTTGCTCCAGCTGATACCTCCAAATCCCTTGGAGGGAGTGGGGTGACTCCCTCCCCAAACCATATACCCTGTGAGGATGGAGCAGCATGCCCTGGGTGAGTGAGGAACCAGCATGCTGAGGTCATTTGCAACCCTGCCAGGTGAGATCAAGCGAAGGGTTCTGCAGGACTGAGAGAAGACCAAGACCAAAGCTCACAGCTCCATCCCTGAACTCAGGAGGACGGAAAAGAGAAGTTGCTGATGGCCACTCAGATGACATCAATCCACACTGGACTCCCAGCCTGGAGTGTTTCCCAAGAGAACGGGCTTTCAGCAGAGCTGGTTGCCCAAGTGGTTTGCATGCCCCTGCCAGGCCGTGTGCCATGGCTCTTGCGAAACAGTGTTGATAAACACTCTGGGGCATGCCAAGTCCTGCAGGATGACAGCTGATGTGCCTGGGCTGTAAGGAGTGCCTGCACAGTGAGAGGAATTTTCCACTCCTCTGTGGCAAGCATGTCTGACCCTGCTGGGGGACTGTCCCCAGCAAGGAAGAGATTATCTGCTGGTGTCCCAGCTAGCTTGTCAGGCCCAATAAACCCCTCATGCAAGGGATGTCAAAGCAAGGGGTGGTTGGGTTGCCTGGGGCATGGTGGCACCCTACAGGGCTGAGCTGGGATCCCCCAAGGAGACCTCACCACCTCCATTTCACCATGGGCCAAATGAACTGCTCCTTAGCTTCCCCTTTCCAAGCACATGGGCCCAGTTGGGGTGAGCCGTGTTCTACTCCATTCCCTGTCCCAAGGACTTGCCTTCCTGTGATTCTGGTCTTCTTTCCATATGCCTTGAGGGCAGTGGGGGACCCTTGACAGGGCCCTCCAGGCTGCCTGGGTCAGCTCTGCCCAGGTGTGTTGTCTAGCAAGTTGGAAATGCCTCAAAGACCAGGAGGTTTGTGGTATGAAGAGGGTGTGCTTGGTCTTGTGCTGGCCAATGTTTGGTAATTAGCATGTGAAAGTCCAATTTGATTTGACCGGTGTGTCATGGAGCTGTAGTTCCTTTTGTCCACCCTGCCAGCCCACTGTGCTCTCAATAGAGGCATGAGGAGCTCATGCCAGGCAGTGCAGACCTGGACAAAGCACCTGTGCACAATGCCACATGTCCCTGTCCCCCAACGCAGCCTGGCACATGCAGTACCATCAATGGCACAGTAGCTAAACATCAGCCAACACCTGGAGAGAATGGGGTTCCACAGGTCTCTTCCTTCCTTCCTTCCTTCCTTCCTCTGTCTCTGTTTCCTCCCTTTCTTCCTCTCTTTTGCTGCCACCTGGACATGTCCCTGCTTCCAGCCTGGTGCTCCCTTGCTTATCCTTCTGGTATCTGGGCTAGCAGAAGCAGAGATGCTCACAGCCCAGGGCTGCTCATACCGTTTCACACCTGGCTGCTGCCCTGTGCTATGCGTGGTGGCTGTCACCTCTCCCCGGGGGAGAGGCAGAGCTTGGGCAGCAGGCAGCAGCAGCGGCAGTGAGCCCCGTCCTGTCCCCGGGTGTTTGGGACACGCTGTTCTCTCAAGCGATGATAAGGACAATCAATAATAAAAGCAGGCAGATGGAACGCAAGCCCGGCCTCCAGCCAGCGACCTTCAGGAGCTGGGTTACTGGAGCAGGCGCAGGCGTTTTGGCAGGGGCCAGAGCAGCGTCGCGTCGGGAGCCAGTGCAGGGTAAACACGCCTGCTGCAGCGTTCGGACAGCGCTGCCCGAGGCACGGCTCGGCCACCAGCCCCCTGGCACGCAGCTTGACAGCGCCGGGCATGGCTATCAGCCACGGCAGCTCAGGCACACGCTGTGCACCTCGGTAAGGAGCTGGGACAGTACGGAAGCTCCGCGGAGCGCAGGGCAGCGAGCGCTGCTGTGCCGATCGTGAGTCCCGGCAGCCCCGCACATGCGCTGGGGAGGCACAGCCGCCCGAGCCTCCCGAGTAACCCTGAGCGCTTACATAACCACTTGCCTGCACAAACCACTGCACAAACATGACCCACTCACCGCCGATCTCAGCAAGATCCTGATAAAGCAGAAAAACAGCAACCCCAGCCCAGTGCCTGGACACAGCTGGCCCAGGCTGCTTGGGGCTGTGACGTGGGAAGGTCGGCAATGTCCTTGCCAAGCAGCTGTGGGGCTCCAGCGCTGCGTAACAGCCTGGAAAGTTCGAGCTGGCCCAGCGCCCACACGGGCGTCTGCCTTCCAGCAGGTTCTGGCTCTTTCTGAGCTTCTTGGAGCTGCAGCGAAGCTCAGGGTTTTGCAATTTTCCAGGAGACAAAGGGCTGTGGGGCCACACACAATAACACCTCCTGACACAAGTGGAGAGTCCTTTTGCCCCCGGGGACAAAACAGCCTTGCGGGTGGTGGAGGGAGATGCCGAGGATCCCAGTCTTAGGCTGGACTGTCCCTGCCTGGTGGAAACACAGGCTGTTTCTTTCTTTGCTGCCCAAAGAGCACTTCCTTCTCCTGAACATTGACGTGACAAGGGGTTCGGGATGTGCTCTGTTTTGGGAACAGGGCAGCATCACTCCCATTGGTACTCTCAGTGGGGGGGTTCTGGCCATGGCACTGGTACTCCACAGTGCTGGCAGGCACTGTGTCCCTCACATTCTTCTCCCCCTCATGGGGCCTGGTCCTTATCCCAAGCCTGAATGTGACACCAGCTGACTTTAGCTCTGTCAGTTCCATCTGGCAGTTCCTGCACTGCTACGGCTATGTGTGACCCTCTCTGGTCACCCTAAGGTCCTGTCCCATCAACTTCCCTTCAGCAGAAGTCCCTCCCTATGGCTCTGCACCTCACCTTGCCCAGGGCTGCAGCTGGACCAGCACAGAGACCTCCTTGCTGGCACCACATGGAGGAGCTGCCTTGGCTGGGCTCTGGAGACATGAAAGCTGCTGCTGGCATGGTCGGGAAGATATGGGCATCACGGCTCCTTTGTGGAAGGCCAAGTCTTGCACAGCACAGCCATGTGGGAGAAGAGGAGCTTGCTCCTGTGCGCAGCACGGGGCAGCATGTGCTTCCCCATCTGGATTGGGAAGCCCTTCTTATTGGCATCTCCTGCCCTGCACATTGCTCCTCTTTCTCTGGGCACGTGAAGCAGGACAACTTCTCGAGCCCTTTGAGTGTCTGCAGCAAAGACCCACTGAGAAAAGCCTAAAAATAACCTAGAAATAGTGGAGGAGGAAAAAAAAGGGGCTCTTTATTGCTTAGCCAACAGGAGAACCAGTCGTTGCCTGGCAAAAATGAGAGAGGAACTGGGAGTTAAAATAACATCCGCTCGCAGGGAGCCAGCCCGGGCGGCTACATTCCCAGGTCTCCTGCGGGCAGGAGCAATGTGCTGCTGCCTGCGTGGGCCCAGCGCGTGGGAACTCTGCTCCTGAGCCACATCCAAGGTCTGCGCCCCGCCAAGCTCCCAGTGGGGATGCAGGGACCCCTCCCTACACCAGCAGGATGCTCTCTACCATTGCCAGAACAGCTGCCTGTGGCCCCAGAAGTCATTTCCCTGCGGAGGATAGCAGGATGGGGTTTGTCCCGATATACTGGGTATAGCTGGTGCCACTGACTGCAGGCTCGGGCTGCTGGGCTTCCAGCAATTGCTGGAATGGGGAGCAAGGATGTGGCTGGGGACCAGAGCAAGGGGAGCCAGACTGTGTGTGTCCCCTTCCTGGGCCTGTCCAGCTGTGACCAGCCTGCTCACTGTGATGGTACTCTGGGTCTGACCTGAGAGCATCGCTGCTGTCTCACCAGGTTTCGCTGCGGGAATGGGCAGCTTTTCACAGTGAGTGGGGAACCAACCCCTTCATCCCAGTCATAGCAACCAGGTTATAGCATAGCATAGCCATAGCATCCAGACTGTGGATGCCTGTGGCTTTCACTTGGAAGGTGCTGAAAGCAATCAGAAAACAGTTATATAAAAAATCATTTACAGAGTCTAGTCAAGTGGATCCGGCACAAGCCCAGCACATCCTGTCCCTCCTGTGGCATGCAAGGCCAGTTCCCTGGGACAGGAGCAGCTTGCCTAGGACCGCCAACAGCTTTGATGGGCCCTCCCCATCACGGGCAGCAGCAAAGCCAAGTGCTCCCTGTGTCAGGAATCTCTCTTCTGCTTGACCTCAAACACACCTGCAGACCTGGAGTAGCAGAGGTGGCTCTGACGAGCCCAGCTGCAGCAGCAATAGCTTATCTGCCACCCTGTGCTCTGCTCCTCCCGTGGAGCAATGTGATTGCAAAGTGGTAAATAAAACACTCTGGGCTCTGCTCCTCCTCAACACGCAGCAGCCACATCCCTTAGGGGTACCACTATTGTGATGTTCACACTGGCCAAGTCCTGCCTTTGCAAAGCTGCTCCTGAGCCCACAGGGAGCAGTCTGGGTGGCTCTGCCCTTTCTCAGTCAGGAAAGCCCAGAGCACTGAGCATCGTGACTGCTTTGGAGGGGTCTTGTGGGTGGGAGCAGGGGGACTTGAGACCCCTGAAGGACTTGAGACTTGTGACTGAAGGCCTGGGCTCTGTAGGGGTCTGACCTCATTGCTTTAAATCCTGTGGGCTGGATTATGCTGGTTCAGCATCTGGCCTGTTCCTCTTGTGCCCCTGCCAGGGGCTCCCAGGGAGCGGGTGGAAGTCATGAGTGAGCAGAGAAAATCAGGTGGTTTGTGCCATGCCAGAGTGCACGAGAGTGGATGGAGGGCATGCTGTGGGGATGCAGAGCAGAGCTGGAGTCCTGAGTTTGTTCCCAGAGCTGAAGCTCAAACCTTCCCTTGTGTCAGGCAGGTTGAAAACAACCTGAGCCTACAGGAAAGCACATGAGCCTGCAGCTCTTGTGCAGCCTCTGACCCTGTCTGTTCTCCAAAGTGCATGGTGCGGAGCTGTGGCCGGCACACCATTTCCCAGGACACTCTGTCCCAGGCAAAGGCAAACCTCACTGGCTGTCGCAGAGTCTGCCCTCGTGTCTAAAACCTGTCTGGGACGTGTCCCACCCCATTCCCTCTGTTGCCTGCGCAGTCCACGGGCTGTCCTTGTCAACCCTGGGGCTCTCCCCAGCCCCTGCCTGTGGGGAGGCGAGTGAGCAGCAGGAGAGCTGCCTTGTGGGACCTGGTGGCCCAAGCTGGCTCCGAGTTGTGCCAGCCCTGGGGCAGTTTGTAGGACCATGGTGCCTCAAGTTGGGCACCAGAGGGAGAAGAGCACTTGCCAGGCTCCCGGGGCTGTCTCTGTTCAGAGCAGGGGCTCTCCGAGAGGCGTCTGGACACCGCCATGTGAACGTGCTGCTGTGTGTGCCTGGGCCGCTGCCTCCTCCCGCTCTGCCTCGTGCACAGTGACTGTGCCCTGAGTCAAGGCGTGATGCCCATTGCACTGCAGCACCCCTGGCTCCCTGCGCCTCGCCAGCCACAGCACACAGTGTGACCAAAGCATGTGGAGCTCGGCAGGGCTCTGGGTCAGCTCTGCTTATGTCCTTAGATAAGTGAGCCCCAGTCTCAACAAGTCTGCAGTATTGTCCTCTCTGCATCCATTTGGCTGCTGCTCCATTCCTGCCTGTCCTCTCTACTGCTTGGCTTTTCAGCCTCCCTCTCCTTCCAGGGCAGCCATAGCACTGCTTTCCTTCCCCAGCTCACCCGTGCCAGCTCCTGGCTGCGCCACAGCACACACTCCTCCTTGTCT
Source organism: Vireo altiloquus (assembly GCA_013396875.1). Classification (NCBI taxonomy): domain Eukaryota; kingdom Metazoa; phylum Chordata; class Aves; order Passeriformes; family Vireonidae; genus Vireo; species Vireo altiloquus. The sequence goes on from VZRF01004481.1 coordinate 9,691, forward strand.
GTTGCTCAGTCCCAGCCTGGGGGGATTTCATTCCCAGTGTTCCAGCACTGGGAGAGGGGTCTTAGCAGACTCCATCATGCTGTGCCTGGCTCCTGGTCCTCAGACACAGGATCAGGCCCTCACCACACCCTTGGACAAAGGCAAAGTCTGTGCTAGTGATTTGGCCTCAGTCCAACCTTGCTTTTGGCCCTGTAGTTTCTTGGAAGCTCCCAGTTGCTGCTGGGAACTGGGACCCTGTGTCACTGGTTGGGATGATCCAGAAGCTGGAAAGGAGGTGTGAGGCCGCCCAGTGAGCGATATTTGGACCAGCTGTGGCAAAATGGCCTTCTCTTTGATCAAGTAGTGGTGCCTCCCCTTGTGGGGTGGACTTTGTGCAACTTGAGGGAGTGTAGGAACTGTGCCTGCACAGCCAGGCATCTCTCTTCCCAGCACTACCATTGCCAGGAGCAGAGGAGCTGGGCACCCTTGCAGGGTTTCTCAGCATCTCGTTTTCTGCTCGTGGCAGAGCACTGCGTGCCTCATGCCCTCGCTTCCTGGTGGCCAGGAAAGTGCGGCACGGCACTGTGCTGGGCTCTGGACTCTCTCAGGCTCAGGGGCTGTGTGGATCATCCTGGTCCCCAAGGAGGTGACACCTCAGCGCTGCAGCCCCAGACGTCCCTTTTACCTGGGGAGATGAGGCTGCCTGTCCCTGGAGAGGCTCAGGTGCTCAAAGGTAACCCGGACACTTCCCATGGGTGCCCTTTGGCAAAGCCGTGTGATACATTCCTTCACTCCTCGGAACAGCAGCCTTGTCCTGTCCCGTTCCCTGCCCCAGTTCCCAGTGGATATGTGTCAGGGGGTGCAGGCTGTGCCGGGTGGCTCCGGGGCCTGACCCTCGCTCCTTCCCTGCCGGCAGCCAAGGCTGGGAGCACGGTGCGGCCGGGCAGCACCTGAGCTGTGCTGTGCTGTGCTGTGCTGTGCCATGCGGTGCCGTGCCGTGCCGTGATGTGCCGTGCCGTGCCGTGCCGTGCCATGCTGTGCCATGCTGTGCCCTGCTGTGCCATGCTGCGCTGTGCCGCGCTGCGCCATGCCATGCTGTGCCGTGCCGTGCCGTGCTGTGCCGTGATGTGCTGTGCCGTGCCGTGCCGTGCCGTGCCGTGCCATGCTGTGCCATGCTGTGCCCTGCTGTGCCATGCTGCGCTGTGCCGCGCTGCGCCATGCCGTGCCGTGCCGTGCCGTGCCGTGCCGTGCCGTGCCGTGCCGTGCCGTGCCGTGCCGTGCCGTGCCCGTGGGTTGCCCTGAGCCGGAGCCGTGGCCAGGAGGTGGCAGCAGCCCCTCGCCCTGTGCCAGGCCGGGGTGTGGGGCTGCGACCCCTCCACAGGAGTGTTCCCGCTGCTCTGTTCCCTCCTCTGGCAGCGTGAAGAGGCAGAGCTCGGCCCTGGGCTGGAGGGCAGCCGGGCTGGAGGGGCTCCGGGGACACGCTGGGGCGGGGGTGAGGGGACGGGGCGGCTCTGAGAGGCACAGCCGGGCTGTGGTTTAAGCCCTGCACAGCCTTGAGGTTTGAGGCAGCAGCGTGTGGAAGTCGGAAAGAACAAACTGTTCAGCCGCCAGCCCTTCCAGCTTCTGCTTTCGAAGTTATCTAACAGCCCAAACAAACACGAAAAGTGCTGGCTCAGCCGCAGCTGGCTGGCCTGGCCCGTTCGTGCGGGGGACAGCCCATCCCATTCCTAATCCTGCAGCCCAGCCTTGCCGGGTCATTGCTTCTCCGTGTGTGGGTAAGGGGCTCTGCTCCCCCGCTCCTCCCCACAGCTCTGCAACCCCTTCCAGTACCACCACTGATGCCACCCGGGCAGCTTCTTGGGATCCCCCTCCAGTGATGACTGGTGGTCACTTGTCCCTGCAGAGATGGACAGCCCCATGGCTCTGAAGCTCCCTTGCACTCTGCTCGGTCCTGCTCAGCCCCCGCAAGCAGCACAGGATTGCGATTTGCTGCGGCAGGGAGGCAGGATTGGCACAGAGATGCCATGGCTGATCTGTGTGAGGAGGAGAGCACTGACCCACCATCACCGGCTGCTCCAGGGCACCCACAGCTCTGGAAATGGGCACAGGCTGCAGGAACCACATGGTTCAGCCATGCGTGGGGACAGGGACAGGCCTTCATGTCCCCAGTCAAGCTGTGGGATCAAGAAGCTGCCAGGTTGAGGGATGCAGGAGGAGATTGCAAATGGTGCAGAGGGGGGACAGAGTGCCTGGAGAGCCCGGAGCAGGGTTCCATGGGTGACAGAAAGGGGAAGCTGCAGGCTGTGACCAGCTCGGACAAACAATGCTGGGCCATGGTGTCTTGTCACACACTCCAAATTCACACGGGGGGGGTTGGAGGTGGGAGGGGGAGCAGGGAGGGGTGGAGAGTTCTGTTACGTCGAGTGTCCTCCAGCCTTCCTTCCTGTGGCCACGGGCTGAGGGTATATAAACAGTAGAGCTATAATTATCTGGGGTGGTGAGCACTGCACCCAGCTGCTGGCTGCCATGGGTACAGCTGGAGACAGCAGTGCAGAGCTCCCAGGGCTGGCACCCAGCTCGACTGCTGCCCATCACAGCTCCTCCAGGAGATTTTTGTCATAGGGTAGCTGTTCTCCATTTTGTTAAGGAGATCTGGGATGCCCAGTGTTTCAATGGGCAAAATGGACACCTGAGAGTTTTACTGGACCTTGATCTTTAAGAAATTTGGGCTAGAGGCACTCAAGGATGCCCTCAGAAAGCACCAATGCCCATATGAGTGCCCTGCATCTCTGGGTGCAGGCAGATGGTTCCCCTGAGCACACCAGTGCATGGTCACCCACGGGTGGGAGGAGAGGAGAACCAGCAGAAAAGGGTCAGGGCATGCCACAGACTGGGGTGATTTGGGCTGGCTCTGCCACCCCTGAGTCACATCCTCTGTCCTGTGGCTGTCCTGTCCTGGCTCCAGTGCTGGCTTGAGCCATTCACATCACCTGGGGGGTCTCAGCCCCAGCACAGCACACTGCACAAGAGGACTGACAGGTCTCATCTCCTGCTGCCCCTTCCCATCTCTCACCCTGCCGAGCACCAGCTGAGAACAGCCTTCAGCCAGGGACAGACTGGGGATCCAGAGTGCTTCATCACAGATTGTGACAGCAGGACACATCCAGTGACAGGACACCAGCAGTTTGGCAGAGACCATGTTCCCTTGCAAGGGAGAAGGGGACAAAGGATGATGTGCAGGCTCTGGTTGTGACGTGCAGGCACAGACATGGTCCCTGCGGAAGGTCTGCAGCGGGGTCAGGGTGAGGAGGAGCCCCTGCTCAGTGCAGTGGCCGTGCTGCTGCTGGCAGGGCAGCCCATGCTCCTGCTAAGCAGCTCGGGAAGCCAGCCAGCACCTGCAGCCCCATCTCACCTGTCCTGCTGCTCCTCTCCTGCGGGGAAGGACAAACCTGGGATTAGCTGTTCCTAACACATTCCAGATACTTACCTCCCAGGATTCTTGCTCTGAAGGACTTTGTTGATGAAAGACACAAACCTGGAACAGACTGTTTGGCTGACGAAAGACACAGTGGAAGTTGCCAGCACAGCAAGTTCCCCATGTGCTTACATCAGGCTCCCAGGTTTCACTGGGGTGAGGCACGGCCAGCACCCCGTGCCCAGCTATGCTCCTGTTTGTCTTGTGGACCTCCTGTCCCAAAAAGGGATGAGGAAGCAGCTGCTGCCATTTTGTCCTGGGGAGACTGGCAGGGGAGCTGGAGAGTGCATCTGCATTCCATGGGAACCCCGAGAACAGGTTGTTCTCCTCAACTGCCCTGGGGAGGGAGTGGGAGCAGAGGGTGGCTTTGGCCCAGGGCTGTGCAGGATCTGTGGCTGCAGGGTAAGGTTCGAGGAGGGTGCTGAAGCTGGGGTGGGAGCTGATGTGGCGTTGAGGGTACTGTGCTGCAGGCAAAGGCATCACCCTGCAGCACCAGCACAGGTTCACCTGTCCAGGTGGACACCTACCTACACAGGCTGACCAAGGACTTCTCCATGAGCACAGGCAGAGGGTGAACCTCTGCCACTGCAGTGATGCAATCCTGGAATCACCCCTGAAGATTCTCATCCAGACTCCACATTCTGAGCTGACTCACAGTCTGCTTTCATTCTGGAACACCCCGTGCCTACGGGGTGCCTTTCCCAAGCAGCTGTGGTGGCGAGTGTTCCTTGTCAACAAGCCCTGCAGGTATCACACATCCCAGAGGACCTGGGCCCACGGGGCCGGCATGAGCAGCTGGGGTGCCCCGGGGCGCGGGCTGGGCTCGTAACCCAGAGCATCAGCAAACACTTGTCCTCTCCTGCCCTGTGGAGGTGACAGGGCAGAGGTGACCTCCAGTTTGTGTGAGCAGCATGGCACTGGGGATGGGGACCTGTAGGTGGTCTTGGCGGAGGGGACCCCAGCAGGTGTTTCACAGTCCTCATTGGACTGCCTTGGGCTTGGTTTAAAGGTGAGTCGTCTCCAACCCAGTGAGAAGAGCCTCCCAGGTGAGATTCCACTTCCTCTTCGGTAGGAGAGTTGGACTTTGAAGATTATTGTGAGTCCCTTCCAACGCAGGGTATTCTATAATTCTACTCCTTAAGAGCCTCTCTGTCCTCAAGGACCTGCCCCTATCACTCTCAGCTGAAGCTGTCCCAGAGGGGGTATGGAGTGAGCCCCATCTCCATGCCTCTCTGTTACTCATGGGTTGTTTTTCCCCAGCGCAAATACATCTGGGCTGGCTCGTGGGCTCTGTTTTCTTCCCTGGGCAGAGAGTTGTGCCAACAAAGCAAAGTTTCTTCCTTATCCCTCCCCTTTCTAATTGTTTCCGTATGGATCCAATTTCACCATGTCCCGGAGCAGGCTTGGGTTCCCTGCTTACATAAAGTTGAAAACAAGGGCTGAGGCACCAGCTGTTGGCAGCAGAGCATGTCCTCCCTGCATTGTCCTTGGAGCATAGTCTGGCTTCCAGCCTTGGCTCTTCCAGGTGCCTGAGACCTATGGTCCTTCCTCAGGGAATGAGAGACCGAGGAACAGCCGTGGTGGTGCAGCAGGGCCCCAGGCAGGGCTGAGAAGCCATGGGTGGGCCCTGTGAGGAGTCCTGGGCTGATCAACTGGGCACCACACCCCTGGCACTCCTCTCACCCCCTTCTCGTGCACCCTGTGTGGCTTCTCCTGGGACAGCCCCTGCTTGGGGTTCCTGCGGTGCCACCTGTCCCCAGTGCAAGCCCTGGCTCTGCCCTACCACAGAGCTCAGATGGCCTGGCCATGCGATAGCCCTGGCAGTTCACCACATCCAAGAAGAGAAAAAACAAGCTTTTTAGGAAAAGGCTTGAGGCTTTTTATGTCTGGTCCCTTTTCTGTCTCAGCCTCCTCCTGGCACATGCTGGGCCCTGGAGTGAGTCCTCACAGAGGAGCAGTGTCACCTGGCTGGAGGAACTGAGAGACACACGTGGCGGATCAGGGAGCAGGGGGTGCAGCAGCCCCTGACTCTGCATCCCAGGCCAGTCTGGCAGTGTCAGTGGCAAAGAGGGTCCCCACCAGCCATGGCCCCAGCCTGATGCTCACCCTCTTGTTGGAAGGAGCCAGCTGAGATGTGGTGATGGCAAGGACAGGTTGGCTCTGGGTGGTGGCATGTCACATGCCATGGTTTCACTGGTGTCTGGTGAGGCTGCTGCCCAAGCTTGCCTGTTCCTCATCTGCCCAGCAGGACCATGGAGAGAACTTGTCATTCATCAGGTCATGGTCTACCAGCATCTGCTTGTGTTTGCTTGTGTTTAGGGGAGCACTGTGGTCTTCCCTAAATCCTGTCTCTGGACAGGGGGATTGCTGCACCAGTCCTCTGCATCCTGTGTCTGGATGCACAGCAAGAGCAAGCTGCTGTCTCACGTTGTTGGTGACCTCGTGCCCTGCTTGGCCAGTTCTGGTAGGACTGACATTGGAACGGCGATGCCAGGTGGGTGGCACCCCGGAGGAGCCCCACATGGCATCGCTCAGTGGCAGAGGGTCCCAGGTCACTCTGTGCCGGGCAGCCCAGCAGGTCTGTGCCTGCTGGGAGCTGGGTGCTGCTGCTGTGACTAAGCAGCTGCTGCCTCTCCTGCCTGCCCGCAGCTCTCAGAGGCACCGGCACGGCTGTGGGGGGCCGAGGCCCTTCTGATGTGTAGCTTGAGGGGCCACATGGCATAGGTCACCTCAGCAGGAGACGGGACAAGGGAGGGCTTTTGGGATGGAGCAGGGGTCTGGTGATCTGGCAGAGCTGCGAAAGCAGCTGGCTCCTGTCTCCCTGTCTCCCTGTCTCCCTGGCTCCCTGGCTCCCTGGCTGCCCAGGTGCCGTCCAGCCTCAACAGAGGTCAGCCCGTGCTCCCAGCACTTACCACACACTCGGCCATCACACAGACTATGTCTGGGGTGGCTCTGGCATGACGTGGCTCCAGGGAAGCCCAGCGCTGTGGCTTGGGCTGTGCTTGGTCACCAATGGTGACTGCAGAGCTGGGGATGCTCCTGACTCACAAAGGCTTTTCTGTGTGAGGAGGGCTCACACCGTGATTGTTCCTGTCCCAGATTCAATGCCATTCCAGGACAGTGAAGGGGCCTTTGTGTGCCAGCACAGTGGCTCTGTCCCCATGCAGAGTCTGTCCCTCACTCCTTGGATCACACTGCTTTGTTTGCACTGGGTTTGACCAGACCGTGAAGTATCTCCTCATGTGCATCTCTCTTCCTGGCAGAGCTGTCTAGCCTGGCACTGCCAGGCAGGGAGAGACACTTGCTGGCTGTCACCTCTGCTGGTAGGGCCTCTGTCTGCATCCATGCAGTGGTGTGTTCCCCATGTCCCCGTCACCATGGGACAGTGCCACTGCCTGTGTCCACGCAGTGGTGTAGGTTGGGGCACGGTGGCCGTGCTGCTCAGGGGTGCAGACCTCGGGAGGGGTGATGTTCTGGCAGCTTGGGTGTCCCCTAAGTGCTGTGGCAGGGTAGGAAGGGCAGTGTGAGCCCTCAGGCTCTTGGGCTTCCTGGGCATGGAGCGGTGGCAGAAGGACTGTGCCTCTCCACCCAGGAAAGCTTCATCAGCCCAGAGCTGAGATGGGGCAGGGGCCACGGGTGATGGTGGCTGTCTCAGATCCCAGCTGCCCAGAGACCATCTGAGGGATGTCCCTGGGGAGCCCAGAGAGTGTCTTTGAAGTCAGGCCTTGGTTTTCCCAAGGGAGGATTTGCCATGAGCCAGGAGGTGCAGAACCACCCACCCCAGCAGCCTCACGGGGCTGGGATTGTCCCCAGTGTGTCTGTAGGGTGTGTGGAGAAGCCAGGGAGTCTGAGCAGATGCAGTCAGAGATGATGGCAAGGGAGGGCTGGAGCACGAGGCACAACAGGAGAGCAGGCTTGGGAGAAGGCCAAGGCACAGGTTTGTGCTAGTGAGCACAGAAATCTGTGAGCAAGGAAATCTCCTTTTATTGCCTAGTTTGTTCAGGCTGGGCTCAAGGACAAGGATCGGAAGGTTCCCCGTGAGCACCATCATTGGCCCCAGTACATGGGGTCCCTGTGGGGCTGGAGCCAAGTGGGACTGCAGTGGCGTGGAGCTGTGTCCGGACACCCTGAGCCCACAGAGACGTGCTGCCCGTAGCTGGATCACAGGGATCACACACCCCTGAGCCTGTGCCTGTGCACGTGTGTGCACACATGCCTTGTGCACGTAGCTCGATCCCACAGCATCTGAATGCCAGCATGAGAGTGGGTGTGGGTGTTTGTGCAAGCACGCTTCTGTGCACGGCTCAGCTCTGCGCAGCTCGCAGCGATTGCTCCAAGGCTCTTCTCTCTTCTGTTATTCCTTGACTGGTTTTTTTTTCTCCTCAAACCCCGGCATTTAATCATTTCACACCCTGGGAACATCACTGCTTTTCCTGGCAGCCACACTGGTGCCCTGTGTGGGATGGGGGATGTGCAGAGCTGCAGGCACGAGGTCTCAGTGTTGTCCCCTCAGCGTATGCATTCTGTTGCTGAGGTGATGCGACACGATGTGTGGGCTGGTTTGGAAATGTCCATCTGATGGAGCCAGATGCCAAGACCTGGGTCAGGGGCACTGTGTCGTGGGCACCGTGGCTTTGCTGAGGCCAGGGGTGGAGCCCCGGCCCCAAGTGCAACACCCCCGTCAGATGGGCAGGGCAGGACGAGGGAGCTGGGATGCCGACCCTCGTTTGGACACCGCACCAAGCAGGAGAAAAGTCTCTTTCCCAATATCAGGCACATGCTGCTGTTTTCCAGTGAGAGAGAAAACCACTGGCTGCACACATGTGTGCCAGCGCATGCCTCAGCCCAGCTCACTCTGTGGCCCCTGATCCTCCCATGGCCCCAGGCTGCAGCAGCTCGTGTCCTCACAGGTCACCTCAGCCATCAGGATGTGTCCAGCTGCAACTCTGTGACTGATGGGCCACAGACAGAGACCCTGCTCATCCTGATGGCCTCTCTTTGGGGACATTCTCCCACCCTGCAGCACCTGTTTTCTCCCACCTCTCCTGCCTTTTTCTTAAGGTTTCACCCTTCTTTCAACAGGCAACCTGAACCAACTACCCTGCACCTCCCCTCCCTCTCTGAATCCCAGCTAGTCTTCCTCTTGTTTTCTGCCAGCTACTATCCTGGAGTTAAAAATAACAAGGAATTTACAGTCCTTGACCTTGAACTTGGCCAAGCGCTTCCACAGAGTTTGTGCAGTGTCAGCAGAGCACTTCATGGCTCACCCTGGGTTTTCCTCCATCTCCACGAGTCTTTTCCCCAGGGCACAGCATTGGGATGCTGTCCAGAGTGGCACCAGCTGAGAGAGATGCTGTGAGCTGGCCATGTAAGAGGGGTGGCCTTGCCACAGGCACGGGAGCTGGGCGGGCTGGGATCCTGGGAGTTCAAGTCCCCAAGGTGTCATGGGATTTTGGGATTTTGTCACATCTTTTCACATTTTCTCTAACGCCATTTCCTTTGCTGATGTCATTAGCATGGATTTAGAAAGGTTCCCAGATTTTCTCCTCCATAATTGGGAACTCAGGAAACTCACAGGAAACTCGTTTCAGTGTCATTGTCTTTCGAAGGAAAACTGAGATTGTCACGTAATGCTGGGACTCTTGCAGGCACAGCCCTGGACACAAGCCCCCAGCCCACGTTTGCAGGTCACTGCTATTTCAGGGACATGACGAGTGTCCCTTCACGTGTCTCTTACGTGGGACGGAGCTGCTGTGACTGCGGCAGGACTCTGTCACCAGGGGGCTGTGATGGAGTCTGGGGATGTGGCCCCAAGGTGCCGAGCAGCTCCCAGCGTTCTGCAGGGTGTGCTGGGCAGGGCAGAGGGCTGCGGGGAGGGAGCAGGCAGTGCTGCTGGTGTTTCTCTGGGGATGCTGCCTGGCTACTTTTTGCCTTGTTGTTTCCTGGAGCGGGGGCAGTAAGGTTTGGCTCATGGGAAGGGAGCCCACGGGGAGTGGGAATGATTCATTGACTGAATTAAGCAGATTTATGAGGTTATTTCTCAAACGTGTGTGTCATGCCATCCTGGCTTGGCTGCACCACAGCACTGCTGCCAGGGCAGAGCCTGCCAGACCACAGCCCTTCCAGCAAAACAACTCTAGTGGGGAATAAAACTGGGATAAACACAGCAGCACTGGCTTGGTCTGTGCAGGAGGCCACGCATCCACAATTTCCCAGGGCCAGGCTGCTGCTTTTTGCAGTCACTGAGGAGCCCTGGGCAGGGGAAGGGAGCAGGGACACACCATGGCCCAAGGAGTTTGCGCTGTGGTTGGGAATTTCAAGCTGAATAGTAACTTGCTGGGGAAAAGGTGCAATTTCTCCTTGTTCCCTTGTCTTGCAACATCTGAGTAGCCCTCCCAGGAACTGGGGGCCAGTGTTCTGCAGAACAGATGTCCCACTGGACATGCCGTTGGGGCCACAAATCATCCAGGAAGGATGCACCGCTAGAGCTGTGGTGTCTGTGAGAGGCTCGAGCCTGTGGGACCATGCCAGTCCATGGATCCCAACAGGGACAGTGGGAGGAACTCAGGATGCGCAGTGCCTGCTCCCAGAACAGGGCTAGGGTTGGGGACCCACAGCTGAGATTGTGCTTGGGTAATTCCATGGAGGGTCCATGCCTGAGGAAAGGACACTGTTTGAGGATGGTCCAAAGGAAACGCTCACCCATTCCTTTGGATGCCCCAAAGGAGATCCCAGGCAATGTTTCCCAGGTTCGGTTTTCTATCAGCACTACCTCTTATCCATGAGGGTTAAACTCAGGTGTGCATCCAGCTTCTCCTTGCAGGTACTGAGACTTTCCCATCACCAATGAGCTCCCCCAGAAAACATCACCCCTCCACTTGGAGGGAACTTTGGCGTCCTCCCTGCAGTGCCCACCACGCCCTGGGGCCACCATGGCCAGCCCCGTGGCACCCCCAAAGCAGGGACAAGCCTGTCTTGCTAAATGAACAGAAAATGAGTCCTGGGACATTCCTGCCTGAGATTAATTTAAAATCTACTAAAAGAGGTTACAGCATTCCAAGAAATGTGTCCCTGGGAAGCTGCCCAGTGGGAAAGAGGACAGACCCAGAACATCCCAGCAGTTGAGGGAAGATTGAAAACAAGCTAGGAATAAAAAGATGACTATATATATAAACACGCTGGGCAGAAAAGCCAGCGCCTCAGCCTATGTTCTTTGGTTGTTGTTGTTGTTTCTAAAGTTTTGATTTGGAAACTTGCTGCTATTTATAGCCCTCCCCTTTCCCTGCAGTGGTTACTGAGCTGATCCCTTCCAGATGCTGGTTCCTCACTGACCTGTGCTGGGGGGGCTGTGGGGAGCTGGGGATTATTTTGCAGCATTGCAAAACTGGGGATACCGATGGGAGGAGGGACAGCCGCAGCGCCCGTGTGAGGGTGGGTTCACAAAGCACTTGTCAGGAGTGAACCCACGGGCAGGCACCAAGGCTGCTCAGCTGCAAGAGCAGCTGCTGGGGAAAATCCGTGACATTCTCCCAGATCCATTCTCTGAAAGGATGAAAGAATTCCCTGTCATACAGCCCCAAGGAACCTCAACATTCCTGCAGAGCTTGGATGTGCCCTTGGCAGCTCCCTGTGCAGACAGCCCTGGTCCCTGGGATATCCCTGTGATGTCAACATCTCTGTCCACCTCCGTCAACATCTCTCCCCACCTCAGAAGGTTGAATGAGTTGTAGGAATCCCACGGAAAATATGAGTCTGGGCTTCCCTGCCTATGAGAGAGGTTTGGTGGTGACTCAGTGGCCAGTAACCAGGGCAGCAGCATACAAACAGGCAGTATGGAGCACGAGGCGGGGCAAGGGATGGAGTAGGAGGCATGCTGGAGACTCATAGAATTGGTCCCTGGCTCCTTGGCTGGTGATAAGGAGGCTCAGGGTATCTATGCTGCTCCATGATGAGGTGGGGGTTCAGGGCCTGCTTGAGAACTACCAAGGAGAAGGTACTCTGTGTCTCAGGACAGCAAGGCGAAGGCTTCCGGGAGCCTGATGCTGCTGTGTCTCGGTATGGGCACAATGGAGGTTCCCTAGGACAGTTCAGGCCCTCCCAGCTCAGATGTTGCAGCCCAGGGGAGAGCTTGTGGGTCTGGAAGCAGCCGTTCCTTTTTGGGTGCCCTCAGTGGGTGGCAATGGGCAGCAATAGGGTAGCTGTGATTTCAGGACTTTTCTCTGCCTTTGCAAGAAAACTACTCCTGAAAAGCATCACAGAACAGCTCTGGTCTTACCTCTCCCATGATTCCCCCGTTCCAGAACAGATCAGTTTTAGAACACCTTCAGCAGGTTCTGGGTCTGTGTGCTGGGTCAAGCAGAGACACCCTGGGGTGCCTGGCCATGGAGGAGACTCTCCCCGGAGTGCTCCTGTGCCCCCAGCTCTGCAAAGGAGACCCGGGGAGAGCCCTGGAGACTGGCCCCGTGCTGGAGCTAGGGGAGCCGGGGAGAGAGAACTGGAAACAGGGAGTTTTATGTAATCTGAGTTTACTAGAGGGGGATTAACATTCTCCGGAGATGCTGTGAGCATTTCAGGATGGCTGATCCTTGGGAGGTACTGTTTGTACCTAGCTTCCCCCAGTCCCACTCCCCTGGCTCGAGATGCCTCCAGCTCGGCATCTCCCCTGGACAGTTTGGCAGTGAATTGGGATTAACCCGAGGGCACTGGGAAACATTTCACTTGTGAATAGGATGCTTCAGGGCAGTAGCGTCCTGGTCCTTGCTGGATGCCCTGGTGTGCCAGGACGGAAAGGAAAGGAGGCAGAGGTGTGCTCTGTGCTGCAGAGGTGGCTCTGTCTGAGTTACTGTCACTTCCTCAGCGGGGACACGCCGGGGGAGGTACTGGCTAATGGAGAACGGGCTGGAGAGCTGCGGACACCCCATCTCCGAGCCTGAACGTGCTAATCGTGACCCAGGCTCCGCATCCTGCTGCCTGATGGGTGCTCTAGGAAAGCCAGAGATGCCCAGGCTTGGTGGGAAGGGGAGGGGGAGGTCGGGGGCCAGCTCTGAGTCACGGCCTTGGCCACGCTCACCGCCGCCCGGCCGGCTGATGACGTCGTGTCACCCGATTTTGTGGGAGGAAGCAGCAAACGCTGAGCTGTCGCCACAGCAACAGCTGTTTTTCTGCACGCCTGGGGAAATGATGATCCCATGGGATGTACGTTTTTGGGCTGGTCCCTCTGCTTGCTCACCCCTAGCCTTGAACACACTCCTACGTCTTCCTCAGGGTACTAGCTGAGCTGAGTGGGCAGCGAAATTTTAGGGCTTTTTGAGCTATTTTGGGCCGTGCCGTGAGACACCGTGGGCAGTCGGAAGTGATAGGTTTTGGTTCCTGCTCCCAGGAAAACAGCTGGATTGGGGATGGGGGTGGCCGGGGCGGGGCAGGGTGCAGGGAACCCCCGGGATGTCCGCAGAGAGCAGCCAAAAAGAACCCGGGAGCTGTGGTGGCCAGGAGGGCTGGGAAGATGCCCATGGCTGTGCAACATGGGGGGGAGCTGGGGAGGATGCTGGGGAGGCTCCGCAGCCGCCCGGGAACACCGCCCTGGTGCAAGGGCTGTGGGATCAGCTGCTGGAGAGCAGCAGCGACTCGTGGCTCAGCCCTGGGGATTTTTGTTCTGTGTTTCCTGAGCTGCTGTTTCAGGCACGCCAAGGTGTGGGTTGTTTTCCGAGAAACCCTCTGGCTCCGCCAGGCAGGCACGTGTGGGGACGATGCCACCCGCCAGCTGGGGGCACAGCCGTGGCACTGGCCAGGGGCTGCACAGCTCCAGCATTCAGTAAGGACAAAAGGAACTGCCGGGCGATCCTGCAAGGAAGGGGTAGAACAGCCTGGAATGACCCGCTTTGGAGCAGCACGCCTGGGTCTGTTTCTGCCTCTCTGTGTGGGCACATCCCTCCCCAGGGCTCCCTGTGCTCGGCGGGGCCAGCAGCCTGCCACTCCAAGAGCAGAAGTTGTCCCCGGCAAGAGGAGCAGCGGGTGGCAGCGGGGACACCCCGGGCAGAGCCTCGTGCTCCTGCTGCTCCCACCCACTTCGGTAAACAAGTCCCGGGAACAGAGATCTGAGTCATCCACCAGCTCAAAAACACCCAAACATGGTCATGGCCAAGCAGCGGCTCCTCCGTGGGCCAGAGCCCGGCGGGCCAGGTGCGGAAGGGGCTGCAGCAGAGCTGGGCACAGTGAGGTTCCGCGGGACCCTGCAGGGAGGATGCAGTGAGGATGCAGCAGCCCTTCCCGGGACGCATCCAGACAGAGTCATTGGTGCGACAGCCAGAGGCTTGAGGCTCTCTGTCATCCCGTGGCCGTGACGTGCCCAGCTGGGCACAAACCAGGATGGCCTGATCCTGCCGTGCGTCAGCCCCTGCAATGCCAGTGGCGCCTTCCGAGCCTGCTCCCTGTCCAGGGAAGGATATGACAGACATGGGAATGTTACGTCTATGGCAAACACCTAAAGAGACCAGTTTAAATTTTAAAAAAAGTCCTATTCTGCACGACTGCATTCAGCAGCAGTATGATACTGCTGCGGACAGAAGCTTTTTGGGTGTCCCAAGGCACCTCGACCTGGAGACCCAGAGTTCATAGGGTCGAAGCAAGGTAGCAGTGGGTCCGGAGTGGGATCCAGCTGGCTGTCTCCAGCTTCTAAAATTACAGGGCACAGCACATCTCAGCTTTCAGCCCAGGGGCCCTCCCCACCAGACTCCTTCCATGCCAATGAGGCATCATCTGTGGGATCTGTTAGACATGAAAATTGGGAGATTCCCAAAAGAAACAATTTGCAGAAGCACAGTGCCTCTTTCCAGGTTTGCAGTTCATTAAAAATAATCAGTCCTGCCTGATGCAAAAATTAAGCTTGAAACGGGAAGAAAATGTTTTGTATTTGATATGTCTGGGAGCTGATCCTTCCTGGAAGTGGTCTGGGCTGGAAAGCCCCTTCAACTTCTTCCTCAGCCTGCCCAGACCCCAGAGCCTTGGTCAGTACATGTGGGGATGTGTTCCCCACTTCTACATGGTCTCTCACCAAGACATCTGGAGGGATGAGGGGGATTCAGGTGAGGAGGATTTTGAGGGCTGCGGACCTCAAAATCAGTGCTAGAAAATGCCCTGGAGGAGGTTGCCCTGTGCTGCTCACAGCTGGTGGCAGAAGGTGTGAGAGCTGGTGAGCAGAGCCAGGCTGAGCAGGGCAGCTTGCAGGCTCATGGGAGGAGGAGGAGGAGACTGAAGGGTGAGCCCTGGCAGCATAACCTGCCAGTGATGGGACCATCCCAGGACTGGGATGCAGTGAGATAGGTTGGAAGCAAGGGTACCAGGTCAGCCTCAGGGTTTGGTTTCTTACCTCAACTTTCCCCATGTGCTTTCTACCTCCGTCTGTCCTGCTACCCTGTGGAGGTAGGAAGGGAAAGGCATTTTTGGCCTGGTGCCCACTTGTCACTGTGACGGGAGCAGCAGGCAGAGAGCAGATGTGCTTATATAGAGCACTGTGCCTGGCTCCTGGCACCCGGCTCCTGGATGCCACAGGGCTGAGCACACTGTGGTGACTGGCCTGTGGCCGGGGTGGGGGTCAGATGGCCAGAGACCTCCAAGCTCTCTCTGGGCCATGAAGCCCTGGCACTTTCCCACCCCAGATGCCGGCCCCTCTTGGCCACAAGGGCTGAGCTGAAATGTCCCCAGGGTGGTGGCAGGGGGCAGGGGCTGGTTCTTCCAGCCCTAGGCAGAAGTTGGTGACCCCAAGCCATGTGGCACAGATGCAGCCCAAGGGTGGGCTGCCAGATCCAGGGCCTGGTTAGACACCCACCTCTTGGAGGGGCATTTTGTCTTCTTGCTTGAGTTCCTGCAGCCCTGGAAGGTCTATCCTGGCCCCAAGCCAGTGCCTGGATTAATTAGTATTGTGGCACTACCATGCTGCAGGAGTGCTGTTTGCAGCAGCCCCTGGCTGCCTGATCGCGCCCAGCGTGTGTGCAGAGTGACCCTTGCCCCTGCCCCGGCCAGCTCTGCCCGGTGCCTGCGGGTCACCTGCCCGCAGGGCTTCTGGTGGGGGCAGAAGGAGGGGAGTGGAGCCAGGCCAAAGCTGTTAACAATGGCACGTTCCTGCTCTGTTTCCCCAATACAGGAATTCTGAGAGGTCACAGCCTCGGTGGTTCCAGTACTGCTGGGATGCCCCACACAGCCAAGGCACAGGGTCTCTGTGTGTGCTCACATGTCCCCACACATGTGCTCCTTGCCCTAGGCATGAGGCTCCAGCCATGCAGGACTGCTGCTGCCACAAACCCCTTAGCGTAATCCAGGCCTGGCCTGAAGCAGGGATTTGCTCCTAGGCAGAGAAGGACCTTCCTCCATTCCGTGCAGTGATATGGTGGCATTCGGCAGGAGAGGTGTGAGCTCTGTCACAGCTGCATTGGACATGGCGAGACACAGCTGGGGCTGCCAGAAGTGCTGCAGGGTGCTCTCGGGGTGCTCAACCCTGTGAGAAACAGGAGCAGCCCATGGCATCCTGAAGGGAACAGCAGCTGGGGGCAGAGCAGGAGGGATGGGTGCCCTTGCTGGGTGCAGGTTGTCAGTGCTGGGTGTCTGTGGGTGCTGGGTGCTTCTCTAAGTGTGGAATTACAGAAGAGTGAGCAGTTACAGGAAGCTGGGCAGTGTTTCCCTTTGTCCAGGACATCTGATAAGCTTTTGGGTAGTACTGGCTCCCAGGCACTGCTCCACCACCCCAGGAGTTTTGGCAGCCCTGTTTCACTACCTAGTAGAGCTGGGAGCTCCAGCTGTGCAGCAGAACCCCTCCAGGACCTGGAGGTTTAGAAGGATCAGGTGACATGGAGGGAGAGAGGTGGGCAGCATCCCTGCTCCAACTTCCTGGAGGAGCAAAGCCCAGGCACTGCCAGCTGGGCTGGGCTCCAGCACTTTGGGCTTAGCTCTCTGGCAGTGCCAGCTCCGGCTGGAGGGGTGCTGGCACCAGACTGCTGTCCCAGGGTAATCCCTGGCCCTCTGCAGCCCACAGCCCAGACCTGCTTGCTGCTCCAACCCTTAATTCCCTAACAAGCCCTCCATTAATAGTAGCCTTTTCTGGGGTGGGAGGAGAGCAGGAAAGCCACGTGGGCCTGTCCCATGAGCGGGGCATCCTCCCTGGCAGCAGCAGAGTTTTGAGCAGTGACACCCGCTCTGGCTGTACCCCAAATGACAACACGCCAGACCCTGGGGACAGAGTGAGCCGGTCCCTGGCAGGGACTGACCCGGGGAAGAGACACAGCCCTGGGATCAGCAGGGAGCTTTGGAGCTGTTAGCTCACCTGCAGACCCATCTGTCCTCTTCAGTCCTGACACCTGCAGGCAATAGAGCACAGTCCCGGGCTGGTGGGAGGGGCAGGCTGCTGTGAATGCCCTCAGAGAGGGACAGACAGACTGCCTTGGCTAAGGCTCTTCCTGCCCTGGGGCGTCACTTTCCCTCAATGACAATGTCGATGATGCCAGCAGTGATGCAACGGCAGCCGGCAGTAGCTGTTGCTGTTACTGTAATTACAATAACAACAACAATAACAATAATTACCCTTCTGAGGAGCCTGCGGCCTGTGCTGCTCAGTGCTTTGCCATTCAGGCTCTTTGCCTGGGTCCTGGCCCTGCTCCTCTTGGTCCCTGAACCCCTGGGCTGTGGAGGGACCAGGCTCTGGTGGTGTCAGCACCAAGGATTTACGCCCCATGTCTGCTGCCGGACCCAAATTCCCAAAGTGAGGTTGCAGCAGCCAAACTGCTCACACTGCTCCCTGCAGTGGGGTCTCACCTGCACCCCTTGAGCCTGCAGCCACCCCAAAGGCTGCCTGGGGGCTGGCCATGAGGCTCTGGTCCCACTGAGCATGGAGCCAGGCATGTGCCTTAAAGCACGTGTGTGTGCGTGTCAGTGCCACGGGTGCAGGGCTGAGAGTGTGTCCCCGTGTGAGTGTGGTGTCCCACAGTGCTGGTGACACCAGGGACAGCAGCAGCACCACCACTGCCATTGCCACACAAGCTCTCTCTGGCAGGTGGCCCAAGCCCATGTCTCACATGCCCCTAGAGCTGCCCCTGCACCACTGGCCCACATGGAGACACTGGTGTTTGTCCGAGCACTGTCCCACCCAGCCTGGGACACCTTTGGGTCTGTCTCCCTGGAGTCACATCCCAGAAGTTTTCTGCATCTTCCTGCTAGACAGCACAGGTCCCTGCCACCGTGCTGTCTGTCCATCCGCTTTGGGCTTGTGAGAGTGCGGCTCCTGTGCCTTGGGGTGACCGGCTCAGCCCCCTCAAGGCTCCCCTCATTCCTGGCCATCAGTGCGGGCTGTGCTTGTGAGCCTTGCTTTGGCCCTCCAGTGTTCCTGTCCCTACTTCCCCCAGCCACTCTGAGTACCTGTTACATGCTGGAGCTGAGCTCTGGCCAGAGGAAGGGATGCTCAGGGAGGGAAGGCACCTGTCTCCCTGGCCCTGCCTGCCCATCTTCCCCGCCGCTCCCTCTCTGTGCCTGGCTGGAGTGGTGGGGAGCTGAGGCAAGGAGGGCTTTGATGTGCTGCTCTGCTTGGCGCCACAGCTTCTGGGCACAGCAGGCTGGCACCAGTGGGGCCTGGGCCGGGCGGCAGCTTCAGAGGTGCCTCTGGCTCACATCCCAGCATGGCGCTGCCTTGTTTGTGCCTGGTGAGGCCGGAACAGTCCCCAGCCCTCGGCTCCTGCTGGGATATGTTCCCAATAAGGCTTATGGAGAGCAGCAGGGCCAGTGGAGGCACTGCCCCGGGAGATCAGGCCACGTGTTACACAAGAGAGCAGGTGCTGCCCTGGGGATGGGGAGGGCGTCGGGGGGACAGGGAGACCCTGGGGGTGGCCAAAGAGGCAGTACAACTACAAAGCCTCCGGCTCCTGCATCGCTGAAGCTGTCCAAGAAATTGGTTTAATTGGGAGCCTCAATGGGAGGAAGCTGGTCCCAGCTGGAAGGCAGGGCGGCCGACATGCAGCGCCCACGGTCCCTCTGCTGCCGAGCGCAGGGCAGGGGCTGCTGCCGCGGCCGCGTGAGCTCGGCCCAGGGCGCAGGGGCTGGTGCACTGCTGTGGGGTCGGTGCTGGGAGGGAGACAGCCTGGAGAGACCCAGGGCAAGCTCTCCTGCTCTCTCCTCTCTCTGCAGCTGTCCCGAGGCTGATGGAGCCCCTTCACACCAAGATGGGATGGCACTGCAGCTTGGACCTTACCGGGACAGAGACAAGGCCCTGCATGCCCCGTGCTCACACCCACTCGTCTTGCACAAGCACCTGTGCGGTGTGTTCACCCACGGGTGTTCCCAGCCTGGCAGTCACCTCACTGAGGGAGGCCAGACAGACAGAGCCCAGCCTGGACTCTGCCTTTGCCCCCGCCTTCCCTGAGCCTCGAACCTTCCACAGTCCAAAGGTTCCCTCCTAGAGAATGAATAACAGGCTGCTGGCAAGGCTGCAGCCACCAGCCCCACGCCTGGCAGCGACCACCCCCTGCCTGCCCTCTGACTCTGGGACCATCTCCCCAGGGCACCAACCCAGCTGCAATGCCCCTGCCACCACATCACCTTTGCCACCTGTGGTCAGCCCATGCCGTGGGGGTTGGAGAGGAGGCCAGGGCAGCCAAGGGCCTCCAGCACCCCCAGACAAACCTGCCTGCATCACCCTGGCTCAAGGGCCCTTGGAGGCTTCTCCCAGGAGCACGGGGCTCTTCAGGAGCAGCAGCAGCTCTGCTGTGATGACACTTCTACCAGAGTTGGCTCATTGAAAACGGGGCCACACTGATGTTCCATGTTCCAGAGCACCAGAATGCTCCCAACAGGTCAGGAGTCCCATTTCATGCCTCTAGGTAACCTTTGGGACAGGAAGTTTAGCAATGTTTGGCTCAGAAGTGGCCAAGGACCATCTTTAACTTTGCCAGTGTGTCTTCTGCTGTGGACACAAAGGAATTACTCGATTGACTGAGAGGAGAGTGCAGGAAGGTTGAGGGGAAAGTTTCTCCAGGGGTGGGGGGGAAGACTGGAAGTGTTGTGCTGCTTTGCACTGTGCAAGTACAGAGCCCTCCCATACTCCAGGGGAGCAGGGGCTTCTTGCAGCCCATCTCTCCTACCTCTTCCAAGCCCTGGGTACCCCTGGTGCCTGCTGCAGTGAGCCCTTCACCTGAGGTCCCCTTCTCTGAAATGCCAGGGAGGCTCCACAGCAAAAAGCAAAGACCAAAAAATCACGCCAGCTTGTGATCCCGGAGCTGGGAGATCTCCTGCCACGAAGCCAACCCCCAGCCCCAGCGGGGTCACAGCTGCCAGCTGCAGCAGGCCAGGCCCTGGCAGGGCGGCGTGGGGCAGAGGAGGGCTCAGACACAACAAACACACGTGACCCCTGTGCGGCATAGCCAGCCCCAGTGATCTCTTGCCAGGACCCCGATGTCCAGCGCAGTGGCCCGTGACCCCTCTGGCAGCAGGGGCCAGCGACTCCAATGGGAGCAGAGAGGCCATCACAGCTGACCCACAGTGGCGATGAGATCTTGATTTTGCAGGGGCAAGGAGGGGTTTGGGGCCTTCTGGGGCTCTGGTCTGTCCTGCTGCAGCAGACCAGCAGCTGGCACTGGGGTGGCCCTGCACACCTTGGCTGTGTCAGCAAAAGCTGTGCAGACATTGTCAGGACCTGGCACCCTGCCCTGGCCAGCACAGCCAGTGTTTGCTTGGGGATGTCATTCCTGCTCTGTTACCGTCCTGGTGGCTCTCAGGTAACCTCCATCCTGGGTAATCATTGACTGGGCTGGGAAGGCTGGCAGGAGACTTCAGATTGCAGGGAGACCCGAGTGCTGAGCTCCGGGGACAAGGTCCATGTCGGTGTCTGGAAACAGGGTAAGCCTGGCACAGGGCTGCCCTCAATGCCACTGACACCAAAGTCATCAGCTGCCTGTCCCTGCCCTGCAGGCAGCCCTGGGCTCGAGTGGCAGGGGGATGTGAAGGAACAGGATGGAGAGATCAGCCTTGCCTTGGGTGCAGGTCAACCCTTGTCCCTCTGTTCTGGGGGGCAGGCAGTGTGGGTAGCTGCCTCCGCAGGCAGGGCACCAGGCAGGGAGCTGGGGGTCAGGTATGAGACGAGAGCTTCTCCAACAGAGACAATCCCTTTCCTGACTTGTGTCCTCTTGTAAGTCTTGGCAGAGTCTGGAGCTTGGCGCCCGGATTTCCCACACTGATTTTCCTGGGGATTATGTGGTTTCTAATGATCAATTAAAGCAAATTGGCCAGGTCCCCTAGGCCCCTAAATCCCAGTTAATCCCTGGCACCTTCTGTAACGCCAAGTGCTCATTCATTAAGTGGCCGTCCCACGGGGAAGTGTTTGCTCCAAGCATGGCTCTTCCCACATGAAACCTTCCGGGTCTGGGTTGTTTGTCTGGGTTCGAGAACTTGCTGTTTCTAATTGAGTTGTTTATCCTGGTGCTGTTTGCTCTGAACCAATCTCCCTTTCTTGGCTGGAATGAGGAAGTTCACTTTCTCGGGAACTTTTTACTGCTTAGCTGCCTCCTTATCTCCACTAATGATCCCATTAACCTCCTAAGAGCTGTCTCACTGGCTCTGGCATGGACAGGCAGGAGGCATCTCAGGTTGTTTGTGTCTTTTGCACTCTTGTCACCCTCCTGCATGACCCAGCTGTTTTCCACCTCCCTCAGCAACTTTTGTCTTTGGTGCTGTCGTTGAACAGTATCTCCTGCTTTTCCCTAACACAATCCTACACACTCCTTCCCCTTCCCTTTTCTCCTCTAAGCTTGTCTCCTTGGGGCTTTTTGACCTTGTTTCTACCTAGGAAGCTGAAGTCCTTTTGCCACAGCAGGTCCCACAGCTGTCCCAGCCCTGGGGAGTGTCTATCCAGAGGATTACACACAAAGCCACCTCACCACAGGTACAAAGCTGTGGCTCCCTGTGTGCTGGCCCATGGCAGAATGTGGGCAGATGGCTCCTCACTGGGCTCCCCTTTCTCCAGCTGGGTGGAGATGAAAGGACAGCCAGCATGTCCCAGAAGCATGGCACCCCTGTGCCACAGGCAGAAACCTGCAGGGACAGCTGGACCCAGCCAGACCAGAGTCATGGAACCATAGAATCCCAGAATGGTTTGGGTTGGAAGAGACCTCTAAAGGTTGTCTATTCCACCCTCCTGCCACGAGCAGGGACACCTTCCACTAGACCAGGTTGCTCCAAGCCCTGTCCAACCTGGCTTTGAGCCCTTCCAGGGATGGGGCAGCCACAGCTCCTCTGGGCACCCTGTGCCAGGGCCTCACCACACTCATTGTAAAAAACCCCTTTCCTGTATCCAATCTAACTCTGTCCCCCTTGTCCTATTGCAACAGGCCCTGCTGACAGGATTTTCCCCCCACAGGACTTGACCAGGCTGGGGACACAGCTGCAGCCCACAGCCCACAAACCATGGCATTATTTTTATTTTTCCCAATGGGAAAACTCATCCTGCAGCACAGGAGGATGCAGGAAGGATACCTGAGGACTGAGGGAATGAGCCAGCTGCTGTCCTTAGGCATCCCCAGCAGGAAGAGGTGCTGTGCCCGGGGCAGCTGCTGGCGGTGAGGTCTCGGCAGGAGCGTGGTGCACGCTGGGGCGGCTGCGGTCTCGCTGCCAGGTGACTGCCGCTGTTTGTTTCACTTCCTGATACCAACAAATGCCTGCGGCTGGCTGTCAGGGCAGGGTGCTGGGGACACAAACCACCAGGGAACACCGCGTACCCATGGGAGCAGCCCTGCTGCGGCCCCCGCCCCGACACCGAGCCCTGGGCACACGCAGCCCTGCCCTCTGCTGCCGCCCGGGCTGGCTCTGGCAGGTCCCCATCCCACTGGGGCTGTGGGGGGACAGGGGATGGCAGTGCTCCTGGGAGGGGGGACAGCCCCGTGACCCGTCCTGGGGCCAAAAGCCCTGAGGGGGCTGGCGGCTGGCACTGCTGGGTCCTGTCTCAGCCCTGAGCAGAGGGCACAGGCCCGGGCTGGCTCCCCAGTTACGTAAGGGTGGCACCAGGACAACAACAGCCGCTCCACAAGGACTGCCTGTGCCATTTTGGGACGTGCTGCCAGAACTCCACATGTGCCAGTGCCCGTGGGCTGACAGTGCTGGCAAAGGGCACGGCTGCGTGTGCCTGTGGTGGGCAGCCCTGCCAGCAGCCCCTGGCGTGCACGTGTGCTGAGAACAGCTCCCTTCCCTCTGCCTGCCATGGCGGCCTGAAACCTCCTACCCAGCTGGGACTGCTTGGAGGTGTGCTGGGGTCTCAGCCTGGCCCTACCTTGGAAAAAGCCCTTCCCAGGGGACATGAGCAGAGGGGAGACTGAGGCATGGCAGAAGGCTTGGTGATTTGGGGAAAGAGATAGGTTAGACAAGGACTCTCAGCTCTGAGCAGCCTCTGGGCACAAGTGCAGCCCCAAATGGGGTGCCCTCCCTCCTTGCCCCCCACCCACCCTGCTGCAGGGCTTCTCGGGGGTGGGCTCTGCATGTTTCCTTCGTTGCTGGTGCATCCCCACGCTTGCATCTCTCCCTCTCCAGCTGCCCCAGATGGGGGGGTCCCAGTGCTCATGGAATGCTTGTGCAGGTGTCCTGGGAGGCTGCTGCACACAGAGCCCAACCACCCTGGCTGCCTGCGTAGGCTCCAGCTGGTTCTTGCTCTCACCATGCACCAACCCCCGTGGCACCGAGCTGCGGCTTGCTCAGGGCTGGCACCACGGCTTCCCCTTCCGAGAGGGTGCCCAGGCCTGCAAGCGTCCCCGGGCAGCTGCGGTGGGCTGACCTGGATCCATGGGGGTGCTGGGCACCAAGGACTGCGTGGAAAATCCCCTGCATGCATCTGTCTGCAAGGCTCCCGCAGGGCTGGGCTGGGCTGGGACATGGTGTTTGGTTTGAGGAGCAGGGAGGCACACAGTGTTTGAGGCACTGGGAAGGATGTTGCATAAGGCCCTTCTGCCTGGCTGGAGTGGAATCTCCCCAGGAGAACCCAGCAAAGGAGTGAGAACATGCAGGGCTGTATCCTGACCCTTGGGCAGATCCTCAAATCCTGCTGCCCTCCCTGTGCTGCTCCAAGCCCCCTCCCAGGCTGCTGCTGGCCTGTGCTTGCTGCACTGAGTGTCACCTACACAGGCTTCCCCCCCTCTGCGACACCGTGCACCCCCCGAGCCCTTTTCTCTGTTGTGCCCCCGAGCTGAGCCCGTCGGGGTGGACGCAGGGCTGGCTTGGGGGGCACTGGGGGCTGAGGGCAGGCCGGGTGCGGGGTGCCCGGAGGTGTGGGATGCTGGGCTGTGCGTTAACCCCTGGGGCAGCATGGGGCAGCGGGCAGCTGGGGGCTCTGCGAGGGCTGCCCTGTGCCATTGGCTGGCACCATGTCACACCATGCTGCAGGACGGGAAAGCTCTGCCTACCCGTGGGAGGAAGGCTGAGCTCTGAATTCAGCAAGTGGTTTGGGTGAGTGGTTGCAATGAGTGGGTTTGGCGCTGCCCGTCCCCGTGTGCCTCTGTGCAGTGCAGACCCCAAGGCTGTGGGGAGGGGACACAGGATGGGGAGAGGTGGCAAATAGGACTCCCAGCGCCATCACTGCCCACCTTGACTGCAGTTGGATCGAGGGGTGCAATAAGAACAAATGGGGCACAGAGGTCACTGCTGCAGGCCAAAGCTTCCCCAGCCAAGAGGGGCCACAAGCAGCATTTCCCAGGATCCGCCATAGTGACCTGGCCGGGGCAAGCACAGCTGGATCCAGCTGCCCTGCAGAACAGCCCTTCCTGAGAGGCTGGCAGCACAGGGCTCTGCTGTGTGTGTGTGCCACAGGCTGCTGCAGCGCCCGTGTGTGCGAGGGATGTGTATGGATGAGGTAGGGGCACCTGAACCTGTTTACACACACAGGGAAAGTCATGCCACACACACGTACTCCTGAGGCACACGCGTGTGCCCTTGCACTAGAGCCCTTGCAGGGCTGCCTGCGCAAGGCTGCTGTGGGGTCACTGTGCTGGGACAGACAGGACAGGGAGACGAAAACCACCCAATAGTGATTTCAAGCCCCCGTGGCCTGTGTTTTGCTGTTTACCCGGCGTTTCCAGGGTGCCAACCACCCCCAGCTCCACGATGACTCACACAGGGCTGGGGCTGAGCCGCCCTCACCACGGCAGAGACCTGAAACCGCGTGGAGCTGTGCTGCCTCAACACAGGGCACGGCCACCTACCTGCTACCCTGGCCCCGGGCACTGCCGGCCCAGGGATGGCTGCAGATGGCCCAGGAGCTGTGTCCTGGTAGAAAACCCTGGGGGAGGGATACTGCACCTTGCTTCAAACATCCTGCCAGCCTGGGGCTCTGCACAAACACCTTTGGGCTTTAACCTGTAGCAGCCATCAGCAACCCCAGAGACGGAAAGTTTGGGGTTTTTTTTGCCCTCCCTCACATTCCCCATGAGGTTGAATCAAAAGCTGGCTGTGCCCTTGAACATGCTTGGGGCATCCTCTGTCCCTGTCCAGCACTGCTCAGTCCAGATGACCCATCCTCTTAGTCTCTCATGTTTTGAGATGGCCCAAAATGAAAGAAAAACCAAACCAAAACTATCAATGATGGCTATGAGAACAAACACACCAGAGGAACAACAGAGCTGCGGGTACACACAGCTCCATACAGCCTGAGAAGAGCCTCCTTCCTGCTTGTGCCCCAAGTCTGCCCTGCACAGGGGACACAGACCTGCAGGTTCACGGCACTTTTCCCTACCACACACCCAGCCCCTGGGCTGCCTGCTCACATCTCCAAAAACCCATCTTGGCTCAGCCAGGGCCATCTAGGGGGAACTGAACCCCCCTGCAAAGCTGGGGAGCTGCCAGGCTTTCCCAGCTGGGGAACAGCACCAGCCCAACATATTCACCAGTCCCATCCGTGCAAGTCCCAGCCTCTTCCCCAGTGCCATCACTCTTCCCCTCCTTCCCAGCCACAGACACAGCTTGGGGCACAGGTATATATAAAAAGTAGAGTTTATTGCCATTTCTATCCAGATTTACACAACAGTGTCACCGCTTCTGACATCAAAAGCAATGTCCCGTCACGTCCCAGAGAACAGGCCAGGGACAGAGGGGAGCCCAGGAGCACAGGCTGGCTCCTGCACCTCAGTGGGTTAGAGCACAGCCTGGCTTGTGCCTCTGCCCAGTGTCAGTCCAGATCCTCCCAGCGCTGCCGCACGGTTCTGTCACGTGGGATGCCAGAGAGGAGCAAATCTGTCCCCTCCTTGGTGCCACTTGCAATAGTTGGCTGCCCACTGACAGCCGCTCACCATTCCAGTCTGCCTTCGAATGCCCCAGCTGTTCAGATGGGCACGGCTGGCCCAGAGTGGGCACCCCACAGCCTCAGTGGCACCTCTCATGCGCATGTTTATACACAGATACAGCTACAGAAGATGCCCAAACTAATAAAACAAGCTTTTTTCCCTTGTAATCCCCACACTGCTGTGCGTTCAGCCATGGACTGTGCTGCAGCTGCCACCTCTGCTGCTGCTCAGTCTGGGTCAGGTTCCAGCAGGCTCCTGGGTGGCTTGCGGGACACATCTGCTTCGCTCACTGAACATCGGTGTCCCTCCAATGTCAGGCTTTGCCAGAAAGAGACACCCCCAGCAGAATGCAACCACGGCCTGGGGCTTGGCGTGCGCTCCTTCCAACCGCAGGTCACCATCACGGTGCCGAAGACTGCCCAGCGCGGGACAGGCACCACAGATCTCCTCCTGGCACCTGGCGGGCGGCTGGATGGGGAGGGGGGGTCAGCTGCCCGTCTTCCTTTAGAAGAGCATCCTCACGAAGGAGACGGCTGCTGGCTCTGCGGCCTGGCCAGGGCTGCCCGAGGGGCACGGCTCAGTGCCAGGGTCTGGCAGTCCTTCGTGTGAGATGAAGGCGGAAACGATTTTGCAGGAGATTAAGTAGAAAGAGTTCTGTGGCTCTGCCCACCCCGAGGACAGAGCCACCTTACACCGCAGAGCCCCCGGAGCGCTGGGCCGGGGCAGCCACCCCGGGGCTCTGCTCCTCAGGGCACAGCACCTCTGCTGGGAGCCGGGACTGGAACTTCTCCAGCTGCTCAGGGCTAGCCAGGGTCTTCAGGAGGCTGTTCTCACGCTCCAGCTGGGAGTTTTTCTCCAACAGTTCCTTGATTTGCTCTTTCAGGACCTCCACCTCCTCCCGCACAGCATACATCAGATGATTTTTCACAAGATCCTGCAAAAGGCCATGGAAGAGACCGATCAATGGAGAGTAATGCCCCGGGGATTGCTCCCTCCCTTTCCCAAGTGCTGGGGAAAGTGCCAAATGCTGCAGAAGCTTTTCCCAAGGACTATCCCTCCCCTTGGAACCCTGGCCAGGGCTGGGTGCTCACCCAGTATAGCTCCCTCAGCCGCCATCTCTCTGGTCTCTCAGAGAGAAGCTCTCTTCAGCCCCCTCCCCTGCCCCGGGATTTGGGGGGCTGTAGTTCCTGAGCTAGGGAACCCGGCTTGGTCAATCCCAGACCCCCAAAGGCCCTCTCCACGTCCACCCTCGCTCCCTGCGCACTGCGGAGCGGCTGGAGCCAATGAGCTTCGCGGCGATCGCAGACAAAGAGTAGCTCTGCCTGGCAGCGGGATGCGGAGCGGGGACCCCCGTGGGCAGAGGGACCCCCCGCCCCGGGCACAGCACCCGCGCGGTGACGGGGGAAGGTGCGGGGAGGGCAGCGCTGCAGCTCACCATCGCCTGCTCGATCTTGTTGTCGATGGCCACCACGCTGGCTCCGGAAGCGCTGGAAGAGAGCGGAGAGGCGGAGGGTCAGCACCGAACACCTCCCGTCCACAGGGGTCCGCGCACCGCCGCTCCTCCCCCCCACCCCAAGGGAATCCATGAATCCAGGCACGGGCCGCGGGCGCCCTTCACTCCCGGAGCAGCAATGCCCCCTCCCCATCCATCGGGGTTCGCGGCGGGCCCCCCCGGGCACCGGGACGCCCGTTCCCCCGGATCTCTGCGGCGAATGGCGGAGGCACCGCGGCGCACCGGGGCTGCCCCTACCTGTTATCGAGCTTCACGGAGACCACATCCCCTCCGAGCAGGGAGGAGAAGAAGGAGATGGAGAAGTTGTGGAGCTGGTAGACAGCCACCTCCATGGGGGACTGGTACATGCCGGTGCTCATGGCTGCGGGCGCAGGGACGCACACACTCACACACGGAGCAGAACGCACTGCGGGGGC
>VZRF01004481.1:37602-49868 GCA_013396875.1 Vireo altiloquus
CCCCGGTACTGCCCCCCGGTACTGCACCTCTCTGCAGCCCCTCTGCCCCCTCCAGCTGAAGCACTGCCCGGCACCGTCCCAGTGCAAGACCCCCGCGCTTCAGCACTGTGCCCCCCCGAATCTGCACCCCACTCCACATCCCTCGGCTGTTGCAAGCACAGCCCTGGCACCCCTAGCACCCCTGGAACAACCCCCAGAGCCCACAGGCCTCAGCATCCCTTCCTGTGCTCCTGGCACCCAGGACGGGGGTTCGGTGGCGGGGAGAAGGGTGAACCCAGTGAACCCAGTCTGCATTTGGAGGTGCAGTGTCTTGGTGTGACTTTATAATATATTTTATGTCCCGCACAGTGAGGCCCCGCGACTGTCAAGGGGAGGGAGGGGGGAAAGGGGAGCCACGGGCATTCAAAACAAAACTCGGGGTGCAAAATAGAAACGGGAGTGAAAACAGAAACGGGCTGCTAAAAAAACCGGGGCGCTAACAGAAACGGGGGTGCAAAACAAACAGAAACAGGAGTGACAAACAACAGAAACGAGAGCGGAAAAACAACCCAGGCGTAAAAAACAACCCCAGGAGGGGAAATGAAAAACTGCGTGCAGAGCAAACCCGGGGTGCAGAACCAACCCAGGGTACAGAACACGCCCCGAGGTTGCAGAACAACAACTGCGCGGTGCAGAACAAACCCGGGGTACAGAACGACACCCTCGGGGTGGAGAACAGCCCCCGGGTACAGAACAAAGTGGAGGTACAAAACGAACTCGGGGTACAGAGCAAAAGAACCCCAGGGTGCAGAGCCACCCCGGGGTGCAGAACAACAAATCTCGGGTGCAGAACAATGACCTTGTGGTGCAGAACAAATTCGGGGTGCAGAACACGGGGTGCACGCCCAGGTGCAGAACAACAACCGCGAGAGGCAGACCAAACCTGGGGTCCACAACAACCTCGGGAGCGCTAAACGCCACCACGACGGGCGTCAGGAGAGTCCCGGGGTACAGAACACACCAGGAGCACAGACCAGCCCCAGCCNCTGGGACGGGCCCGCCCGTGGTTGTGTGCGTGTGTGCACACGCGTGTGCGAGCCCCGGGGCCACGACGGGTCCTCCCCTCGTCCGCAGAGCGACACAGTGCACGTGGGTCTCCTCCGGGGGGAGGAAGCAGGGCCCTGGAACGCCCCCCGCATCCCGGGGGCTGGGGCGGCACTGCCCACCCGGGGCTGCCCCCACTGCCCTTGGCCGCCCACTTATCTCTGCCCTCTGGATCTGGGCCTGCGGGAACTTTGCTCGGTGGCTGCCCGCTGCCCCTGCCCCCGGGGGCTCCTCACCCCTGCTGGCCATGGCGAGGCTGCTACTGGATGGCAGAGCCCACAGACGGCATAGTGTCCAAGAAAGCCTCAGTGCTGGCAGGGCATGTGCACCCCAGGGATGCTGTGCCGCCTGCGGAGTGCAGCTGGGCGTATGTGAGTGCCCCAGGACATGGGGTTTGATGTGGGGATGTGAGAAAGCATTTTCTCCCTGGTGGGCCCATCTGGGACCTGTGGGGGGGGATGATGCACATCCCCCTGTGTCAGCACTGCTCCAGCCCACGCAACACTGCTGAGCAGGGGCTGAGCAGGGTGCTGGCACTGCAGAGAGTAGGCAGGGCTCTGTCCCCCAAGTGCCGGGGCTGAGCAGGGTGCTGGCAGTGCAGAGAGTAGGCAGGGCTCTGTCCCCCAAGTCCCGGGGCTGGCCTGTGCTCCCCCCCCCCACCCACACCAGGCCCTACTTACCAGTCCCTCCTTCTGAAGAGACTCGGGGAGTAGGGCGGCTGGAAGGCCATGCCACCCTGACCCTGGTGCGGCCCCTCTGCTCCCAGGGGCGATGCTGGCTCTGCCCGTGGCTGCGTCCCCCCAGCTTGCAATGGCAGAGAGAGAGCCTGGGTGTTGGCTGCATCCAGGGGCTCCAGCCACGGGGTAAACATGCTGGGGGATGACCTCAGCTGCACTCAATTGGCCCTTTCAAGGCCGATGGCCAGTGTGCCATCCCGAGCTGCGCGGGTGCCCCCCTCCCTGGGGAGATGAAAGGCTTCTGTGTGCACTTGTCCCCACAGTGGCTGGTGGTGGGCTTGGTGGCAGCCCCTGGGACACAGCTTTGTCCCCTTGCTGGGACAAGTCCAGACCACCCACACCAGGGGTCCCTTGGCTCAGCTTCCCACTGCAGCTCACAAAGCATGCTGGCTTCACTGTGGAGAAGACATGAGAGGTGGGGAGAGCATTTTCTCCCACAATTGTGCCACCTTCTGTCTTCTGCAGAGAGGTGTCAGCAGGAGGGAGATGGGGTGGGCAGACCCCAGTCTGCCCCCAGCCCTGGCAGCTGTGCCTGCTTCCCTACCTCCTGTGATCTGGCTCCCTGAGTCTCAGCTCAGCTTCCTTCCCAAAGCAAGCCCTAAATCTTCAGTGGCAGGGACCAAGGGCTCCAGAATGGGCAGCCCAGAGCCTGGCTGGCACTCCTTGTCTCACAGCTTGAGGTTCCCAGTCCCTGCCTGGTACCTTTCTGAAGCAGCACTCAGGCACCAAGGACTGAGGGAAAAACCACACGTGCACAGACCACGCGCACAGGCAGCACACCCACGCGCCCACACCCCCTGCACACACACGTGTGTTTGCAGCCCAGAGCGTGTGCCCTGCACACAGGGGCATACCCTGCACACGCATGTGCTTGTCGGAGCGCCCTGCTCGCACACATGTGCAAGCACATCCGTTTAGCACCTGAAGCTGATGGTCTTGGGGGTCTCTTCCAACCTGAATGCCTCTGTGACCCCGTGACACACGCGGTGTGCCAGTCAATGCCTGCTCCGCGTGCAGATGCAGGAGCTGCCGGCACCCCCTGCACACGCTGCCCTGACCAACAGCTGACCCCTGGTGCCATCTCCATGTCCCCCTGCACAACGGGAGGGCACCCCCAGCCCACGGGTGTCACCTGCAGCCCTGCTGGCACCTCCACAGCGCTGCTGGATTCTGCTTTATGCCAGCTCTCCCCAGGAGCCCCTCTGAGCTGCCCCAATGCCCCCACAGCAGCAGGGTCCTACACAGGGCTCCTGCTGCACCCCAAGTGGTGGGGGGCCCTTTCCCAGCACCCCACAGCCCTGGCCTTCCAGGCTGCTGGCAGCTGCCTCCTCTCCCACCACCTGCTCCTGGGTGAGCAAGGTGGTGTGTTGCCCACCCTGCTCTTCCTAAAGAGCAGGGTGCCATGGACTCACCCCATGGCACCAGAGGCCACAGTGACGGGCGCTTGGAGCAGGCTGGGCGAGAGGCGCTGGTGCTGTGAACTGCACCCCCGTGGCAGCAGCAGGACAGCTTCTGTATCCACACACAGTGACAGGAGGTTCATCAGGCCGGGCCCGGCTCGTGCCTGTGGTTATTTCGGTAACAGCGACAGCAGCCGCAATACAGGCTAATTGTGACACTAATTGTTGTGCTCTCTGGGGGGAAAAAAGCACCCGTGGCTGTCATCGAGCAGCAAGGAGAGGTGGTGACACCAGCCAACGATGGTATCACCACAGCAGTGGCCCTGCAGGACACCCCAAAGCTGCCAGCAGCCCCTCAGCCCTTACACAGCCTGTGCCTCAGCCCAGAGGATGCCAGCCTCCCTAATGGGTGACATTAAGTGACAACACCCTCCTCAGCAATGGGACTTGGAGTTCTGCAGCCCCCACAGGGCTCTGCCAGGCTGGAGCAAGGGGAGATAGGGAGCAGGACAAGGGGATTATCTCTCGCTGCCTGGCATCCCACACCTGCACAGTGCTGTGGGTCAGGGGACGTGCCCTCTCCGACAGCCCCAGGGACAAGACGTGCTGCTGTGCTGAGCCCTGCGTGTTGGACCTGCACCAGGCACTGCAGTGCCGCACACCAGAGGATGCTCCTGTCCCGGCAGTGGCCGATGGAGCTGGAGGGGTGGTTGGGGCTTCAGGAGCAGCCCTGGCTCCCCAGACTTGGCTCTCCCCCTGCTCCAGGCTGTGCTCACAGCTCCGTGGCAGCGTTCCTGGCTTGCTCTCTCCCAAGGACTCAGCTCAATGGGAGGAAGGCCCTTCAGAGGGTCTGAGGCGTGGGAAATGTTTATAGCCTGGCCTCAGAGACACTGGAGAGCAAACTGGGAAAGGCGCAGAGCCAAGGCTGCCCAGGCTGCTCTGCAGAGCCAGATCTCCTGCTCCAAGGGTCAGAGCAGAGAGGGAGAGGAAAAGCTACTGCTTGCAAACACACAGCTAAAAAAACTCAGCCCGTCACAGCCCAAAATCCTGCAGCTGTGGTGGTGCCAGCCAAGGGACTGGGGATGCCAGCGCCAGGAACAGAGGGAAGTGTGGCTGGGGACACTGGTGATGGCTGGGGCCTGTGGGAGCCCAGAGCAGGAGGGGCTGGGTGTGGGACAGGGCTGAGGAGCTCCAGGTCTTGTCCAGCAGCTCTATCCTGGTTCTGGGAAAGGAGAGGTAATGCCAGGGGCTGCCCACGGGCAAACAGGCAGCTGGGTCATCTGCCATGCCAATGCCAGCATCCCGAACAGCAATTGCCTGCCCTGTGGCACTGGTGTGGGGCTGTTGTGCCAGTCCTAAGGGCTGTGGGCCTAGCACTGCCAGAGCACACCAGTTGTCCAGATCTTGGATTCCTCCTCCTGCAGGTTCCCTGGCTGAGCTGCTCCCTGGGGCCTGGCACTACTCCCCAGCTCAGCTGGTGCCCTCCAGGAGCTGCATGGGACACGCAGAAGCCCCATGCAACCAAGAGCTGTGCGACATGGGGACCCAGGTCATGCCCATCAGAGCCTTGGAGGAGTCATAAATCCCCCAACCCAGGGCATGTGCTGCTCCAGAGCAGTGGGTAACTGCTTCTGGGCACACCTGGAAGTGCCAGGGTAGGGATGCACCCCTTGCCTGCAGAGCTGGTGCTGCTGGCCTTGCCTGGTCCCAGTCCCAAGCCTGGGGACAGCAGAGTCATGTGTGGCCTGCACAGAGGTGGTGGCCTCTGCCATGCTGGGGAAGCCCAGGGAGGGTTTCAGTGAGGAAAAGCTGGAGGGGAAACCTACCCTTGGGAAGGCTGACAGGGAACATGTCCTCCTTCCCTTCATGCCCAGTGGAGGCAGAGTGAGCTCTGTGTCGGTGGGCAGGGGGCACAGGTGACCCACCCCGCCAGGCAGCAGGGATTGTGGTGTGGAGGCTCCTCCAACCTGTCAGGCAGTGTGGGGTGGTGGAGGGAGCCCTGGCAGGCTCCTGTGTCCAGCTGTGGGGCTGCCTGCTTCCTCCGATAAAGGTACTTGGCTGTACTCCCAGTTCTGTTTTTTTCTAGCATGCGAGTGCACACCCTCGAGCCTGCTGAGAGCTGCAATTTTTCTCTAACTTTGCCACCAGATCCTCTTCTTCCTCCTTTGCCCCTAGCAGCAGTTGCCTCCCAGCAGCAGTGTGAGGAGGGGAGGACAGAGAGGACCCAGGCAAGCCCTTCTCACCGTGTAGGAAGCCCCTGGACTCATGGCTTCCCCAAGCATGCTGGCATAGGAGAGGGGGAGGAAAAAGGGCTCATTTGGTTGTTACCAGCCCTGCATCATGTGGCCAAACATCCCACCTTGCTGGTGTTTGTCAACACCAGCTCCAGGCTGCTGCCAGCCCAGTGCAGGCACCCCGGTGGGTGCCTTGCCAGGGGCCGTGGGGCATCCTTGCACCTCACCGCTCCCCCCAAAGGGTCCCACAGCTGCCCAACGCTGAGATGAGGGTACCAGGTATGGCACAGCTCAGTGAAATCCCTGCAGCTTTCTCTGAGCATCGTGCCTGTCTGTTGGGGGGGGGGGGGGGCAGCTAACCCCCACCATGCTGCCCGCTCCCGTGGACCAGAGATGCCCAGCCCCAGCGAGGATGGCAGGCTGAACCCTTGGCAGAGCTTTAATCCACAAATCTGTCCGCAGAGCAAAGCGTTTCACACCCACGGGCCGGGGCTGGAGTCCTGTCATTGAACTCGCTGTTATCGCCTCCTGGCTACCCGCGCCCTGCCCCGGGGCTCCTGCCAGCCCAGAACTGCCCTTGCGTCTCAGCTTACTGTGCCATCCTGGACAGCCCCAGCTGGATCACCCCCAGATCCTGGCTGCCCTTTTCTGGTCCGCTTTCAGGGGAGTGCGGATGGAGCATAGGTAGTTGTGACACTGAAGGGATCCCCGCAGCACGAAGGCCACGCAGGTGGGCAGGGGGCTGCCAGCCTGGGCTCTGCCTCCCCCAGCTTTGCAGGGATCCCCAGCCCAAGAGAGGAATCCCAAAGTAGGGCCTCTGGCATGCTCCAAAAACAATGCCAGGCCCCTTTTCAGGCAGGAGCGGGCGCTCCGGAGCCCTGCTGGGCGCTGGCAGCTGCTGCCCTGCGGCGTGCGGGAGTGCCCGCTCGCTAATTGGGAGGCAGCTCGTTATGTAATGAGGACGGAGGCAGGGGAGCTGCGAGAGCTGTGCAGCGCACCCCACGCTACCCAAATCTGCTCTTCCAGCCCAGAATCAGCCCTGTTTATGGAACCCCTCAAGCCCTTCACTGGTCCCTTTCACAGGTCCTGGTGCTCTCCCGCCCGGCCGAACGCTCGGGGGGAGCCCCAGCGGCCCCACAGTGTCCGAGGGACAGCTGGACCCCGCTGGGGCTGCGAGGCCCGGGCAGAGCAGGGCCGGCGGGGGCCGGGGGCAGAGGAGCTGTGCTGGGCTGGCATGAGCCGGCACCCGCAGGAGGTCAGGCAAGGACACGCAGGGCGGCACAGCTTCAGCACAGACGGTTATTAATACCCCGCCTGGCCTTTGCGAGGAATCCCGGGCATTTCAAATCAGGGACCTTCGCTGAAACCCTGCCGTCCCTGACATTTCAGAACAATAACAACGTGAAAGACAATCGGTTGCTGGCAGGATGTATACCTGTGGCGCTGCCGCGGCTCTCTGTGTGCCCGACTTCGGCAGCCAGCACTCACCTGGCTTGTGCCAACCCTTAGGGACAAACTGAGACAGTCTCCTACCTCCAAACCACCCGGGGCAGTCCATTTGACAGGCATATCACTGTGATGGCCTCACTTAAGGACATGGAAATGTCTTGTCCTGCCCCATGGCATCTGCCACCCCCTGCCAATCCTGCTGCCATCCCCAGGGAATTGCAGGTGGGGCTGGCAAGGACTGGATCCCACCGTGATCCTGGAGTCTGGAGGGCCCAGAGTTTCTTCTCTGCCACCAGAGTCATTCTGCAGCAAAAGCCCCCTCAAATAGAAATATATATATAGAACTCAGCACACAGAGGATGATCTCCTGTCCCAAAGCCAGCCATGTGCAGCACCTGAATAAATATAACTCAGAGCTCATTTGCAAGGCATCAGGATGGGTTGTAGCCTCTCTTGCCTCTCCAGCCCTCTTCCCCGACACACACCCTGGGGTAAAGTTGATGATCTCAGAAGTCTTGTCTAGCTTAAAGGGTTCTGTGATTCTCTGCCCTCTGCCAAGAGGGTCTCAGTCCTTCCCAAGGGCAGGATCCACCTAGAGTCTCTCTTCCCCATAGGGCCATGCTGTCATCCCTGCCCAACCGACACCTAATTCTGCCTGTGCAGAGCCAAGTGCCTCCCTAGGAGATGGGTAGTGCTGGAGAATCCCCAGGGAACCAAGAGGACGGGCTCCTGAGAAGCTGGCGTTGGCATCACCAGACTGGCTCAGCTGTGCCAGCCCCCTCGGCCATAGCCTTGTGGTCAGGGGCAAATGGTTCCCACCCAAGGGGCTGGAGGGGCTGAGTAGGGCTCTCCTGTGCTTCGGAGAATGTTGGGAATATCCTTCTGGAGGGAGCTGGGTCTTGCGGGATCAGGCAGGGACAGGCACGGTGCATGGTGTGGGGCGTGCTGCTGCCAGCCCTGCCAAGCCAGGCTGAACCCAGTGTGGTAGAGCCCCTGTGAGCCTGGTTTGCCGAGACATGACCCCAAGTCTGCTGGGTCATGGGATGGGGGTCCCAAGGTGTTTGGATGCCCGTGATGGAGACCACAGCAGGCTCAGCTGGCTGCCTGCCTGCCATCTTCCCAACGGTGGGAGGGTTTGAGTATGCCAAGGTCAGCACCTCCCAGCAGTACAAGCTACTCCTGCCACTGAAACAAAATCTCCCCAGCACCTCGGTGGTGTGCAGGGCTTGCAACCAACCCTGCGGGCCACAGGTCAGGCCTCGTGCAGTTCTGTCCTGCGGGAGCAAAGCAAACAAAGCCCTGGAGGGGTAGGGGGGCTCTCCTGGCCCCCTCCCTGGCAGAGCTGTCCCAGGGCCAGCAGGAGGAGAGCAGGACAGCTCGGTCCCACACCCACACCTCTCTCACGCATGGCCCCTCTCCCCATCAATGTGTCCTTGTTGCTCCAGCCCACTCGACCAGCTGGAATGCCTTCCCTGGCCCTGCCACCCCGGGATGCCCTTTATGCCCTGGCTCCCCTCCTCCTGCATTGCTGCCGCAAAGTGACACCCGACAGACGGGAACAAGTGGTGCTGTGACACAAATGCCACCCTGCTACTGCTGCCCAGGCAGCTCTTGCTTGCTGGCCTGACCTTACAGAGGGAAAGGCAGTGCTGCTCTGCTTTGCCCAAATTCATGCTTCCCCCAACCACTCACACAGAGCTTCCCTTCTCCCTTGGCTTGCCCAGGTGTGGGAGAAGGTGGCCCCCAGCTCCTTTCATGACTCAGACCAAAGGATGGTCACTGCTCACCCTGTTGGATGGAGCAGCAGGTCTGGCAGTGCCTGCAGACGATCTGGCTATGCAGCGGTGTCCCCTCACAGCCCGGAGCAGGATGGGCACAGGCTGGCCAGGCTGCCAGGTGGTGCCCAGGAGTGCTGGCATGGCTGGCTGATGTGGGCAAGCAGGCTGGCATGTAGCTCCTCTGCCCACACTGAGCCAGGCAGGGCTCACTTCGATCCCATGCCAGCACACACTCGGGGTGCTGCTTCCCCCACAGTGCCAACCTCCTCCTGCTCCACCGGCTCCCCTCACCCCCTGGCCCAGGGAAAGCTGCCACGTGGTCATGGGCCTGCTCTCCCTGGCCCACACTCAATTGGGCTTGTGTCTGGCTCTGGGACGAGCAATCTTGGGATAACGTTGGCATTACAGAGGGATGGCAAAGACCTTTCTGCCCACTTCATTGGCACCTGCAGGAAGACGGTGTGCCCAGCCAGGGTGGTGGCAGCTGTCCTCCCCATCCCTGGTGCTTCCATGTGAACTTGGTCCCTTGGCACTGCTGAGATCTCCCTGGAGCACAGTTTGTGCTGCCCTGTGTGAGGACACGGTGGGGAGAAGCCCTTTCCGCACAGGATCCCACACTCTCCTGGAACAGCTGGGCTTTCTTCAGGAGCATCAGCCCTGGAGGCAATTGGTCCAGAGCATCTCTTCCTTGTGCATCCCTGACAACATGCCTGCTGTTAGCAAAGGGTATGGAGAGCCTGGCAGGGACCACCCCGCCTGAGAAACCCCCAGAGACAGGGTGGACATGCTGAAATGTGTGTTGTCTGAGATGCCCAACACTGATCTGACCCTGACTGAGTTGTCTCCAGGCAGCTCCAGAGCCAGACTCAACTCTGGGTTTAGGATCTTGGGGATCCCATGCTGTCCTGGACATGAGGATGTGTACCCACGCAACTTTGCCCTCGTCCTGTATTGCTGTAGGAGCACATCAGCCAAAACAAGGGGCACCAAATGGTTTGGGTTCCCTGGTGCCAGCAGCAGGGTGCCCTTATCGGGCATGTTATCGGGGTGTTCCTCTGGCACCCACAATCCTCTGCTGTGTATGCTATTTCCTCTTGGACGTGTTGGCTCACTCCCCAGAAGGAGAAAGTTCAGGCTGGAGCAAAACAACTGCAAACGCAGGTGTGGGCACACCTGGCTGCAGTGCCTGGGGCCGTGCTCCCAGCTCCGCTGTGCCGTGCCACCTAGGGGTGACAAGGGATCACCCAGGCAGCCTCCAGACCAAGGTGCCACGACACTGGGTGCGGTAGAGGGACAGAGCTTTGCACCACACAGCCTGGCACAAACAATGCTTGGAGCCTCCTGGGACACATCACACAACAGGGCATGGATGACAGGCAACAAGGAGTGCTAAGGGGCACTGACAGGGAGAAATCCTT
Organism: Vireo altiloquus; assembly: GCA_013396875.1. Lineage (NCBI taxonomy): Eukaryota > Metazoa > Chordata > Aves > Passeriformes > Vireonidae > Vireo > Vireo altiloquus. Next base: position 47,702 of record VZRF01004481.1, read on the forward strand.
GTCCCCTGGTGTCTCTGCTCACTCCCTACCACGCCGGGAGCACCACAGGCGATGAGCAGCAGGGATGAGCTCGAAAGCAGCCCACTGTGCCCATATCAGTGGCCTCTGGCCCACAGGCACTGTCACTAACTGCCCCAGTGAGCAGCCCAGGTGCTTGGCTCTGGCCCCAGCCCTGGCAGCCCTTGCTGGGGACAGTGTCTCGCTTCCCCCTTCACCCACAGTGCCAACTTGCTGCAGCCTCCCAGGGAAGAGGGGAACCTCTCGCTCCCGTTCCCTCCCAGCTGGGTCGGTTCACTGCTCCCCGTACGGGCCAGGTACCGGCGCCTTGGAGGGTGTCCCAGCTCCTCCCTTCCCACCTGAGCGGCAGCTCGGCGTTATGTAAGTGCAGGAACAGCGTCTCCGTCAAGGCTGGCTCGAGGCAGCAGCCTCTCGGCGTCAGACGCTGGCTGGGCGAGGGGGCGGGCACGCCGGGGTGGCTCACACGCGTGGGGAGCCACGTGCGAGCCCACCCGCGCACAGCCCACGGTGCATGCGCGTGTGGGGTGGGAAGGGCATGGCCAGGTGGCTCTGAACGCGTGGGTGCTGCTCCCCCTGCACCTTACCCTCCCACGGCGGAGCAGCAAGCCCCAGAGCCCCTGCCTGCCGTGCCAGCCGTGCAGACATCTGTACCTGTCGCACCGATGGGCCACAGGTCCCCTCGGGGTGGTGGATGTGTCCCACCTGCTGAAGACACTGGCAGCCTCGGGCACCCTTGGCACCACTGGCCCAGCTCGGCTCTCTCAGGCCGAACTGGGAAGACCCAGACCTGCTAGCCCCAGTACAAGGCTGCTCCCCCACAGGGTGTCACCAGCCCTCTCTGTCACCGGAGCCAGCCCCACACAGCGCCAGTGCAGGACCTGAGACAGCTCTGTCCACTCCTCGCCCCTGGGGTTCACCTCATCGGGGCTGGGAGCCTGCGGAGTGGTAGCCGCTGGGACCTCCTGTTCAGTCTCCTCTCTCCTCACCGCCAGAGGAGGGGAGCAGGGCAGAGCCCGCGGTCCTGCCGGCCTCAGTCCGCCAGGGAACGGCTGGGAGCAGCCCCCAGCACAGCCGGCTGTGGGGGCACAGGCAGCCTGCCCAGAGCAGCCCCGAGACCAGCTCGGGCAGGGCAGAGCCACTTTCCAGGGACGGGAAGTACCACTCCGGGCCAAACCTGTCTCCACTCCGGGGAGGGCCAGGGGACCTGCCGAAAGCGCAGGAGCTGGCACTGGGACTCTCGGGTTCCCTACCCAGGCTCTCACTGACGCTCAAGATGGCTTTCGAGGCAGCACAGCTGCTTCCCAAGGAACCTGCTGCGCTCTCCACGCAGGATTGGGCCGATGCCTGTCTGTCGCTGGACACCATCCATGCCCCTACGGGCACTGTCTGTGTGGACAGAGGTAGCCAGGGAGATGAGCACAGAGTCCAGCGGCCAAGACACATAGCTGGGGGCTGTTGTCACTGCCCGGCAGACACAGGGCATCGCAAGACGGGCACGGCGGAGCAGAGCCACGGGGACCCGCACCCAGGGACGGGCTGGCACCACGCACGGACTCCGTGCCAGACGCGGCCACTCGTGCCTCTCCCCACCCAGATCCCACCGGCGCTGACATCCCCCAGCCCGGGGTTCACACGAGTCCCCCTCTCTTGCCAGCGCCACACCGCTGCAAGCTCCGAGCCCGCTGCCCCAGGGCAGCTCCCAGGCTCCCGGCGGTGACACCCACCTGTGGAAGAGGAGGAGGATGGAGAGCAGGGTCTGGTCGATGTTCCTGTTGCAGATGCCCTGGTTGAAGAGGTAGCAGGGGTCCCGCACGACGGGCTCCAGCGAGTCCTGGCGCATGATGGAGCTCAGCTTGTCGGTGTTGAGGTTCTGTCGGACCAGCTGCTCCCTCAGCTGCCGGAAGCTGCTCACGGTGGGGCTGCCCGGGTTGTTGTTCTCGCCCCCGGCCCCCTCCTCCAGCCCGCTCCGGTTGGCCAGGTCCAGGCAGCAGCTGCAGCAGTCCAGCCCCACGGGCGACCGGCACTCCTCCGCGGGCGACGAGGACATCCCGGGTGTCCCCGCGCCTGGCCACGGCGGCGCCGCCGGGGCCGCTCCCGGGGCCGCGGAGGGCGAGCGGCTGCAGGACGCGCCCGGTGTCGAGCGCCGCGA
>VZRF01004481.1:49884-85947 GCA_013396875.1 Vireo altiloquus
CCGCTCCGCCCCGGCCCAGCCTCTCTCGCTCCGCTCCTCTCCTCTCCGCCCCGGTTCCGCCCCAGCAGCCGCTCCCGGCAGCTCAGCGCTCCTGCCCCACGCGCGGGCCGGAGACAAGTTGGCGAATTGTAACGTGAGGTGACATGGGGTGACAAGGGCCCACGGGGCCCCATTCCCGGTGGGGACCCTCGCTCCGCTCTGTGCTTTCCGGAGGCGGCGTGGGGGCTCAGGAGGCTGGCGCTGCCCGCGGCATCACTCCCCGAAGCACTGGCCCGCGTGGCTCCGGAGACGGGGCAGGAAAGAGGAAAAAGGGGATGAAAGGCCCCAGGATAGGGGGAAAAGCCAGGAAGGACCTGGCTCCGCTGCTGGGAACGTCTGGAAGCCGCCTCGCCACCAGGCATGAGTGGAACGCACGAAGCCTGGGGGCTATGGATGGGCGCGTTGAGACTCGCGGCAGGTGCCTGGGGCTCGGGAATAAGCGAGGGAAAATGGGGATTTCTAGGAGGAGGAGAAGTGGCTTCCCTGGCACCGTTGCGTCTCAGGGTGAAAAGTTCTGTCACCAGTGACCCGCACTGGGGAGCTGGCGAAGAGCGGGGACAACCCATGGGGCATGGGACAACACTTCAGAGAGGTGGTAGCATCTAGGCTGGGATCCTCGGAATGAGATTCGGGAAGGGGACGAGGTCCCGGCTTCGAAGCACACGCAGAGATGGGGTGAGAGGGGGGCCGCGGGGCTGGGCTGCCATCGCTGCCGGTCACCGAGCCCCGGAGACCACCCCGGGGAGCCCTCACCCTTCAGAGAGATAAACAACCGGAGCTGGTGGGGAAGGGCTGGGCAAGGGTCCGAGGAAGCAGAGCTGCCGAGGGAAGGAGCAGGCAGGCTGGGGAAACCTGCCAGGGGCGGCAGGAGTCTGTACAACGAGGCTGCAAAAGGGCTGTTGGAAGGAGCTGCAGGAAGCAGCGATCGGAGGATTGCAGCGTGTCTGAAGGGCGCGGGATCGATGAGAGATAAACTGGGTCAAAATCTGGCCGGGTGAAGCCACCAGAGCACTGGATCAGCAGGGGCCCGGAGGCAGCGTAGTGCCCGCCGGGGCTGTTCACGGGGTAGCTGCTGCCACTGAAGGAGCGGCAGGAGTGGCCAACAAACATTCCTGTTCCCTGTTCAGCGTGAAAAAGGAAGATGCATCCCATGAGGATGAAGCAGTTTCCAGGCCATTAGTAACCAGGGGAGTCATGTGACAGTGGCCACCACAAATCCACAGCTGGGAGAGTGGCCACGGTGACCTCGGGCTGGGCTGCCCATGCCAGGCCCCTGCGGACCGGCAGGACCCGGCTCCCGGTGGAGGTGGCACCAGCGTGGGGTCCAGATGTGGGCAGGGGGAACTGTCAGCCCTGGGATGATGCTGAAAACAGGTGAATTCCTGAAGGACAGACGACCCATAAGCTGCCCCAGGAATGTCCCCTCCTCCTATGCAGTGGAGGATGCTGAGTGCTGTTTTTGAGCTCCTTCCTCAGGCCTTCTAGTGGGTGATGAGTGAGGGAAGGAGCCTTACCCATCTGCCCGGTGGCAGGGGCTAGTGAGGGGGTCCCTAGTGACCCCGCTGCTGCCCGGACCCACGGAAACAGAAGGGTGCTGAGATTTCTGTTCTTCCATCCCTCCAGATTCAGAGTGGCCCCCGTGCGCTGTGCTCGGGCTGCCCCCCGGGCGGAGCTGAGCCCCACGCGAGCTCCGTGGGCGGGTGGCCGCGGGCCCGCGGGAGGCTGCTGCCATCGCGTGGGCACGGGGGGAAGGACGCGCGCCCAGCGCCAGCACCCTTTCCTCGGCCCCGGCTTCCCCGGGGGCTCTGCCCCGGGCCCGGGGGGTCCTGCCCGGCCCCGACGGCGCTGGAGGTGGCTCCCGGTGCAGGTCGCTGACTCCTCTAGGCTCCTTGTGCCTTTCGGCTGTGTCTGCTCGCCCACGGCCCGTCCAGCTGCACCAAAGCCGCCACACAGGGCTTGGGGCTGCTCCCCGGCTATCAGCTCCTCGCTCCTCATCTGCAACCGGCACACACCGAGGGCTTCCACGTTCTCACGTGCAAGCCACGATGAGCTCCCTAAAGCCCCAAATCCGGGAGCCACATGGCCGTTCAAGGTGATCAGCTGGTGGCGGCAGCTGGAAAGTAGGTTTCCTATGTTTAGCTCTGGCCTTTTTGGGTCCTGCTGTTCACGGGACTGGGACAGTGCTAGTTTCTGCACAGCCGCTTCCCTCAAGGGCACCTGCATGCTCCACACGCAGATATATCATTGCAGCCCTAAGCCACAACCAGCACAGGGTGGCATGCTGGAGGGAGCGGGGACTCAGCCGGGTCTGGGGCAGACCCGGAGGGCAGAGACAGCTTTGGCCCCAAAGGGCATTGCACTCAAAAGGGCTCCCTCGGCTCTGAAAGGGATCCCCTTCTCCTGGCTGAAACCTGGGGTGTTCTCCCAGCTCAGGGCAGGGACTCTCGTCCTGCCCCGACTTCTCCTGCAGCCCCCCCAGACAAGAGAGGGTAGTGGGCTGGGAAGGAGAGAACAGGGGGAATGTGTGTGGCTGTGGGGCCTTGGGTTCAGCCAGCCATGTCCCCAGCCATGTCCCCAGCCATGTCCCCAGCCATGTCCCCAGCCATGTGCCATCTGTCTGTCCGGTGCCTGTCCAGGTCCCGCAGCCACAGCCTCTCTCCCCAGTGCTTGCTTTGGGGGGGCCCTCGCTGTGGAGTCTGGGAGAGAAGATGCATCCTGTCCTGTTCTCAGGTGGTGTCCAGATCACCTCCTCTCCTCCATGGCCTTGCTGCAGCTGGGTCAGTGCCAGGCAGGGCTCTGGGTGCAATTTGCCTGTCCTGCCTTGCCTGTTCCTTCCCCGTTGGTGAGAGCTGGCTCACGCCACGGGGCCATCTGCTCCAGGGGAGCCTGCCAGTGCCAGGCCCCTGCCAGGCGACCCCCCCTGCGCCCCCACGGGTGCTAAGAATAACCAGCACCGTCAGCAGCCGCGGTATTTGCAGGCACCGCCGGTGCCACCCCCATGCCAGCCTGCTGGGCACAGGATCCATCTGCTGCCTGACGTAAGCCACCAGCCACGGGGGGAGACGGCTGGGCAGTCTTGGGGGGCCACGTGTGGCTGTGAGGAGGGGTCCTGTTCCCCCCGCCTGAACGGGAGCCAGGATGTTCTGGTGGGACACAGAGGCATTGCTGCCCAGCGCCCAGCACGGGGACCTGGGGAGCTGCCTGCCTTCCTTTTGTCCTGCTTTTCCCAGCGTTCCGCGAACAGACATCCTGTCCTCAGCTCTGCAGCACCCCTGGGAGATCGGGGCAGCCCCGGGGCTGGTGACTGCAGCTCTGCTTTCCTGCCTGCAGAGGGATGGGGACCCAGCAGGCTCAGCCACCTGGAGCAGGGACTCCTTTGAGGGAGATGAAGCCACTCCGGAGCGGCTCCTGCGGTGCAGAGCAGGGATGGGGCAGCTGAGCATCCACGAGGTGGTGGGAGCCCTTCCTCCTCCCTGCAGTGGGCTCGAGGGGACACACGTGTGCGTTTGTGCTTCCCTTCCTCATCCTCACCTCTGAGTGGCTTCTCTGTGCTCCAGCTGCTGTTGGCAGTCACGGCAAGTACCAGGAATTTCTTATTTTCGATGGCATTTGAAAGAATGTGCAAATACTCAATGAGACATTACATCTTTCCCTGAGACTTGTGAGCTGCCTCCCCATGGCAATGAACTCCAGCTTTGAACATTTTGAACTATAAGAAGTGCTTTTGGCTGTGAGTGCCTCTTTCCAGCCCTTTCGGAGGGAAACACTGTCCAAATGAAAAGGCCCAAGTAGAAGGAGGTTTGTGCACACCAAGAGGCAGTTTTGTGACAACTTGTGGGACAGCCCCATCAGTGCTGCCGTTTTTCTTCGTATTTGCTGGCAGAAGATGTGTCAGCATCTGGGATTATCCCAAGTTGGTTGTTCAAAGCTCATGTTGATGCGAGGTGGGAGGTGGCCAGAGCCTCTTCTTTACTTGCCTGTGACTTGAAACCACGCACTCGTTCACAGGGCTGTGCAGATCCTATGGGGATGATCACAGAATCCTGGGCTCATGAAATGGTTTGGATCAAAAGAGACTTTAAAGCAAATCCAAGCAGTTACCAAGCAGGTCCTCGGTCTCTGAGGCTTTTCTGGAGGAATTCTGGGGATACCATCCTGCTCAGACCCTTCCCTCAGCCCATTTCTTCTGCCCAAACTCCTATACCTGTCCTCAACTTCCCGTGGTGGGCACACAGCAGGTAGGCAACCTTGGAGACCTTCTTGCCCGGGAGATCTATTTCAGCATCTCAAGGAGCAGTGCCTGATTTGGCCCTCGCCTGTGGCCACCCTGGAAGACACAGGAGCTCCTCCTTCAGCCCCCATCTGCCCTGGGGCACCGGCCAGGGATTGGTGTTTGCTCAAGGCTCAGGCCAAAAGAATCCTCCCTCCCTTCTCCTGAGGTCGATGCGTGCCCCCATCCCTCACAGTCTCTCCCATGAAGGTGGAAGAGCTGCAGTGTCAAAATTTGCTGCTGAAGGAGGTGTGACACAGCAGTTGGGCTTCCAAAAACACCTAATTTGGGATATTAAAAAATGATCATCCCTGCAAAGCAATCCATTTTCCTGGAAAGCCCCTGCAGCTTCGGGATCGTTTCTTCCCTACACTTGTTAATTTATGGGAGACATTTTAAGTGTTAATTTACAGAGAGATTATAACTTATCACAAAGCAGAAGCAGAAAAGCCATGGTTATGATTTCCAATTTTGCCTTTAATTACACTGGTGATGGGCTGCCCAGCTGTGGCATTGCCAGGAGCTGCCACACAGTAAATCCTGCCTGAAACACTCACTTGAGTGACCGCAGAAACGTGGGCTTTGCTAATGTGAATGAAGTCGCTCTATGTTCAGTTGAACATAAAGCAATTGAACAATTTAATTGTGCTTGGCGCTTACCCAGTTGATGCACAAGTGAGTGGACAAAGTCTTGCCCTTGCCAAGTTTTCCATGGTCAAGGATGAGGATGGATGCTGGTCAAGCTGGAGATGAGGCAAGCCTGTTCTGGATACAGGAATCAAACACAGGCCTGTGGCTCCAGCTGCCTGCCTGAACATCCCTGGGTGACAGGGGTGTGTGGGGACAGTCCTGCTCGCAGCCTGGCCGGGGAAAAGTAGATCTGACATCATTTATCTGCAGCTCCCAGGCAGGCAGATGCCCTGCACACGCTCGTCCCTGCGCTGGCCGTGTCCCTGCCCACGGCACGGGCACGCCAGACGCGCTCCTGTGTGCAGGCACTGACACGCGTGGGCCAACAGCAGCGCGAGTTCCCCGTGCTGGCGGAGCCGCGTTTCAGCCACGGGAGGGCAGCGGGGCCCCGGCGCTGCCACCGGCGCTGTCCCCGGCGCTGTCCCCGGCGCTGTCCCCGGCACTGTCACCGGCACTGCCACCGGCGCTGTCCCCGGCGCTGCCACCGGCGCTGTCCCCGGCGCTGTCCCCGGCGCTGTCACCGGCACTGCCACCGGCACTGTCACCGGCACTGTCCCCGGCGCTGCCACCGGCACTGCCACCGGCACTGTCACCGGCGCTGTCACCGGCACTGCCACCGGCACTGTCACCGGCGCTGTCACCGGCGCTGCCACCGGCACTGTCACCGGCGCTGCCACCGGCACTGCCACCGGCACTGTCACCGGCCCTGTCACCGGCGCTGTCACCGGCGCTGCCGGCAGAAGGAGCGGGGCCGGAGGCTGCGGGGCTCGGGGCGTGGGGAGCATGTGGGGACCAGAGAGGGGGATCTGCTCCTCGGGGGCGGGCGGGCTAACCCCCACCCCCACCGGGCGTGTCCTGGTGCCGGGGTGTCCTTTATGGAGCCTGGTGAGATCTGAAGGCGAGGATGACCACTGGGCAGCGATAACCTGGCAGAGCCCGAGAGCTGAGGCAGGGGCAGAGGCAAGGGGAAGCCCCAGGCCGGGTCAGAGGGCTGGGACAGGTCCCGCGGCGCAGCCCTGCAGTGCTGGACGCTTCCCCAGGGGCAGGGGCACAGCACCCACCCACCCAAAGGCGAGGGCTACAGGGACAGAACCTTAGAATCGTAATTTCTGTTGGCAAAGGCATCTGAGGTCCCTGAGCCCAGCCATTAGCCCAGCACTGCCCTGGTGCTATTTGGCCCACAAAGCCTCTTGAGCCTTTGAACCTAATTATTGCAGTTGTAATGAAAGAGCGCTGCTGCCATCCCTGCGGTGGCCGCTTGTGCAAACACTGCGGGGAGAACGGCCCTACGGAATTAATGCCTCCCAGCAGGTTCTGCAGCAAATGGCTTCTGCTTCTATCGATGCCTCTTGCACAGGAGGTGCCTTTGCGCAGGCATGAGCGTGGCATCCCAACCCGATCCAGGTGTTTCACATCTCTTTGGCACTTCTGGACTTGGCAAGAGAAAATCAGGTCCCAGCCTGTTGGCTGCAGGAAGCGAGAGGAACGTGGAGCTCCTCTGGAAACGCTTCCCGCGAATGAAGGATGCTGCTGGTTCGGCTGCAGAGGGCGCTTTGGATGAGAGAATGAAGGCTCTGCATCCATCGAAATGTGCCGGTTCTGGCGTGATGAGGTGCTCTCATAGCTGAGAAGGGCTGGGAAAACACTCGGGGCAGCTGGAGCTGAGCATAGCAAGGACAAGAAGGATCCGGGGCAGCATGGCACAGCTGGTCCTGCTGACAGTGAGATCACTTGTTCCCATGCTTTTGAAATCAGGAAGCCAACCCCAGGGAGATGATGGGGAGGGAACCAGTGAGGGAGCAGCTCTGCGAGCCACTGGAGGTTTGCAAAGGGCTTCTTGTTCCCACCTGGATTTCTGGTCCTGCTTGGACACAGGGAGGTGCTGTAGTTCCCTTTCTCGGGTGACGTCCCTAAGCCTCAGACAGGAATTAATGTGCTCCTGAATGGAATGTGAGTCTGAGGGGATTAGAGAAGGCTGGGGAGAATGTCATCAGATACATGAGTGGCTGCAGGAGGGCGGTGGGGGGAGAGCTGGCAGCAGTTGTGTGGGATTCACAAATGCCCCCAAAGTGCTGATGAGGTAAGTGGGGCACTGGTGGCACTGGCACGTTGGTAGCAGCATGGGGATTTCGAGTTCCAGGGTGAAGTAAACCAGGTAGCAACAGGCTGTGCTGTGATGGGCCACTACTCCACCAGCTGGGAATTGCTCATCAGAAAGCTGAGGCAGAGAAAAAGAATAAACAGCATAAATATCTCAGGAATGAGGTAAAAGTTTGTTACACGTTTGATGTAATTAAGGTAAATGAGCTATTACATAATGGTGAGACATGGACATGTAACGATGCCCTTGGGGCCTGTCCTGTGTGTGTGACCTTTGTAAGAGCTGCTGGGATCCCTCTGTGGCGTGGGTGGGCGTGAGAAGGGGGGAGCACCGCACCCCCAGTGATTGGACTTGTGTTCCCTCCCTCTCCAACAGCCAGGCTGGGTCTCCTCGGGGACAGGAATAGTCTCAGCACAAAGAGAAGGCAAGGCAGGATGCTTTCCTGTCAAAGCCTCATTATTCAAATTCAAGCTTCTCTTCAAAAAACAGAATGTCAAGAAACAGCACGGCTTCAGCATCAGTGGTCTCCTGGGAGAAATGTTAAAAGTGGGATCTTAAGCATCCAGTTTCTGTAGCACAGGAAAGCCTTGGGTTGGTTGTGCCCTGATGGATTCCCCAGGCTGACTTCAAAGGAGCCTCTCCCCCAGCCCCCAGCTCATCTCCAGGGTGGGACAGAGGGGAGTCCCTCAGAAGCTGGGGGCCCGGGAGGCCCTGCAGGGAACCCCAGGGGACAGAGGGGAGCCCCTCAGAAGCTGGGAGGCCCTGCAGGGGTGGTTTAGGTGTCAGCAGCACGTGCCAAAGCTCAGCCCTTTGTGTAACAGCTGCCCTGCTGCCAGGCTGGCCCGAGCAGCACGAGGGTGCCTGGCCAAAGTAGTGCCCCGCGAGGTGGGCACCTCGGGAAGCTGGAAAGGACCTTCATCACCCCAAAGAGCTTCTTTCCTTGAGCACTGCTTTGGGAGATGTGGGGCTGGTGGTGGTTGCCCGTGGTGATGCTGGTGCATGCCCTGGGCATGCCCTCCCAGTCTAGGACTCCTCTTGGCTCTCTCACAGCTTCTGGTGCTGAGGAGGGTGTCAGGGGCCGTGCTGAAGCATGGGACAGACTCCCATGCCATGGGACAGACCTGTGCCTCAGAGCAGTCCCTCTCCACCTCGTGTCCCTCCTGCAGAGCTGTGTGCCCCAGCTGTGTCCAGCTCTGGGGGCCCCTCAGGGACGGGCTCAGGAGGACAGAGATGGTGATGCCAGGAGGGAGATGCAGCTTGTGCTGCCTGTTGGACACCTCAGCACAGCCAGGACATGGCACCAGCTCCCAGCCCTGTGCCCCCACCCCGTCCTCTGGCTCTGCTCCAGCCATTCCTTACAGTGTAACTTTCAGGCTTTTAATTAAATGTCCATGAAACACCCATTTGAGATGCTTAATTTAAAGTGAGAGCTAATTAATTTTATGGGCCTTGGCCACATCTGCTTCATTCCTGAGTTAATGCCTGGGCTGTGCTGGTGGAGGTGCAGTGAGCAAGGCAGCCTCCGGCTCCTGGGGCTGTCTAGACAGTGCTGGCTGTGAGTGTGGCTGGTGGCCTGGCGTGGGGCTGGTGGCCCTGTGAGTGGGGCTGGTACCTCACTTAACCTCTTTGCCAGGCTGGCTCTCACTCCAGCCCAGCTCAGCAGGAGGAAAACAGGGCTGAGTTGGGCCTCTGTCCCAGCTGGTCCCGCAGTGCTGGACCCACATCCAAGCACCACATGCCAGGGACAGGCTCGGCTCCACAGCGGTGCCCCTGTTCCCAGGGACTGGCTCAGCATGACATCTTGCCCTGCGTATGTCAGCCTCACAGGAACCTTTTTCCCTGCTTCAGAGTGGATTTAGGGCCAAAGATTTGCTTTCTCATTCTGGCCTCCCCAAGAGCCCCAGCACCATTGCAATGACTCCCATGGCTGTGGGAGCTCGGTGGAGCTTCTCCAGCAGCATCTGCTCAGCTTGGGGGTGCTCAGAGCACTCTGCCCAGCCCTCCCATCCCAGGGTGTCCCTGATTATCATCCCACTGGGAAAAACACAGAGGGGCAGCCGGCTTCCACCTGCTCCCCACGCCTGTGAGCCACCTGGCCACCAAGGGACAGCAGCGGCCCACGGCAGAGCCCCTTGCTGCTGCGGGGAGCCAGCGCAGGGGACCTGGAGAGCAAAGCTCCTGCCAGGAGCAGCCCTGGGCTGAATTTGGTGGAATTTGGAAGGGAGAGAATTCCCTGCTAGAGCTGATGCCGCCCCTGAGGCATGGGAGGGGATGGGGTGTCTGTCTCTCCCATGCTTCAGACCCGCTGGGAAGGTTATGGGTGGCTCTGGTGAAGGTCTGTGGGTGCTGGGATCCAGCTGGGCCCCTCGGCACGGTGAGCCCATCCCTGCAGAGCTGCGTGTGCCTGTGCCACAGGGAGCACAGATGGGTTGTTTTTGAGGGCCTGGCAGACCTGCAGTCTCCTGCTTTATGGCTGACTGTAAAGGGCCTGCTATAAACTGTGATTGAAAACATGAATCATCTCACTAATTAAACAGAGTTACTTCATGCCAGGAAATCTGTCTCTTTTGTCAGGATCTTTGTTTTTAAATGGGCATAAATCTCAGGCAAAGCTAAAGATTGGCTCCTGGACCCTTTATCACCAAGTGGCAGTGATTTATCCTGTGATTTACCCTGGCACCAGAGAAGGAATAGAATTAGTAATAAATATTCATTTCTAAGCCACAGTAAGCCTGGAAGTGTCTAAACACCCACCAGAGCAGCACTACCATTCCACAAACCAAGTTTGCTTTGGCTCTGAGAGCATCTTGCCAAGGCCAGCCTGGTCTGGAGGGGAGCTCAGGGCGCTTGGGGTGGTCTGGCAGGCTCGGTCAGTGGGGGCTGTGTGCTCCCCCACACCAGCTGCTGAGGGTGGACAAGGAGGGCCACAGAGAGACCTGTTTGTGCTTCAGGGCTCGTAGCCAAAGCCTCAGCTGATGTGAACCCACTCTGCAGTGCACTGGTTCCTGCTGAGACCAGCTTGGGCGAGGGGTGGCTTCATGCTCACATCCCTTCTGAATCATCAGGCTCTGGGCATGGCCAGATCCAAGGTGGGAAGGAGGTTCTCTGGCTAGCACAGGCTTCAGCCTAAGTGTCCATCCTGGCCAGGTGGTGGTTCACTGTGGCTGAGCCCTCTCCTGCTGCCCAGCGAGCTGGGACTCACGCTGTCCCCACCGGGGACGGTGCACCCACGCTCTTTGCAAAGGGCCTGGGCACTTGTGCACGACAGTAAATCCCTGCAAATGCTGCTTGCAAATTTCTTTCCAGCATTGGGAGAGCTGGAGGACACATCAGGGTGTTAATGTCACCATGGTACTGTCACCATGGCTGTGGCACTGTCCAGGTACAGCTGCCCAGGATGGGCTCTTCCTGGCGGGGCCCTGTGGTGGGACCCCAGCTCCTGCCAGCCCCCAGCCCTAAGGCTGTGCCTGGTCCTGGCAGGTCCCAGGAACAGCCTCATCCCTGATTCCTGTGCCGTTGCTTGTGGTGCCTCACTGGTATTTACAGAAGGTTCCCAGGGAGTTACCTCACATCCACCGATCCGTGGGTCAACATTGACAGAGCCTGCACGAGCAAGGGAACAAGGCACAGCAAACAGTGGCAAACAGTGCAAAGTGTTCACCCAGACCCTCTGACCTGTGCAGCATCTGCACAGGGCGAGAGAGAACGGGGAGCAGCTCAGAGCAGTGGGTGCTGCAGCTGGAGCCAGATGTTCGTGTTACTACAATGAGGAGGAAGAAACCCCAGCCCTGAAGCTCCTGCTCCTCAGCCTCCTCCCTCTGAGTGGATTTATTTGCGTTCATGTCTTTGCTGGAGCTCAGCCACACAGTCGGATGATGCAGGATGGAGGCAGCAATGCCAGCAGGAAGGACCATTTCGGTGGGCTGTGACTCTGGGGTGCCAGAAGAAGCTGCCTAAGCTGTTGTGGAACACATCCCCAGCTTGGCTTTTCCAAGATGTGGCCCCAAGGCCCTCTAGGCTTTCAGAAGGTACCAAGTAGGGATGTCCCTGCCTCAGGACTGTGGGGTTCCCCAGGATGCTGGTGGCCCATGCCCATGCACTGCCCTGCCTGTGTCCATTGCTGCTTGAAGGCTGTGCAGTGACCAAACCCCTCTCAGCTCTGTAGGAGGCTTGGGGCTCCATGAAAGAGCTGCAGAGGACTGGGGAACATGCTGTGTCCCCTGCTGCTGCTCCTCCTGCAGCAAACCAAGCTGGGATCTCTTCCTCACAGCCCAAAGTCCCAGCACCTCCCCAGTTATGTTCTGCTGGCTTCAGGACACAAGCACTGGGAGGGAAGGATGGGCTCTTGTCATTGCCAATACGCTGTTAAGTTGGCTGCTCAGGCTTCCTTCTGCAGCCCAGTACCCCTGAGCCACTCCATTCCCGGTGGAGTTTGCAGGGAAAGCCTGGAACTACCACTCAACCCCTCTTTGGGACCCGGGGAACATCTCCATTCCTATCCCAGAGGGGAAGTGGGGAGCAGCCCCCTCCTGTCACTGCCCTGGGTGTGACTGGGCACCTTCAGGCTCCTACTGGGGTCGTATTCAGCAGCCAGCTCTGGAACGGGGGAGGGTTTGCGCACACATCCCCACACACCCACAGCTGCCCACGGGAGTGATCCGTGCCGTGCCACGCCGTGCCCAGGGCCAGGTGTGCTGCTGGCAGAGGGACGAGCGTGCCTGGCTGCAGAGCGAGGCTGACCCAAGGCTCTGCAAACCAGTTCTGCCATCCCGCACATGCTGGGTTTGCTTTGAGTGTCTTTTTCCAGCAGCAGCAAACACTGATGAGATAATTAGAGCTAAAACATGGAGTGCAGCAGGAGAGCAGTGCCCTGCGCTGCCGGGAGCTGCGATGTCTTTGGAGTTGCTCTTCCCACAGAACCGGGAAGGTCTCCTGCATATGTGCTGATATAAAACCTGCTCCCTGGGTGATTTTAAGCGAGTGACAGGAAGAAAACAACTTTATTACCTTGAAAAAGCACCAGCTCTCATCACTGCTGCCACAAAGCAGATGGGCACTGCCGAGAGTGAGGAGCAGCTCAGGAGTGGGCAGTGGCTGGGGGAGCTGGAGAGAGCTGGCAGTGCCCTGGGGCAGCAGAGCCTTCACCACCAGTGCAGGGGGCTTGGAGCTGTGCCTGGGCTCCCAAAAAGTCCTTTCAACACCTTACTCCCTTTCAGCTGAACTACCCCCAAGCTTCAGTCCACAGACAATTTGTATCCCTGCCAGGTGTTTTCTCCTGCTTTAAACAAGGGATTTGCAAGGAGATGATTTTCAAAACCTAATTGTATAGTGAAGAATAGTAGATGAGAATATCACTGACAATACCAAAGGCCTGGGAGAGGGTGCAAATGCTGCTGGGAAGGTTTTTAGGTGAGTAGACACTCAGGATTGCTTTGCCAGTGTTTTCAAGGCATCTACCACTTATCTACAGGATGCTCTGGGTCACCTGTGATGGCCCTGAAGGGCTCAATTCTTGCCCTCAAAACACACAGAGGGATTTGCTAGAGAAAGTTTTAACAAACACTTTTAATCATTTTAGCAATTTCTTGCTGTTTGGGAGACCCAGCACAGCCAGCACATCAGTGTGTCCTGGCCAGAGCAGTCAGGCAACACAACTCACATTTTTTGTTGGTCACTACTAATAAAACAGCCCAAGAGGCAGTTCAGAGGGTCACAGTCACCAGGGAGTCACTTGTGCTGCTCTGGCATAGGTCTGGGTGAAAAGGGAGGTTTGGGACCCTGGGGGTGATGACACACTAGTGTGCCAGTGAGGGCTGGGAGGGCTGTGGGGCCCTGTGGGTGCAAGGATAAGCGCTGGGGAGGGTGCTGTGTGTGACCAGGGAGGATGCTGTGAGTGACCAGGGAGGGTGCTGTGTGTAGTGCAGAGGGATGTGGCTGCAGAACCAGCTTGGGTGGGCTCCCTGCTCTCAGGGCGCTGGCAGAACAGCCCTGCCAGGTGTTCTGGGGACCTCCCCAGCCCTGTGCTTGCTTTCCCCCCTTCCCCAGCACTCGATCCCATCTCTGTTCTGATTCTGTCAGTCTCTGGCTGTTTGAAGCCCTTTTCCAGGGTGGGCTGTCAGGCTGGCTGTGGTTTGAAGCAGAAGCTCCTGACACACCATTAGCACGTGGCTGCAGGAGCGCTGGGAGCTGCGGAGAGATGCTGCGGGGAGCAGCTGGGAGCTGGCAGCAGACTGGGAGCCCCACGAGTGAGGAGGGGGCTCCGTGGAGGAGTTCCAGTGGCTCCATCCCCTCATCACCCTGGAGCAGGAGCCAGCTGGGATACTGAGAGTCTGGGCTGGGGCTTGTGGAAGGGCTACAGCGCCCGTAAAACCCTGGCCCTGTCCTCTCTGTTGGGGAGAGCCCTCAGCCCTCCCTCGCCTTCGCCCTGCACCCACTTGTACCCCGTGGGGACTGGTGGTAGGTGGGGACAGCTTTGCCCTGAGACCAGCCCCGCTTGGAGGCAAAGTTCCTGCACCTGCAGCTCAGGGAGTTTTGCTGCCCCATTTCTGTGCCCCCAGCAGGCACCGTGGGCTCCTGGAGCAGGAAGGGTGGCTTATGGTTCTTCTCATGCTCCTTCCTGCACAACAGCATGGGTCTGGGAAAAATGGGTCAGTAAAGGGGTGAGATGTGCTGGTTCCTCTCCTCTGGGCTGCAGCCCTCGGCAGCTGGGAAGCCAGAGCCGCCTGTGGCTCCTTGTGGGGTGGGGGAGATGGAAGAGGAACAGCAAGTTCCAGATTAATTGCAAGTTCAATGACTGTGTACATGAATAATTAATTATCTACATCTGTCATGAATATGCATGATATGCAGATGTGAGAGGGAGCCAGCAGTGAGGTGGGTGTAGGCAGGAGCGCAGAAGAGGGCTGGAGTGGGAGGAAAAACTGGCACCAGCAGCACCTGCTCCCAGGGAACCCTCTTGTCCCTGCACTCTGGCACACAGGGACCCCAAATGGAAGGAGCTGTGGGGCTGCAGAGAACAGCCTGGGGTGGGCAGTGTGACACCCAGGGGTGTGTGACACCTGGGGGGTGTGTGACACCTGGGGGGTGTGTGACACCTGGGGTGGGCAGCATGGCACCCAGGGGTGTGTGACACCTGGGGTGGGCAGTGTGACACTTGGGGGTGTGTGACACCTGGGGGTGTGTGACACCCGGCGTGGGCAGTGTGACACCCAGGGGTGTGTGTG
Organism: Vireo altiloquus; assembly: GCA_013396875.1. NCBI lineage: Eukaryota > Metazoa > Chordata > Aves > Passeriformes > Vireonidae > Vireo > Vireo altiloquus. The sequence goes on from VZRF01004481.1 coordinate 64,208, forward strand.
ACGCCTGGGGGTGTGTGACACCTGGGGTGGGCAGTGTGACACCCGGGGGTGTGTGACACCTGGGGTGGGCAGTGTGACACCCAGGGGTGTGTGACACCTGGGGTGGGCAGTGTGACACCTGGGAGTGTGTGACACCCAGCGTGGGCAGTGTGACACCCAGGGGTGTGTGACTCCATTGCTTCCAGACAAGAATAATCTTCTCACAGGAAGAAATCCTTCCCCGGGAGGGTGGGCAGGCCCTGGCACAGGGTGCCCAGAGCAGCTGTGGCTGCCCCTGGATCCCTGGCAGTGCCCAAGGCCAGGCTGGACATTGGGGCTGCAGTGGAGCAGATGCAGAGCAAGGTCTGGCAGGGAGAGCTTTCTCTCCAGCTCCTGTGGGGTTGTGGGGTGATTGGTGTCACTGGGGCCAGGCTGTCAGAGGCAAGTGCTGGGGTGCTGTATATCTGTCAGCACAGAGCTCTTTATTACTTGTAATTACAGCATGAAATAGAGCTTTTTTAAAATTTATTTTGGCATTAGGAAAAGCCATTATGATCCGGGGACAAGGCTGTTACTCTCCTGAATTTTCTCATAAAGAACACTGTCGGTGGCTGTTGGTGGCTCCTGGGGCAGAAGGCCCACGTGGAACCACGGCTGTCCCCTCTCCCCTGCCTCCTCCAAGACTGCTCAGCCCTTGAGCATCCCAGTGAGGTGTCAGGTGCCCAGGTGAGGGACACATCCAGCACCGCTCATGTGACACCAGAGCAGAGACAGAGGTTTTCTGGCTGTTACTGAGCACTGATTTCAGAGCTGTGCATTCAGCTGGACATGCCACATCCCCACAGGAGCCATGTCTGTGCTTTTCAGCTTCCCTCTCCCCCAAATGGCTTTGTCCTTGTTATCTCTCATCTAGCCAAAGGCTGGAAATGTTGTGGAAGAGCCCCGTTTATGTGGAATTTCTGATTTAAAGGGACTCACACAGATTCTTTCCTTCTGCTGGGCATTGAAGAGACCAAGCCTGGGCAGTGGGTCCAGTTTGAGGCTCCTCAGTCACACAAGTGACGTTTCCTCAGTCCTTGCCCGTGGGTCACCCTGCCTCCCAGGTGGCTGGTGGTCCCTGGCAGCTCGCAGGACAGGCCACGGCCCAGGGCCCTCTGGCATTTTCTCTCTGCAGAGTTCAGCCACAGGAGTTTTCAGAGCTACAGAATTACCCTGGCCGCCATTTGTTACAAAATCGGAGGTGGGCATCCGGCTGCTCTTGGGGAAATGCGCAGCCTCTTGCAGCAGGAGATAGCATTGACCGTCCCCTAATCCTCCTGAGACGGGGATTTGTCACCCAGAGGCACAGAGCTCCATCCTCCTGGTGATGGAGCCCACGTGAGGAGCGAGAGGAGCTCGGGGCTGTCGTGAGCTGCTGTTTGTGCAGCATCCCGGGATGTGCAGGGGCAGCCACAGGGCCTCCAGCCTCCCTCCACCAGCCCCATCCCGGCTTGTTACTCCTGCTCTGGTCCTGCGGACACGCAGAGGGGATGTGCCGATGTGTCTCCAGGGCTGAAGGATAGCGCTGTACCTCTGTGACAGCTGGAGCTTCACACCCCAGCCGCTCCGGGGGGGTGGGAGGGGACTTGTCTGCCAACACTCCAACACGGTGCTGCTTTTCCCTCTCCAGCCCCTGTTTGAAAGGGATTAGCTTAAAACATCAAAAGCACTTGCTGTACGTGAGTGTTTGATGTTCCCCGGGGCTGGCTGTGTTTGCGCGTACAGAGCTCGTGTGCGGCGCTGGCTCCTCGCAGCCGCCGCTCCTGCTCCTGCCGGGACGTGTGCTCGCCCCGCGGCTTCGGCCACATCCACTCCTAGCCAGCAGAGCGATGGAGCTCAGGGCTCGCTGGTGGGCTACTGCCGTACCAGGGGGTCCCACAGGCCCCACCCTGGTCACTCCTGCCACCCTCCGGCCCCTGCCCCTCCCAGTGCTGCTGGGGAAGGCGTCTGAGGGGTCGTTGTCAAAGGGACTCTTGGGTTGGGTCTGCTTTTCCCTGCTGCTTTTGCCGAGATGCAGCAGGCAGCATTGGTGCTGAACGTGTTTCTCGGATTCTTTTAAACATTTTGTTCTCCTGCACTACACAGATTGCAGCAGCAATCTTCTGTTACGAAAAATCATTTAATATTTCTGAGCCCCCCATTCCCCCAGATTTGTTCTCCGCTGTCCTTGTTCCTCCTGATGTCCTGTCACATACTCCTCATTTCTGTAGAACAGCAATCTTTGAGAAGGAAATAAATTACATCCTTATAGTTCTTCAAGTAACAGGAGTTGCTCCGTGAGTTATGGAATAATATCTCCTCCTTCGAGGTTTATATGCAGAATGCTGTTGCTGCGGGATGGACACGAGGAGGAAAAGGCATTTGCCCACAGGGGAGAGCCTGGCTCAGGGCTGGCAGCAGCAGCTCACAGCGTGAGCCCCAAGGGCTCAGACAGACCAAGCACCCCAGGGATGGGGCGAGGGCAGGACTGCAGCTGCTGGCAGCTCCATCCATCAGCCCTGGGCTGCTACACGAGCCCTGACTGTCAAAAACCCGGAATGCTGCAAAACTCCCCTGCCGAGGGGTGTGGGGCCACCTCCCCCCAGGGCAGTGCCTTTGTGACCTCCTGAGGACCCACAGCCAGGAGACACTGGAAGCAGAACTTGCCTTTCTGCTTTGCCCAGTCAGCTTTAACCCAAATCCTCGGCAGTGTGCTCGGGGACAGAGCTGCACACCAACGCTGCAGCAGCAGGGCATGGGGCAGGGACACTGAATGGAGTCAGCGACGATGCTCAGGGGGAAACCTCTGGCCTGAACCAAGGGCCTGGGGTTTGCTTCTATGTTTGATCTTTCCCTCAGGGAAGCAGGGAGGAAGGGCAGGATTTTGCAGCTTCTCTGGCTTTTGTAGCTCCTCTTCCTGCCTTTGCAGATCTGGGTTAATAAATAAATCAGTGCAGCTGATTTTCTAGCCCAGATCCTCTGGTGCCCTGGTTTGCTGCATGTTCCCGTCAGCGAGAGCGGCAGGTGAAGGGCAGTACACCCATGGGAGATCAGATTCCCTGCGTGCCCAGGACAGCAGAGCCCCTGGGTGTGACTTGGGATGTGCTCAGGACAGTGTGACATGGATTAATGGCCCGGTGGCACTGGGGTGGTGTCTGGAGCCATGCTGCCTCTACATCCCTGCCTCGGGAACAAGGGTGTCCATGGAGCACAAATCCCTGCTCATGGACAGCAAGACTCCCTGGACACCCATCCTCTGGAACACAGGAGCTGCTCGTGGGGCAGAACTGCTCCCCGCTCCCAGAAAACATGCCTGCGAGGAAGGAGCAAGCAGCCAACATGACCTTAGTGCAAGGAGAAAGGTTCTGCCAGGTCTGGGAAGGGGCTGACATGTGAAAAGTGCATCTCTGGCCCCCAGTAGCATCATGTTCTCTCACAAAGGTCTTTAAGACCTTTTATCCAGAGGTTGGAGCCAGGTGGCTCAGTCCACTGTGCTGTCAGGGAAAGCAGCCTGGGGGGGCCAGGAGACAGACGCTGGTGCCACTGGTGCCACTGGTGCCAGGCAGAGGTGTGGGCAGCAGAGGAGCTCAGGGTGCAGACAGCTGCCCTGGGGCTGTGCTGGGCTCCTGGTGCCACAGCAGCACAAACTGTCTGTCTCTCCTGCTGCTCTCCTAAAGCCAGTCACTGTCATCAGAGCCACCAGCAGTGGGAAACTGCTGGGGTGGGAATGCTGGGGATGTTGTGCAGCACAGCCCTTGCACATGCCCTGGCACCATCCATCAGTGATCAGTGAGCCAGTGAAGTGTCAGGTGAAGGAAGAAGAAGAGGGAAGAGGTGGGAAGAGGGTACAGATGACCAGGACTGGTCACCCGTAACCCATGGACTGCCCAGGTAACCGAGTCCCTTCACAGCTGCCTCTCCTATGGACAGGGATAGAGGTGACCCTTAGCTCAGGAGCTGTGCTGGAGTTTGGCCCAGCTCCAGCCCAGGGGCAGCTCCTGGCTACAGGCTCTGGGCTGAGAGCAGTCCAGGAAGGGAGAGGACAGGGTCAGCCCAGAACAAGCCCTACTCACTGTCCCCATCTCCTCCCTGTCCTTGGACTGAGCCAGTACAGAATGAGCCAAACAGAGAAATCAGACAGCTGAAAAATAACCTCTCTTTCTTGTCTTTCTTTTCCTTTGGGTTATTTCTCAGCTGGATTTGTCCCTGCTCTGGTTCACAATGCTTTGCCCCTGCAGCGGGTCACAAAGGATTGGGGACAGCAGAAGAACAAACTCCTCAAACTGTCCCTGGAGCCACGGGGGCTCGGTGCTGAGCTGTGCCAAGAGGGACAGGGGCATGGGCTGGGGCCAGGGTGGTCACCCCAGTGCTTGGCAGCCCAGCTGACGTCCAGCACGTCCTTCAGACAGCGTGGGAACGCAGTGGGAGCTCTGGAAGGGACGGGAGGCTCTGCTGAACTGGGGACAGAGGCAGCATTTCCAGCGGGCTCCTTGTGCAGGGGGAGCTGCTCCCGAGGCTCCCAGCCCTGGCTCACGGTGCAGAGGTGAGGGATGGTGAGTCTGACACTGCAGCTCCCATCCTCCATCTCGCTGTGCCAGGAGCAGTGCACAGGGACCAAACCCAGCGTGGGCAGGCAGCAGAGCCCAGGCAGCGCTCCTGGGTTTGCCTTTGATGTGTGCTTCTTTCCAAAGAACCTGGATTGAAATAAAAAACCTGGACAGAGGAGAAAATGTGTTTAATTGCAGTGGGTCTGCTCTGGTCTGATATTGCCGGCACTGGCAGAGGTTTGGTGCTCCATGCAGGCTGCCCAGCAGGCTCACAGCCATCCCCCATGCCGTGGGGTTGTGCTCTGGCTCCCAGCACCAGCCCAGCTCTGAGTCTGGCTGTGGTGGCAGGAGCTTTCCGCAGGAACACAGGGCTCAGTTCTCAGCCCTGGTGGCATTGGCTCCCTGTCCTCCTCCCTGCAGGTACTTCTGAGCTTTCCCCTCTCCTGGGGCTGCCCTGCCCTGCAGCGAGGGCTTCGAAGGGCTTGAAACATTCGAACCCCACTAATGGGCACCTTTTTCCCTGGCCTGGCTAAAAGTCAGATCTTTCTCCGGTTAGCACAAGAGAGGTGAGCACAGCTGGTCGGGCCTGAGCCCGGAAGGCAGTTTCCCTGCTGGCCCAAGGGAGAGGGATCAGGGGTGCTGGGAGCACCCTTCTCTCCCTGCACACCCTGCCCGAGGGTTGTGCTCACCCCTGCCAGCCCCCTGGGCACAGCTCCCCTCCCCACACCTACAAATCATTAAGCAATGGGCACCAATTTATTTATTACATCAATTAAAACCCAACTTCCTCGTATTTTTTTGCTTGTAGAGAAACAACCACAGCGCCAGGAAGGTATATAATTATGGCTCATGATGGCAAATTTTACATCCCCAAATTGGAGTGTTTAATTCAATTAGATGTTATAAAGCTCTCGTTATCCCCTTCAGATGTTAATAAACTCAAGAACTTATGACTCCCTGTATTTGCAGCTCTCGCCACCCCAAACTGCTGTTATTTATAAGTTTCTAAGCTGTTTCTAAACAGAACAGATTTTTATTGCTTTCTGGCCATATGCCCAGAATGAATGGACAAAGTTTTGGGGAAAAAATTAAAAACTGGAAACTTCCCCTTCTGTTTTCCTCTCCTCTGCCCCTTTCACTGACAGAGGCCCCAGATCCTATTCCAGTGGCCGAGTTCCCTCCTGGTGTGGCTGGGGTGGCCAAGTGTCCCCTGAGTGCCCTGGGGAGGGCCAAGCCCTGCCCAGGGGTGCTGACAGCTGTTTCAATACGTGGTGTCCATAAAGGCACTGGATTACTCCCAATCTCCCTCTGTTCCAGGGATTAACACACATGTAGCTGTGGAGGGGCTTGTGCTTGCCTCCCTTGATTAGCAGGAGGGGAATTTTCTCAGGTAGTTAAACCCCTGTAAAGAGCAGCTGTAAAGAGCAGCTTTGTGCAGTATTAAAGATGCCTCTTTCACTCTGTGAGGGGCTGACAGCTCCTGACACGACCCCAAGGACCCCCGAGTCCTCCCAGCTTTCCCAGTGCTCCCTCCTGATGCCTTTCCTTGCCCAGCACCGTTGGGTGTTGGGATCTGGGCTCTCACTGCCATTTGCTCAGCAGTGACAGCAGTTTTTGTCACAAGTCTCCTGCCTGTAGATGCCCTGGTCTGGCTGGGCTGGACAAAGAGCAGCTGAGCCCACGGTCCAGCCACACTCTCCATCTCTGGGAGCTGACCTGCTCCTCTCCCTGCACGCTCCAAAATCCCAGGGGGAATTTTCCTCCTCTCAGCTGCCCGAAGCTCTCCTCACCACACACAGGTGGTGCAATTCAACTCAGGAGAGAGAACTCAAACGCGACCTGCCCACCCTGCCCCAGCACTGGGGCTAACAGAGACCCTCAGGTGAGTGTGAGCAGCTGGGCAGAGCTGCAGGACAGACAGACAGAGCCCAGCCCTGCCGGCACGGGGCCGAGGCAAAGTTCGGCAAACAGGATTGCCAACTGCGTGTTTGTTCACACTCTCTGGGGATGTGGGCTCAGCAGCCAGATCCCACAAGGGTTTTATTCCCAGAGCTCTGAGATGACCACAGGGTGATCTCTGGAGTGACTCAGGGCCCAGACAGCCGTGCCCAGCCGAGCTGCTGCTGTCACGGGATGCAGTCCCTGAGGTCTGCTCAGATTCTTGCTCTTGCCTGTGGAAAACTGAAATAACTGAGGGAACCCAGGCTAGCAACCATCTGTGAAACTTCTGGAAGGCTCCCCGTGGCTCAGGACAGCTCACCATGTCCAGCGCCCTGGCACACACACAGCAGGATGCCCAGGTGCAGGACGTTCCCTCCCAAACTGGCACTGTCAGTCCCTCTGTCATTCCCCAGTGCTGCATCCTAACAGAAAGAGGGAGAATTTAGATTGGATATATGGAAGAAATTCTTCCCTGGGAGGGTGGGCAGGCCCTGGCACAGGGTGCCCAGAGCAGCTGTGGCTGCCCCTGGATCCCTGGCAGTGCCCAAGGCCAGGCTGGACATTGGGGCTGGGAGCAGCCTGGGACAGTGGGAGGTGTCCCTGCCAGGGCAGGGGTGGGATGAGATGAGCTTTAAGGTCCCTTCCAACCCAAACCATTCCATGACTCTGTGTCCCCAGAGGCATGTGGATAACGGGGGTTTGGAGATCACCTGCCTCACAGAGATTTTTGGAGCCTGGCTGTGCCTGGTCCCCAAAGCCACAACCCTCGGTGGCCACGTGTGAGTGAGTGTGGCCTTGGTCTGTGCCTCAGAGCTGAGTCAAATGGTGGCACATCCCTGGTCTCTGTGGCCGTGGGCAGCTGCCAGGGCCCATAGCCTGGGCAGAATCTGCCATGTGGAGCCCCCGGGCAGGCACAGCCCCACGCACTCGCTGGGAGCAGCGCCTGGCAGAGCAGAGCAGGAACTGGAAATGTTTCATAACCAACAGCAGGGCAGGAGATGAGGAGCTGGACACGCATTGCTTCAGACATGTTTCTGACAATTCTCTGGCTCCAGACTGCTTCAACTTTAGCTGAAAAATGTTGAGCTATTACTTCGTGGTGCAGAACAGATCTGCCTGGGGCTGGGGAGGCCAGGAGGGTGATGTGAAAGTAAGAGAATTATTTTGTATGAATGCTCTTTTTTTTTTTTTTATTTTTACTCTTTTCCTAAGTCCCTGAGGCTTTTCAACTTTTAAATCTGTACTCTTGTGTGACAGCTGCATCGACCAGCTCTGTCATGTCAATAAGCCATGTCACACAGCATCCTGGAGGGCTCATTGGGGAGCACAGCAGCTCATCCTGGTGCTGGGATCCACTTCCAGGGTTGTCTTCTAAATTAAACTGACTGGGGTGCACAGGATGGGAGCAGCGGGAATACTGAGGACTGGAAAGAAGGTTCACTGTCAGACTGAGCTGAGGATCCTCGTGAGCTGGAGCCTTGCGACAGAGCATCAGTACTGTGAGAACAAGCTGCAGAGAGGGATTGGGATCTGCAGGAGCAGAGGAATGTGTCAGTCTCGGCACAGTGAGCACTGAGACAGGCACTGAGCGTGCCCTGGAAAGCCACCTCCCGAGCAGGAGGCACCTGTGGCACCTTTGTACCCATGTGTGAGAGAGGGAAGTCTCTCTGAACCAGTTTTGAACGGCTTCAGTAAGAGCATCAGAGCTGCGGAAGCACATCAGGACTGGAGATTTGTTTGATGAATTCAGGCAGCGATTCTGTCTGCAGGTTGTCAGAAAGAAGTGCTTTGATTTGCAGAAATTCCTTCATTATTCTCAATTATTCAGAGCTCATCGTGCTGCCTCAGCAGCGCTGGCAGTGGCCCTGGTCCCATCGGGGGCTCGGGTCAGCGCCCGGCACGGTCCCTGTGCTACCACTTCTGACCAAAACCCCAGTGCAGGGAGGGGAAGAGCAGCAGGATTCCATCCTGCCCAAAGAGCTTTCCTTGGGGATTTCTCACACCAGGGAGGTGTGACCAAAAGTGTGACAAATGGCTGAGGTGATGCGTGCCTGCCATCACCCCAAATGGTGAGCCAGTGTGGATTTCTGAAGTGGGAAATCCTCTCTAAGTGGGAAAACCTGCTCTCACAGAGGTTTCACAGAAGGAGATCAGTGAGCAAGCTGGGGACGTGAGGTGCATCTGTCCTGGTAGAGAAGCTGTGGCTGCCCCTGGATCCCTGGCAGTGCCCAAGGCCAGGCTGGACATTGGGGCTGGGAGCAGCCTGGCACAGTGGGAGGTGTCCCTGCCAGGGCAGGGGTGGCACTGGGTGGGATTTGAGGTCCCTTCCAACCCAAACCTTTCTGTGGTTCTGTGATACCTGGGAGGGGTTTTTGGCACTGGCACGGTGAGCCCAATCAAAGCTGCCAGCTACAGCCTCAGCATGCACAGGGTGAGGAATTCTGAAGAAAACAGAATAAAATGCCAACTCCATTGCCACTCCTGAGTCACAAGTCAGTAGCATGGCTTCGAATCCCAGCCTCTGCCAGATGGATGTGGAGCAACCTTGGAGGCAGAGACCACAGCTCTCACCTCCGTCTCCTTCCTGGGCACTCATCTCTGTGAGGTCCTGGCTTTGCTTTTGCATTATTTGCAGAGATTTTGCTCAGGAACCCTCAGCAGCCGAGTGTTACCCAGAGCATGGGCACAAATTCCAGCTGGCCAGGCTGGCACCCATGAGGCTTAAGCCACCTGCCCTGACTGCCCCATGGAGGACTTGAGCCTGCCCCACACATCTTCCCTGAGGGTCAAACTTTTCTGTCGAAGCCCAGTCATTATCTATCATTTTCAACGCGGCCATGAGGACATTTGAAAATGCTTTTCAATGAAAACAAAACCCAGCACTTTTGTTTAATTTCTTGGTGCTATCGAAAGCTGCTCACTGGTTTATTTTTAGCTCCCCCAGAACAAGCTGCATGAGCCGGTGAAAGGAGCAGCATGTTGATGAGGGTGTTGGGTTACTGCGTCCCAGCCTCCCTCTGCTCCCACGCACAGGCTGAGCCCAGCAGGGCTCTCCAGCTGCCCACACTGGGCATCCCCCACCTCACAGTGCCCCACATGGGGCTGTTGATCTCTCCTTGCTCTGAGCATGAAGTTCAAGTTGGAGAAGACCTTGGAGGAGAACCAAGACCTGTTGGTTCCTCAGCAGCATCTTCCCATTGGGACAGAGCAGTGCAGTGGAGCCCAGCATGCCAGGGGATCCATGGAGGTGTTCAGTCCCTGCTGAATTGCTTCTGCCTTTGGCTCAAGGTTTGAGCTCAGGTGTGCTGGGAGAAGCTCCCGTTGTGGGTCCTTGTTTGGGAAAGGACCTTGTTTGCTCCATGGAGAGTTTTGTCCCGATGGATCACCCTGGAAGGATGAAGGCGATGAAGCACAGCTGGGAGCTGGGCAAGGGCAGCACTTCCAGCTCCCTGGAATCTGGTACTGAAGAAGGAATAAGCTTGACCCAGATACATGAAATAACACAGTCCCTGACAAAGCACTGCAGCAAGAGCCAGAATTTCACATTTATTAAAAAAACAACTTACTTGCTGCCCACAGATACATAGAGCCCAGAGTTAGGGATGCACTGGGATAAAACGGTGTCAGCACGGGCTGGATGCAGCAGAGGCTGCTGCTCCACCTGCCCTCGGCAGCACCTGCCTGCCCTTTCCTGCCCCCTGAGGTCTCTCTGTGGGTCAGACAGCTCCACTGCCCGCCTGCAAAGACCAGGGGGGTTGCTTTGGGGAGCCCTCTGCCCGCGGGCACACAGGCCCTGGCAGACGGGAGGGGGCAGATGGGTTGTGCCACACCAGCAGCAGTGTTGGGACACTGGGAAGGGTGTGCTGAACCCCACTGCCAGCTGGAGCAGTGGGACCTCGGGGATCTTCTGGCAGCACCAGGGCTGGTCCTGCCTGCTGGGACGGATCCACGTGTGCCCTGCCCCGTGGGAAGGGCACACCACGCTCCACGCCACACTCTGCAGGGTGCTGCACACTGTGTGGAGGGTAAGGAGCACTGCTGGTCCCTGGGGGACCCCTGGCCCAGGGTTCCTGGTTCCTGGTTACACCACCACTTACACACTGCTCCCGGCAAGGTGGGAGCTGTCTTCACCCCTTTGGGTCCTATGAGATTTTCCTCCCATGTGCTGCAGCAGCATGAGCTGGAACATGTCTGCTCACGAGGTGTTGTCCTTGTGCCCCGAGGCAGGTAACAGGGACCAAGGAGTGTGGAGGTCTCTGATCCTCATGGTGTGTGCAGAGAGTGCCAGGACTGGTGGAGCTCTGGTACTCCAGGCTCCCACTGATGTTGGGCACTGCCCCCATCCCACCCAGCAGCGTGGGAAGCTTGGTCACTCTGCCAGCCCTGAGGACTGAGCACGTGAGGTGCTATCATGGGCAGCCTGAGACCAGAAGTGGAGTAGGAGCCCAGGCCAACATTCATTTGGGAAGCACAAGGAATTTGTGCAAGGCTGCCAATGCCGCCCACAGCCCAGGGGCAGGTTCCAACAGCACTGGAATGACAGCCTGGTGGCCTGATACCAACAGTGCTGCTCTCAGGGCTGTGGCTGGGGTCTGATCCCTCTTTCCTGATGGCACTGCAGCCCTGGGGCACCTGTGACCCATCTTCTGGCAGCTCTACCCTGCAATTGGGAAGTGTCAGAGCCTCCTCCGGCAGCACCTGCCCTCACTGCTGCTTGAAGTGCTCTGCAGGAGGCTCCTGTCCCACAGAGGTTCAGTCAGGTATTTCTCCAAGCATTGCATCTTTTTTTCTCCTTAAAGTCCAGTTTGGGCAGGAAGGACGGAAAGCACTTGGCACTTCCTGTGCCAGGCCCTGGATTAGCGCTGGGAACACAGGCTGAGCATCCGAGCTGCAGACAAAAAGTGCCTCAAATTAACTCCTCAAACCCCAAATCCCAGAATTTGCAGCACCAGAAAGGTGATGATAATTCCTGAAGGCTTGTGCCCCAGGTCTGCCCACGGCACAAAGGATTTCCGAGTGTTTCATTCCAGCCATCCATGTCTGGTGTATTCACCTGCTGGGCACATCCCCAGGACAGCAACTTCCCCTGACCCGAGTCTGCTCTTTTTTCTTCTCTGCAATGGCTCTTCCTCTAATTAGGAGGCCATAAATATGCTTCTACAAAAATTTAGGTTAGGCTCCATGTGTGATGCAGGGAGGACTTTGTACAGATAGATCAGCTTTAAAGCTGCAGAGTGGAAAGGGATCTTTGCAGGGATTTTAATCTTGGAATGTTTCAGTTCTTTCCAAAGAAAGGAGAGAAAAAAAAAGAGACAGGGAAAGAGCCATCGACACGTGTCTTTTAAAGCCGCTAATGGAAGATTCCCCGAGGCGATCAGTCGAGCTGGAATCCTCCTGCTTCACTTCTTGACAGCTTCCTGTCTGTGCCTGGGTTGTCAGCCCAGACACCTCTGTGTGCTGGCACTCGAGACCTGACAGACCCAGCAGGGCCTCGGGGGCCATGCAGACCCCCAGCCCTGACCCATCTTTTCCCCAGCTGAGTGCCAGGACAGGCAAAGGTTTTCTTTTCCATGGTGTTAGCTCTGACTGGCATGTCCGAGGTCAGTGATGGAGTCAGTCTGACCGAGGTCTCTGCTCCACATCCAGCGGGGCCAGGAGAGCTGGGTGCCATCCCAGCACACCCGAGCCCACAGCTGCCCCTGTGGCTCTGCTGCTCCTGTCCGTGCTGGGGCTCCTCAGGGAATCTCACAGCTGCCCTCCAGCATTTGAGGAGCTGAGGATTTTGGTCAAAGGATTTTAGCTGCTGGAGGCAAGTCATCCAGATGGGACCACAGCTCCTGGCCGGGTGCCTGTGCAAGCAGGAGGAAACAGTGAGTGGTCACATGTGCTGCCTCTGGAACAGGCTGTGGGGCATCCTCTGCCCAGAGGGCAGCAGGAGAAGGGGGAAGATGCTGTGGAGAGCAGAGTGATGAGCCCTGATGGAGCCACAGACGCTGAATTCCTCCACTGGGACTGGGGTTTGCTTGCTGCCCGGCACCATTCCCAGGGGTTGATCCTTCAGGAGGCCACATCTGGCACAGCTCGACCAGGGGCAAAGAGTAGCCACTGCTGTTCATGGGGTTCTGTTCATGTTCACAGGGCTGCTGGAGACCCTCTGAGCCCCCCCACACACAGAGCTGGGAGGGGAGGGGAGGGGAGGGACAGGGCTGTGCTGGGGATCGGAGGTGCTGGGGCGGCTGTGAGCAGCCATGAGGGTGGTTTCCAGGAGTGAAACTCCTGTGGGCTGCAGGCTGAGGCCAGTTTCGGGGCTGGGAGCTGCTGGAGCTCATCCTGACTTGCCCCACACAAAGCCAGGCGGTGATCCCACCTTGGTTCCCCTCAAACCACCTTTGGTCTGGGCTGTGTGGGATGTCCAACTCCCCCACGGGATGCTGCAAAAAGAGATGAACCAGTGCTTCAAAGGCAGCCCAGAGCTCCCTGGAATCTGCAGGTGGCTTGCTGCGTGTGAGGAAGCCCCTCGGGTGCCCCAGAGCTGGGGCAGATTGTGCTGCCCAGCCCGAGCCGCGCAGAGGGACTGGGGCACACCGGGCAGGGGCATCGCCCGTCCCCACTGCGAGGGGATCCCGTGTGGCTCTCACAGGGAACCTCCTGCCCGGGGCTGCCTCCACTGCTACCGACACAGAGCAGCAGCACCAGGCGAGCTTCTCCTGCCGAGCTGAGCTCCTGAAAGCCCTGACTCCTCCCGGGGCCTCGGTCCCCACCCGAGCCGGGGAGACAGCTCCTGCTCTGCCTCTGCTGCGGGGCACAACCAGACAGGCTCGTTCCGGCAGCCCTAGCGCCCAAACGGAGCCAGGAAGGGCAGCTGCTGCCCAAAGGATCTGCTCCCCGTGTTCCTGGGCAGCTGCTGCCCAAAGGATCTGCTCCCCGTGTTCCTGGGCAGCTGCTGCCCAAAGGATCTGCTCCCCGTGTTCCTGGGCAGCTGCTGCCCAAAGGATCTGCTCCTCGCGTTCCTGGGCAGCTGCAGCACCAGGGCAGCTCCTGCCCTGAGCACAGGGAGCACTGCCTGCACCCCGATGGCACAGCCACAGCCCCAGGGCTGGTCCCAGGCATGGAGCAGGACCAGGAGAGGGTCACAGGGGCAGAGCTTTGGCTCGTGAGCTGCATCCAGGCACCGAACAGCAAAATGCCTTGAAAAGGCCCTGGCTGGGGACAGGAAAACTGTCACATGGATGCGTGTGTCACACACCTGGAAAACACAAAGCAAAGTCCCTGCACCCACATTCCTATAGCTGCGCAAAACAGAGAAAATTATCTATAAAGGCTTATCCACATTTATCCCAAAGTCCTCGTGTCTGCCTCTGCATTCCCACAGATGTGCTGTTGACAACACAGCAGCATTTAGGGATGCATTGCAGACTTTCCTGGGAAAACACACTTTAAAATCCTAATTTGAGCCTTGTACTCATCTGACCTACTCAGCACCACATGATCTGTGTAGCAAATCGTCTGGATACCAAGTAATTACAGCCTGGTGCTAATAAATGAGCAACAAACTCATAATTATCTGCAGAAGTTTTGATGAATGATTTTTGGAAAACCCTCCATGAATCTCACTAAGTTTGGAAGGACTCAAATCTGTCTGTGCCTGTGGGAATGAGTCAGTGGGAAGGACGATCGCCCCTGGCCGTGGCGTGGGGCTGCTGCCCTGGCTGGGGGGTTCTGTGCCCCACGAGGCCTCTGGAAAGCTCCAGGTGTTGGTTGCTGTAGGGCAGGGAGCAGGGCAGAGAGCCTGTGCTCTGTGTGCAGGGAGAGCAGAGCCTGCGCAGGGACAGCAGCCCTCGGGCTGGCCTCGGGTGGCCTGGCAGGGGCGACTGTGGTGGCAGCTGCCCCATGCCCATCGGAGTGGGCTGGGCAGGCACCGTGGCCTGGGTCAGTGGCCAGGGGCTGGCAGGGACTGCAGTGCCCCACGTCCGCCCTCGCCCTGCCTGGTTCCCAGCCTGGCTCCTGCCGTGGGTTGGAGCCAGGAGAGCTGCCTCTCACCCAAAAAGGGCTTGGCATCGCCTGATCCCAGCCAGAGATAACAGAACCCAGCCAAGGCAGATTCTGGGGCAGGCGGCACCCGGGGCTGTGCAGCACTGCTCTGTGGGTGTCCAAGAGCGTCCCCAATGCCTCTGGGGAGTCCTGCTGGGACAAATCCCACCTGTGACATGGAGGAGGTGAGGCCACCTTCGGCCAGACCTTCCCTTGCAGGTGTCCACTGTGCAGAAAGGAGCTGCTCTGCTCATCCCTGCTGCGCTCAGCAGGGTTGGGTTCCCTGTTCTGATTGCTAAGCAGACCCCTGGGCTCTGCAGCAACATCCCCCCAGGAAAGCAGTGTCCCCTGCACTGAGCCAGCTCTCCTGCCCTCCTGAGTTGGTTTTCAAACCTCTAAACCTTTGTGAGTGGCTATGAAGTTGCAAAACCTCACCCAGTGCACTGCAGCCCCAGTGAGGACTGACCCAGGTCCCCCTGGGGGCTGCCTGCTGCAGGGGTGTCCAGCAGTGTGGCTCCCAATGCTCTGCCTGCTATGGAAATGAATTGAAATGGATTTTTTCCCCACTCTGCTGAGCCAGCAATGTGCTCCCCAAACACAGCTCTCCGCTGGCTGATGGGGGTCTCAGGGGGCTCCTTCACTGACAGAGTGAAACACCTGAAGCAGAAGGGCTCTCCAAAAGTCCTCGTAGCCCTGATTTGTGATGACTTACCCTTGGCAGCCAGGCAGAAGCCATTAGGATGGATGTGCCTGTGAAGGAGCACATTTCCCAGCTCCCTGAGAGCTGCAATTGCAATAATGAGCTGCTGAGAGTGAAACCAACTTTCCCAGGAGCAGCAAAGCAGCTCCACAAACCCCGAGATGCGACCAGCACGAGGGGACAGTGTTGGGAAGTCTACTTCCATCAAACAACCATGGCATCTCCTTAAAACCTTTCACTGACATTCTCCTTGCATCTGTGAGCTGCTGGGAAGGTGAGGAACTTGCCTTACTTTAAGTAGATGGTGAGGTATGAAAATCCTCCCATTGCTCCAGGAACTGGAGCTTTAAAAATAAAAACATTAAGTGTGAGTTCCCTGCTCTGCAGGAATTTGGCGCCGGCTGAAGACCAAGATCCTCGGATAGCTGCACAGTGGCTTGGTCTAGCAGGAGCCTCTCTGGGAAACAAGGAGATAAACCACCTCCATAACAACACTTCAGAGCTCTCAGATGTGAAGTTTTTACCTTTTATCTCCATCCAAATTAAAAATATTTTTGTTTTGCCACGTCAGCTGAGTGGACCATCCCCGGGTGTGGGGGAGCTGGGGTGGCTGAGCACAGAGATCAGCTCGGCTCTGGCTCCCATGGCTCGGGAGTGGAGCGTGGGCTGCAGGGTGCTCGGAGCCGATGGTGGAGATCCCACCACAACCCTCAGTAAATGGTTTGAGTAACTCATCGCCCTCCTAATGAGCTGAGGGAATTGTGTTTCCCCTCTGAACTGCTGGGTGAGACTCTCAGCTCTGCTCTTGTGCCAGACCTGTGCCAGGTAAAGAAGCTGCTCCCACCCAGCGTCAGCTCCCCACGCAGGTTCCATGGGCTGGGCTCGTGTCCCCGTGGCCTCTGCTGTGGGAAGCAGCTGAAAGTTTGAAGTCTCACCAGAGCTTTTCAGCTTCTCTGCATAGTTTTATCTCCCGTGTGGGATGTCCCTTCACTTCAGTAGCCCCAGCAGCAACGGGGGGGGGGTAAGATAGTCAGTGTATGTGTGCACCTGTGCACGGCTTCATCCTCCTCCTCCTCCTCCTCCTCGTCCTCCTCCTCCTCCTTCTCCAGACTTTAATTTCCCACCTAGCCTGAACATCAGTTTCATTTGGAGCTGGCACTCACCACTCTGCTCCCGAGCCCCACGCCTGCCGAGGGAGGAGCAGAGCAGCAGGCAGAGCACCCTGCTGGACCTGCTGGGGCAGGTGCCTGTTCCACAGGGAATTCCTCTCCTGACCCCGGGGACTCACGGCTGGCGGGGGAGGGGTGTGGATGGGAAGGGGCTGGAGCTCAGGGAGGCTTCACTTGAACCTGAGGGCTGACAACCTGAAACGAGGTGGCAGCAGCACTCACGGGTAGGGTCTTCTCCCTCCAGCTCAGCCACATCCATCACTGTCCTTGTCACCTCCTGCAGCCTTGCCTGCTGTGCTCGCAGCTCTTTCAGCATCAGTTGCTCTCCCAGCTGCCTCTCACTGAGCAGCAGCACATCACATTATTTTTGAGATGAGCTTCTCTCACTCTGATTTGCATTTTGTTCTATTCTGCATGGCCTGCCCTAGTCCCATCTGACTGGCTTGGCTCAGCAGGACACAGCAGGGCAGGCTCTGCTCTCGGGGCTGCCTCTCTCTCCCTGCTGGAGATGGACCAGCTCCCACCCCAGGGCTGTGTCCAGCTCTCTCCCCCGGTTTCAGCTGTGAGACAGACATTGTGCCTGTTCCTGGGGTTAGCTGCCTCTCAGGAGGCCTGCCTGCTCCCACTGCCCAGAAGAACATCTGGGCTTCACCATTCCCACTGCCCAATAAACATCTGGGCCTCACCCCTGCAGCCTCTCTCATCCCCACCCCTGTGCCCCCTCCAGGGAGAGACTGTGGCAGCCAACCCACGGCGATCTCCGAGTCCAGGTAGCCTCTAATTTCACAACCCGATTTAGTAAATGCCCTCAATGTGCCTTTTGCTCCCTCCTCTGCCTCAGGAACAAAGGCAGTGCTGTTTAGGAGCACAGGTTCTTTACTGAGGGTGGGCAGCGGGCTCGGGACAGCCTCATGTGCCCCACACATAGGGATGGGCTCCTGCTCAGCCAAAACAGGGATCCTGCCCTGACAAACCTCACTCCTGTCTCCCCAGTTCCCTGCCCAGCACTTGCTCCTACCCAGAGGTAGGAGCTACGGTGAACCCCAAGGTATCTGCTGTCATTTATCTCTCCTTAAATTCCCTCAAGCTCAGCATTCGTTTTTTCTCTCACCTTCCAGCCGAGGAGGTGTGAACAGGGAGGAGGAATCACTTGCTGGGTGCTGCAGGCAAGGGGGTGGGGGAATACATAAGCTGGGAGAGCACATCTTTCCTTTTCAGAAAGTCTTTGATGTCCTTTGAGTGCAGATGATGACTGTTGAGTGCTCTGGAGTGAGCATATTGCTTTTTTCTGGTTATAAGCCTGACCTAGGTATTACTAAATGCATATTTGCTTTGTTTAAATGCTCAGGTAGCCTAATGCTGGGGTGAAAAAGCTGTAGTTTATTGTAGCAGTGCAATACCTGTTACCTGTCAATGTGTGAGGCTCAAAGAAAGTGGGAGATTAACGTCATGGTGGAAGGGCTGCCCTGGGTGCGTGTGAGCCATGAGCTGGGAAGGGGAATGCTCCTTGGTGAGCCGAGGCAGCTCTGGTGGTGCCAGGAGCTGGCTGGGGTTGAGGAAGGCTGGTTTGGCTGCTGACAGCTGGTTTGGCTGCTGACAGCTGGTTTGGCTGCTGAGAGCTGGTCTCTCTTTTGCACAGCGCAGGGCTACCTGAAGCACTCCCTGAGGCAGTGTGGTCACTGTGGGAGCCCTGTGACAGCAGCCTGAGCCATCCTTGGCTGGGAGCTGGTGAATGCAGCTGTGGTGTAACCTCTCTTTGTGCTGTCACAGGGATGTGTGAGTACAAGGGGACATTCTCAAATGCAGCTTTGGAAGTATGTCAGAGGAAGGAGAAATCGTCATAAAAATGCTTTAGAAATCTCTGTGCCTCCAGAGCCAATGTTCCCCTTGGATGCTCCATTGAGCAGGTCCAGCAGCCTGAAATCAAGTCCACGGGGAGCACTCCAGCAGTGCTGCCCTGCTCCTGGCAGTGCACACCCCACTGAGGGCAGTGCTGTGTTCTGCAGTATGTCACCTTGGGAGTAACTCCTGTACTTCCTTCTTGTTTTATTTCCTACTGAATTGATTGTTTAGGAGTCAAAATCTTGTTCTTGGGTGCAAGGCTTGGATGGGCTTGGGCCTCTTTCCCATCCAGGAGCTGGTACAGGTGTAGCTCAGGCCACCAGAGCTGGCTTTGCACGGGACGTTGTGGGGAATGCAGAATTACAGATGTAGGCAAATGAGGACTCCACCTCCCTGGCCACGGGAGAGAGCTGGAGCTGGGATCAGGCCCTGAAATTCCAGGCCTCAACATGAGGTGGTGCACAGCATCCGCTTCTATCCCTGCCCTGCCGCTCCCTTTGCAGCAGAAGGGAGCGAGAGCAGAATGCCTTTGGGGAAGAACTGGGGATAAAGGAGGTGCTAATGAGAGCTGGAGGAATGAAATCATCAAAATGTAGAAAAGAATCGAGAAGAAATTCTTCTGGGGGAATTCATCCATCCCTGCTCATCTCCACACTGCCTGTCTGCTCTTCAGGAGTGGGAAGAGGGATGCAGAACTTAAAAGAATGTTTTTCCTCTGTGTTTTCCACTGGAAGAACAAATTTTCGAGAGGGAATCCTGCTTTATAACCTCATGCTATTTATTCAGCCGGCATCCCAGGCACGTGGCACAGCTCGAGCGTTACCATTCCTGTCTGTGCAATGTGGATGTGAGCGCAGAGCAGCCTTGGGCAGGAAAATCACAATTCCTCAAGTCCAAGCACACGCTCACAGCCGTGTGATGCTGCAGAAACCGAGACGCTCCCCGTTCAAAACGCACAGGTCCTAGAAGGGCTGCTGAGCACTTGCCACTCCACTTTGTGGGCAGACGATCTCCCCACCCTGGACTGCTCAGCACATCAGCATGAGGAGCTCTGCCCTCCCGCTGCCCTGCAGCTCATTAAAGTGCCATTTGAACCCTACCCCTTCTGTGTTTTGAGTACACACGCAGACACTCCACCACAGTACTTGTAAATATTTGCCCAAGGTCACCTCTGACACCTCTGCCCATTAATGCAGGATCCCAGCTAATCCGGCACCCATCAGGCCTCGAGGGAGGCTGGCATCTGCAGTGATCCGTGAGGAAACCTGTTTGAGGGACTTATATCTACAGAGCTATGGTCTGGTGGGTGCCAGCGCACCCTGGGCCGTGGCGTTGTGTCTGTGCAGCAGCTGGAGGCACAGCTGCACGCAGCGCCCGCAGCCCTCGATCGGCAGCGCCAGCAGCACCCGGAGGGCAGGGGAGGAGCAGGGCTGAGCTCTGCTGTGTCACCCCCGCAGCTGCTCCGGTCCCGGTGCTCCCTGGCCCTGCTCACGCTGCGTGAGGCTGGCACTGGAGCTGCGAGCTGGACGTGGTCGCGCTATGGAGCTGCCACCGCTGCCAGTGCCACCATCTGGGCGATGTGTCCCTGCTGCGGGAGCAAGGCTGAGGCTCTCGGGGCTCAGGGCGGAGCTGCCGCTGGTATCTGTGCCCCAGCACTGCGGCGAGTGCTGGGCAGTCAGGTTGTCACCCGGAGACCCTCGGTGCTGGGACTTTGCCGTGACCTCCAGCCATCTGCTCACTGTCAGGCGTCTCTGCAGCCCGACGTGCCGTGTCTGGGGGCTGCATAACTCTGCTGCTGCCCAGCCACCTGCTCCAGCTCTGCTCAGAGCCTGAACCCACCCCTGGCTACCTGCCGTGGGCTCCTGGTGGCTGTGAATTGGAAAAGTGACTTTAATTTCCAGTCTGTCCAAAGGTCACAGGATGGGGCTCTGGTCTGGCTGTTCACTCACCTCGCATCACTCTGCAGAGGTGCAGAGACAGAGGCTGGTCTCAGGACGGCTCTAGATTGTATGATTTGGCCAGAGCTGCCTGGGCTATGCTTTCGCTGCCAGAAAATCAGAGATGGGGTTTGATGCAAGCAACCTAGTGCATATTAACTCCCCTGTTGGGAGACCCTGCTGGGAGCAAGCATTCGTGATCCCTCTGCACAGTGAACCAGGTGAGAACCAGGCCAGCCGTGGTGGTGGCGGCAGCCTTGGCAGCTCGGCAGCCTTGGCAGCTCAGCAGCCTTGCGTGTGTCCTGTCTCACCGGAGAGCCTCAGCAGGACAGCTGCCGTGTGCTCAGCACGGAGCAGGCGGGGCGGGTCTGTGTGTGTGTGTGCAGTGACATGGTCCCGGCACAGGCTCCTCCTCCGGCAGCTGCCCGCAGCTGGCCCAGCCTCACCTTAAGATGCGCCAGCAGCCTGGATGGATTTTTCCTCATGTTTATTTTTAAAAGACGGCTCGTTTTACGCTCTGGGCAGCCTTCAAATATAAATAACCTGTGCCACATGTCCCCATATTACCAAGGAATAAATTATAGTTTTGGGTTCCCCCTCCCATGTTTCCCTTTGATGTTGTTGCTGTGAATACATGTATATGTGTGCTTTGCAGGTAACAACCCAGCCTCACCCAGAGCCCGTTTGCTGTAGAACACTGGGACGTCTCTTCGTGGTGCCGAACCAGATGGTGAAAACCCCATTTAATGCATTTTTTTATTTTGAAAGAAATAAATGTGTTGAAAGACCCGCTGTGAAGGCACCAGCTCTCACCATAAACACACGGACACACAGTGCCATCCATCTCATGGGAACACACAGTTCTGCACATCCACAGGGACACGCATTGCCTCCCACCGCCCGGGAGCGCGCACTGCCCCGGCCCCACGGGGACGCACGGTGTCCCCACGGTGTCCCCTCCCACGGGGGCACAGGGATGTCCCACACCGGGGACACGCACTGCCCGCTCCCACGGGGGCACAGGGATGTCCCCACACCGGGGACACGCACTGACCGCTCCCACGGGGGCACAGGGATGTCCCACACCGGGGACACGCACTGACCGCTCCCACGGAGGCACAGGGATGTCCCACACCGGAGACACGCACTGACCGCTCCCACGGAGGCACAGGGATGTCCCCACACCGGGGACACGCACTGACCGCTCCCACGGGGGCAGAGGGATGTCCCACTCCGGGGACACGCACTGCCCGCTCCCACGGGGGCACAGGGATGTCCCCACACCGGGGACACGCACTGACCGCTCCCACGGGGGCACAGGGATGTCCCACACCGGGGACACGCACTGCCCGCTCCCACGGGGGCACAGGGATGTCCCCACACCGGGGACACGCACTGACCGCTCCCACGGGGGCACAGGGATGTCCCACACCGGGGACACGCACTGCCCGCTCCCACGGGGGCACAGGGATGTCCCCACACCGGGGACACGCACTGACCGCTCCCACGGGGGCACAGGGATGTCCCACACCGGGGACACGCACTGACCGCTCCCACGGAGGCACAGGGATGTCCC
>VZRF01004481.1:86499-99345 GCA_013396875.1 Vireo altiloquus
CTTGCGGGCGGAGCGGCTCCGAACTCGCGGGCTCCCGCCTGGCTGCCCGCGGCCTTAGGGACCCCGCGCCCACCTCCTCATCCCCCCGCCGGTGCCCCTCGCTCCGGGTTTTACGGTGCAGAGCGTCGTGTCCTCCCCGCCGCCCAGCCCCGTGCCCGCAGTTCGGATCGCCGCGGTTCGTGGCGCGGGGCTGTCGGTGCCGCAGAGCCGGTGCGGGGCCGGTGCTGCCCCTGGGCCCCCCAGACCCGATACCCCAGCGCGGCTGGCATCTGATGAACTCCAGGGCCGCGGGAGGTGAGCGGCAGCGAGCTCCGTGTCCGCGCTTCGGGAGCCGCAGAGGAGAGGCTCGGCCGCGGGCGGGGGGCTGCCAGCGCTGCCCCCGGTGCCCCGGGGGTCCGGAGACATTGCCGGGGCACTGCCCGCGCTGTGGGCTGCCGCTGCCGAGCTGGCAGCGGACTGTGTTTGCTTGCGCCGAGCTGCTGGAAAACGTGCCCGAGTGACACCTCGTCCTCGCGCTTTATTTTTGTGTTTTGCCTCAAAAAAACATCCCAACCGCAGATTTATTGCCCCTATGCGCACAGCTGGCAGGGCTAGAGCACAGCTGGCGAGGGCTGGAGTGCGGTGAAGGGCCGTTCTGCCCAGCGGTCTGCGGAGTTTCTGGAGAGGGCAGATGGCTCTGCTCGCTCCGTCATTCCCTCAAGTCCGGACACGCCGGCGTTAATGGCTCCTGCCCTTCCTGGCTGTCGCCCAGGTCTCCCCAGCCAGCCCGGAGGTTTCGGCTCAGCTTTTGTTGTCGGAAGGCGGCTTCGAGGAGACCGGCTCTGCCGGAGGAGCTGCCGCAGCCGGGTGGGAGCTGGCAGCGGTGCCTGGCGGAGCGCAGGGCACTGTTGGCTCCCAGCTGGCGTGGGGGCATCGTCGGGCAGTGTCTGGCAAATCCGGGAGGTGCCACCGGCCTGTCGGCCTGCCTGGGGGCGTTGAGTTTGGGCTCGAGCTGCTCCTTGACCCTCCCGATGTGGTCAGCAGTGCCCTCTCCTCCTGTGCCCCCGCTGCGAGCGGTGACCCTCGGTGGGTGCTGGGGGCTGTGGCAGAGCTGCCTCCGCTCCCGCGGGTGCCACGGGCTCCGTGCTGAGGTGTCACTGCTGCGTTTCACCGCCGAGCAGCAGACTCGAGGCTCCGTGCTTGGCTCGTGCCCTGACCAAGGGGTAATAAAACACGGAGGGAGGGGAGGAGGGAGGCTGGCCCAGGCAGCGGTGCTGGAATGCTCTCGCACCGAGGGGATGTTCCCTGAGCATGCTCCTGGGAAAAGACAGTAAGTGCAGTACGAATACGAGGAGGAAGGAAGAATTGATGCCAAGGACAGCAGCAGCTGTCTCGGTTTGGGCAGGTGCTTACAGAGCCCTGGGTGTGCCGGCTGCTGCTCGGAGCTGGGTCTGTGCCCTGCGCAGCCTCCCATGGCGGCTGGGAGGCCGTGCCCGTGCACAGCCCGCGTCCTGCCTGCCTGGGAAACGCTGCTTTGCAAAAGAAATGGAGCTGCAGTGGGTGATAAATCCCTGCCTCGCACAGCGTGCACCGGCTGAGCTGCGCTGCCCTCCGGTACAGGCATGGCTCAGGGGTGCGTGTCGGTGTGTGGGCATGTGTGTGAGCAGGGTGGCATCGGCCCCGGGACCGTGTGAGTTTGATAAATGACTTATTTTAAAGCCGGGGTTATGTTGTCTCCTGCGGCATCCCCTCTAGGGATGGATAGGTGTTTCCAAACTGCAACTCCCCTGGGCTCTCTGGGTTTCTGAGCTGCCGCCTGGGGCTTCTGTAGTGGGGAGGGGGCGTTGAGCCTTTTAGCCCTTGGACCAGCCCCTGGCTTTAGGGGCTTGGTGCATCCCGAAGGCTGGTCACTGGGGAGACCGTGGCTGTCCCATCGGAGATGCTGGAACCAGAACTGTCTGCAGGCTGCACAGCTGGTTCATTAAATGAAGCTGATGAGCAGTGTCATTATTTTGTTCCTCTGGAAGGAGTTGCTGCTGCCGGTAACAAGCCCACCTTCTGTAACAACCCCACCTTGCCTGCTCAGAACCCCTCTGGGGCTGGCGCTCCCCTCACTGGGGGGAGAGGTTCTGTGGCTGCTCCCCGGAGCTCCCTCCTGGGGAGGGACAAAGCCCTGGGGAGGCTGGAGCCCGTGTTGCTGCTTTCCCTCGTTCTCGCTGTTCTTTGCCTGGGAAGGGAGTGTGTGCTGCAGCCTAATGAGTGCCTGACTGTACCTTCATCTTGTGTCGGCCCCTGCGATTAGCGAGCGCGCACGTGGGGATGCTGCTGGCCGCCCTCAAGCTGCTGCTTCCAACGCCATCGCTCGCTGCTCTGGAGCCTGGATCCCAAAAATGCCAGGGCGAGGAGGTCAGCAGCGGGAGAATGGCGTGTCTGTGTGGCTCTGAAAGGCTCCTTGTGCCGTGCGAGGGCGGGGGGCTCCGGCGGCGTGCAGGGAGCCTCTCACCCCTCGGGCCCCGGGCGCCTGCGTGTGTTCTCACACAGCTCTGCAAACATCGGGCTGGGCCTCGGTGCCAGCCCTGGCTCTGCCTCTCGTCCGTGGGTGCAGGGAGGGGCCTGGTGCTGAGCCCCTGGTGCTGGCTGTGTGATCCTTGGGAGGACGTGGGGCAGAGCTAGGCGTGCTGCGGCCCTGGCTTTTGGGGTGCCATTGGTGGGACCCTGCCAGCATCGGCAGGATGTGGTGGCTTCAGCATCTGCCCTTCCCCTGTCCTCATCCCAGCCCTGGCCCAGGGAGCATGGCCAGTGGCAGAATTGCCCTTTTTGTGCCTCTGGATGAGCCACACTTTGTCAGGAAACAGCCACTTGTGCTTGCTGGCACTCCGTCCCTCTGCCTGCACTCTGCCCTGGGGACACCCTTGCCCTTTTTACTGGGGCTCCCAGCTCGCTGCTGTGGGGAAGGCAGCCCCCAGCCCCCAGTAATGCCTGTCAACCCAGCAAGGAGAGCAGTGGGTTTTTGGCTCCCAGGACCAGTCCAGTGTGGGGATGAGGCTGGGTGACAAAAACTGGGGTGCAGCCCGGGCTGGTGGGGGGTCAGGCTGGACCACCTTTTATCTCCTTTTTCTGCAGTCTCAGCCCTGTGGTGCCAGTCAGCCTCCGTGCAGCTCGCTGCTCCCCATGTCACTCCCCCGGCAAACAAACCTGAAATGCCCTGGGTGCCAGGAGGGCAGGGGACATCTCTCTGCTCAGGAGGTTCCCTGTGTTCTGGCGCTGCTGTCATCCCTCTCGTAGAATCCTAGAACAGACTGAGTTGGAAGGGACCCATCAGGATCATTGGGTCCAATTCCTGGCCCTGAGCAGGACACCCCAAGAATTTCATCATCTGCCTGAAGGCATTGTCCAAGTGCTTTTTGAGCTCTGACAGCCTTGGGGCCGTGACCACTTCCCTGGGAGGCCTGTCCAGTGTTCAGCCACCTGCTGGGTGAAAAAACATTTCCTGATATCCAACCTAAATCTCATCTCCCTGTCCCCCTTTCCCTCGCCCTCTCCCCCCTTTCTTCTGCACGTGTTTGCTCATGGGGGATGTGGGCAGGCCCAGATGTCCCCAGTGCTGCCCCAGTGCTGCTCCCCGAGCCCAGGGCCGGGGAGGGGACACTGCCCTGCTGAGGTGCCATCATGTCCCCAATGCCCAGGTGTGTCTGTGTCTGCTCCAGCCTCAGCCAGCGCTGCCCTGGCATGGTCCGGGAGCACTTTGAGATGAAGCAGGGGAACCTCTTGAATCAAAGTGGGAAAGGCTTGTGGTGGTTCTGGTGGGAGCTGTTTGTGGCTGAAGCTGTGCTGGCTGGGAGGTCGCAGTGAGGAGCTGCTGCAGGAGCCCACAGCCGCCGGCAGCTCCTCCCGGCTGGGTGGTGGCATCTGGTTAGCTTCCTTTGGGGCATTTCCCGTGGGATTTCCGCCCTCAGACAGGAAAAGGGCGCGGATGGGATCCGGTCGGAATGGAATCTCAGCCAGAGCAGCCTGTGAATGAATGGGGACGCTGCTGTCGCTGTGTGGGTTAAACTGCTTCGGGAGTTTTTCCTCTCAAAAGAGCAGAGTGACTGAAGGGAAGTGGGGGAGAGGGAGGGGAGAGTTGTGTGGGGTTTTTGTTTGTTGGGGGGAGTTGGAGTTCCTGATTTTTCTGGGATTTTTTTACAGATGTTGCAGTTGGATGCTGCAAGCTCTCAGGTCTCAAAACTGTGTATTTTTTAGGTGTCACTGTCTGGAGACTCTGCTAGAGGGGGAAAAGGAAAACTCAGAGGCTTGTGAAAAGCCAGTGTGAGAAATAAATGGGAAGTTGCTGCATCACTGAGACTCTGAGGGCAGATCCAAGGGACACGAGTTGCAGCTGTGGGGAGCACATACAGCATGTGCCAGCTGTGCCAGGGGTCCCCCAGCTTCACACATTTTCCATGGGTTCAAAATGAAAGGGCTCCATGGTCCTGCAGAATGTCATTATTGTTGTTTATAACTGAGATTTGTGTCTAAGAGGGAAATGAATTGCTCAGTCTGTTTGCCTATTGCTCATTTTGCAGATGCAGGAACTAGACCACGTTGGGGTAATGGCCTAGAAATTAAATTTTGCTTTAATATACAAACCCAATTTTGAGTTGGTTGACTGAAGGGGAAAAAATTACATTGAGGCAGGAGGCAGAGGCCTGGCTGGAGCAGGGTTGAGGCCCAGGGTGGTTGGTGTTATCTGGAGAAGGTCTGTGGGGGCACAGGCGCTCTCCAAGGTGCAGCCTGCAGCATCCTCTGACAGCACAGCAGTGATACTGAGGAATAAATTTGGTTTCTTTTTCAAAGAGACACAGAGCAGCTCAAATGCATCTCACGGATGATCCTCGAGGAGCCCCACAAACCTGGCTGTGTAACAGGGCTGGATGCAGTGGGGCAGGGAAGGGTGGTCTCGGGGACCCAGAGCAGGGCTGCATTGGGGCAGCAGCACTGCCCTTGGAGCTCATGGTGTGGGGCTGTGGGCAGCTGCTCTCGTTCACTGCCCCCTGGGCCTCCTGCAGAAACACATTGGCTCAGGCCAGGCAGTGGCATTCTGTTTCTCCTGAGCAGCAGATGTGGCAGCAGGCACAGGGGAGCTGTGGGGAGCACATCCCCGGAGCAGCGCACGTCCAGAGCCCGGCTGGAGCCCTGGTGCTGCCAGGGGTTCTCTCTCCCCCCTCGTGGTGCTGCAGCTCCTGGAGCTGAATGCTGAGTGCAGGGGCTGGGGCACCGAGCCAGGATCCTGAGCGGCTCAGGAGCTCCTCTGGGACCTGGCCTCGTGCTCTCCATCGCTGTCTCTCGCTGCCTGTGTTGATGTTTTCCCCTCCCAGAAACATGCTTTGAGGTTTTTTTAGCTTGGAGGTTTTCCCTGGCTGCAGTGGCTCCCGCTCTGCTCCCTGGTGCTGGCAGCGTTTGTGTGCCTGCAGGAAGGAGAACAGGATGGGTTTGTCTGGCAGGAGGGTGGTGAGTGCTGAGCTGCGTAACTCGGTGAGGAGCAGCCCTCCAGAGGCTTCTTCCTTCTCGTGTTCCTTCTCCTCCGTGGCTGGCGGTAGGACATGTCCTCTGGGATCCCCACGGCCATGCCTGGCACTCTCTGGGATCCCCACTGCTCTGTGCTTTGCCTCTCAGGTTTGTTTTTCTCCTGGGAATTCTCCTGTTTCTCCCTGATAGGGCTGGCCTCTTCCAGGAACAGTCTCCTTGTTTTTATCCTTTGTGATTTTTCTTCTTGGCCCCCAAATCCAGATCGGATCCTTCCTGGCCTCCTTGTTCTCCCAGCATTTGGGCTGCCTGGTGTCAGCTGTGAGAGCCTGCAGAGAGTGCAAAAGTGAATTTCTGGAAAGGACATGGCTCTGGTCGGCGGCTCCGTTGCGTTGGGAAAGGAGGAGCCCAGCTGCTGGCTGCCATCAGAGAGGCTGTATGGGTGCTGGTGCTGTCACCTCCCTGTCCTGTCTCCACGTGTGACATGTTTGTAGTTTTCCGGCATTTACTCTTTCAGCCTTTTTGCATCGCTTTTATCTGATTCCTGAAGTCCTTCAGCAGCCTCATCTCATGAATAATCATCGCAGCATTACAGCCGTGGGAAGTGACTCAGATGCTCTGCGGGTGGCTCGGCGGTGGCAGGGTGACCTGTGTCACAGAGGGAGCTGCCACTGGGCTGGGGTCTCCTCACAGCCCCTTGGCCGTGCCAGAGCCACCGCGGGACCAGATCCAGCGCTGGGGGTGACAGTGGCAGGAGAGGGGCCTTGGAAAGCTGCTCCGTGCTCCGGCACTTGGATGAGGAGGCCATGGGCCTGCCAGACCCAATACATATCTATATATGTAACACTGGGGTTTTTTTAAAACTCTTTTGCTCCTGTCAGTACTTTCCCAAGCCTCTGGCCACCGTTGTGGTCAGTCCTGGAGTGACCCTGCAGAGTGCTGTGCTCCCTCCAGCACCCCAGGAATTTGTGTCCCTGTGTCATTCCTCAGCAGCTGAGAGCTTTGCCTCTCCTGGAGCCGCAGGGGATTCCTGTGGGGAGCCAGCAGTGCCAGGTGCTCTTGGAGACAAAGGTGCCTTGGTGTGTCAAACCCCCTGCCAGGCTCCAGCATCGCCCGTGGTTGTGACAAATGCAAAATTTGGAACATCTTGGGCTCCGTTCAGATCATCGAAGAACTCATCATTGCACAAGAGCAGGAATTGTCTGTGCCGTGCCTCTGCCTCCCTCCAGCAGCCCACAGGGAGGGAGCAGGGATGGCAGGAGGAAATTACCTTTGTGTTACCTGCTTCCTCTCCTGAGCTGCAGCTGAGCAGAGCTGAAGGGGATGCTGGGCAGATCCGCAGCTCCTGCGTGCTGCCGAAATTACCTTGGGTGCCCCTCAGAGCTGGGTGGAGAGCTTTGGAGAGGAGCAGCGTGGTGGAGCCCAGCTGGCCAGGAGCAGGGGAGATGGAGGCAACCGGGCAGCCCAAGTTCTCTGGGACCTGGGTGGGGATGGTGGACTTTGTTTGGTGTGCTCTGGGGTGCAGCTGGACTCAGGGTTGTTCTCTGGTCCATTGCCACAGGCTGATCCAAGGGGTGATGGGGTGAGCTGCATGGTTCTCCCCTGGCTGTGTGAGCTCTGGGCCTGCCTGCAGCAGTCAATCCCCATCCTGGGAATCCATGTGCTGCAGTGGCACGGCTGTGCTGGTGGCCTTGGCTCAGGAAGCCCCTCCTGGGTGGCTGAGGAGTGAGCTTGGGGCTGATCCCAGAGGATGCAGCGTGGTACTGCTGGTGGAGTATCCTTTGATGTGCTTTATGAAGTGTGAAGGACACCACTGTGGGTGTTGGTGACATTCAGGGCAGAGCATGGGACATGGGGACAGGCGGTGGCTCTGCCATTCCTGCCCCTTCTGTGTGCTGGAGCCTCCTTCTCTCTCTAGAGATCTAGAGATGCAGCCCCTTGGCAGGGGATGTTGCAGGGGAGGCTGAGCCGAGAGGAATTGGTGCTTTTTTGTTTATAAATGTATTTTACTTTGAGATGAAGGGCAAAAGTGCTCCTGTGCAGCAGCGGTGAGGGTGGAGAGGCCTCCCCAAAGAGATGCTAATGGTTTTGAGTCACCTCGGGTCACGGGAGCGTTTTTCCTGAAAGGCTTTAAATGAGCTGTGTAATGCACTGGAGAAGCGTCCGGGGAGCCCTGGGTCCCTGTTCGGCAGGACTGGGAAATCTGCCTGGTCCACGGAGCGCTCCCAAGGGACTGGGCTGGGAAAAAGGATTCAAAATTGCGGCGATTTGAAAACAAGCCCTAGCTGGGCCTTCTCTGGAATGAGGAGGAGGTGGCTGTAGGAGCAGGCAGTCCGGTAGCGCAGCCGTGCCGGAGCTCTCCTCGCAGCTCGCCCGTGGCTGACCCGCACTGTCCCGCGCTGGATTCCCCAAACCTCCTGTGCTGGGACCCTCCGCGTTTGTGGCCCACAGTCCCCAGCTTGAGCTGGGCTGGCTCTGGGAAAAACGCGTCTCCGAGACTTGTCCTCCAGTGCCTGGAAGCCTGGAATGGTGAAGCCCCAGGCTGAGCCCTCGGCAGCGGCAGCTTCCCACATTTTAAATCATTAATCTCTTCTAGCTGGCCCAGTTACACCAGTCTGAGTGCCTCTTTCTGAGCATTTCGGGGGCTGGGGGGAGGAGGGTGTAAAAGTCCCAAATATCTGCTACCTGCATTGTTTCTGCACTGGGCATTAGCACTAATTATCCCCCCATTGTCTCCAGTTCCTGCAGGAAGTCTTGTTTATCCTTCCAACCTCCCAGGAATGCAGCCCAAGGAGCTGTGCAGATATATTTAACCTTGCACAGAGCAGCACAATGGCCCTTGGATTTCCCGGCTCCGCGGCATCGCTCGGAAGCTCAGCCCATCTCTGGTTGTGGGCTGGGGAGGTTGGAGAGGGGTCGGGACAGCTCCGGGCTGACCCCACATCCTCCATCCGCAGCCTGAGGCTGGGATCTGCCGCGGCTCGGAGCCGCTCCCGAGGCTCTGGAACGCTGTCGTGGGCAGCGTGTGCTCTCGTGGGCGGGGGGCACGTGTGGGACCCACGGCACCCTGAGCCAGCAGGGACGGGACAGAGCCTTGGCTTCACACGGCAGCTCCGTCCCCTCCAGAGCCGCTCGTGCTCCCTTGGCCCCGCTCAGCTTTGTCCCTTCCCAGCTCGGCTCGGGGGTGCCGAGGGAGGGAGGCACAGTGGGGGAATGCCCCCCTGGGCTCTGTGCCTTCGCTGGGGTGCCATTGTGCCGTGCAGGGGGAACCCCCCCTCTGGTTGAGGATCTGTTGTTATTCCATCCCCCAGAAAACGTCCCTGCAGCAGAGCTTTGCCTTTTGCACGGCTGGAGGGGTCCTGGGGAGCCCTGGTGAGGGGCCAGCCCCTTGCTGGGCCACGCTGGTCCCTGGCTGTGTCAGGCTCACGTGGCAGCAGCACCGGTACCTCCCCAGGTGTGGGTCTGTGTCTCCTGGCTGTTTCCCATGGTGGGCTTCGCCACGAGCCCAACCTTGCCTTCGCTGTGGTCTCTGCACCTCTGAACTCTGCTCCTCTGGGTGAGTAGTGCCAGTGTCCTGCGCTGGGGCTCGGTGTCCCGCTGGAAGCACCGGAGTGGGGATAACCCTGGAGTGCCTCGTGGGCTTCGGGCCCTGAGGGATGCTGGTCCCCTGGTACAGGGCTGGGGCTGTGAGCGCTGGAGCTGCTGCTGCTGCTGCCCCAGCCTCCGCAGAGACCCAGGGGTTTGCCTTGCAGCACGCTCCTCCTCAGCAGGACGGATCTCTGTGCAGAGCTGGATGATCTCTGCAGCATCCATCTGGGGGATGAGAGCCGTGACTTGCTCTGGAGCCCAGAGGTTTTCCGGAGCACCAGCTGCTGCTGCAGCCATGCCCTGCCTCGTCCTTGCTGGGCCTGGGGCTGCTGGCTGGAGCCGCACTGCAGGTGGTGGCTGAGCAAGAGGGGAAGGATGCAGCCACGGGGTGCGCCTGGAGAAGGGCTCAGATCAAAAGGCTGCTGCCATGTGTGGTCTGGCAGGAACCAGCTGGGAGCAGGGCTGTTCTCAGGAGCTGCTGGTGCAGACCTGAGGGCTGGATCTGCTCGCCTGCCGTTCAGCATCAGCAGAGCTCAGGAGAGGTAAGGGAGGGGAGGGATGGTGAGACCTGGAGTGGAGTCCTGAGGCAGGAGGGGAGGGACGATCTGTGGGGGGGTGGCAGGGGGATGGCAGGGCTGCCAGGGCTCCGTGAGTGCTGGATGTGCCAGCTTGGTGACGTGCCAGCTTGGTGGCATGCCCAGTCCCCAGCTGCTTTTCTCAAGGGCCAGGCTGGGAGGGTGTCACTCACATCTGCGATGGCCTTGAGAAGGTGGATCTGCTCCCGCTAAAGCCACGTGCCTGCAGCTGTCCCTGGCAGTGCTGGGGCACCCCTGCCAGCCCTCGGCATCACCGTGAGCCCCAGCTCCTGCTGAGGTTTGAGCCTTCAAGCTGTGGTGGCAGCTGCTGGCAGAGGCAGGGACTGTGGGTTTGGGCATTGCAGGGGGAATGGGATGGGTGGGTGGATGGAGGGATGGATGGAGGGATGGATGGAGGGATGGATGGATGGAGGGATGATGGATGGATGATGGATGGGGATGGATGGAGGATGGATGGAGGGATGGATGGATGGATGGATGGAGGGATGGATGGGTGGATGGATGATGGGTGGATGGAGGGATGGATGATGGAGGGATGGATGATGGATGGATGGATGGATGGATGATGGAGGGATGGACAGACAGACATATGCACATATGCAGGGTGTGGGGAAGAGGGTTGCCATGGGCTGTGACCACGGATTGATGTGGACTTTGTGATGGAGCAAATGGGATCATCCCATTAGTGAAGGCAGTGATGGAGGTGAAATTCCCAGCGGGAATAACGTGCTGTGGAAAGGAAGGAGTTAAAGAGCACAAATGGCCAGTGCCTGGTGGGCTCTGGGGGCTCCTCTGGAGGGTTTAAGAGTGAAGCAGCTGAACTGCCAGCAGACAGGAACCTCTCATTGAAGGGAGCTGCTGCATGGCAACTCAGCCTCTCTGCTCTGCCCTGGGAGAGCAGTGGAGATTATGTGGAGCAACTTTGCTTTAGCACCAAGCAAATTGGCTGGGAAAATAATTAAAGCTGGTATGGAAATGCTGCTTCCGTTTGATGGATTAGGGACAGCAACGCTGGCTTTTCTAGGGGAAATCCAGTTTAGCTGCAGCAGGGGGTGTTCCTTTTCTAGTATGGCAATAAAGTGATTGGAGAGGGCAGCTGGGAGACAGATCACTGGGATTTTCAGAAAGCCTCAGACAAATTTGTGGAGTTATTAGGGTGGGAGTGGTGGGAGGAAAGGCCAGGTTCTGTTTGGTGTGTTCAGGTGTGCTGGGAGGGAGGAGCAGGGGTGATGCCAAGGGGTGCTCTGTGCTGGCTGCGGCTTTGAGCTTCAAATTTGGTGTTAAATATGCACAGCTGATGCAAATAAAGCGCAGAAAAATTAGGTGAGGCTGGATATGAATTGGCTGGAGGAGCCCCAGGCCTCCCCTCTCCCTGAGGTCAGAAGCTGTTGCTGGTGACAGAGCTGGAGCCGTGCTCCCTCCCGGACAGGCACATCCCAAGGGATTTGGGGAGGCTGATGCTGGCAGGAGCGCAGGGTCAGTGCAGGGCTGGGGCTCTGGAGGGGGGACCTGTCCCCCCCAGGTGTGGGAGGGGTCCCTGCGGCCGTGGGGCTGTGCTGGGCTCCGCAGGACCCCCATGGACCAGACGTGGCTCTGCACGGGCTCCTCTCCTCCCCTCAACAACCACCCAGCTGTGAACTAACGTTCCCGAGGACAACAGAAAGCCTAGAGACAACTGCTGCCCAGATTTTGTATCCTGCTGTCACCCAGCCAATTAAGGAAAGGGTTGCCATATTTTATTACTTTTTTCGTTAATGCACGGGTGGAGCAGCATAGCTCTTCTAAAGCCTCATTCTTGGAAGGGGCTGAGCAATCTCGGCTGGAGCTTTTTAGGGGGAGGGGAAGGAAAAAAAAAAGAGGGATAAAAAGGGGGAGGGGAAATAAACAATCATATTTGGTGTGGAAAATACCAGCCTGAAGAATGGACATTTGTCTGAACAGGTCTGGATATCCTGATGTGGGACTCTGAAGGCTGGCCAGGCTCTGCCCAGGACTGGTGCTGGGGGAGGCCAGAGGGAATTTTATGTGGTAAACATAAAAAACATGGGTAAAAATGGGGCCTGGATGCTGCTCGAGGGGAAAGCATTGGATTTTGGGTTGGCTGCCTGTGGCCTCAGGTGATGTCTCCCCTCCCAGGCAGGGATGGGCTGATGTGGGCAGCATCCCTCCTTCCATGTCTCTCCTTCCTTCTTCCCTTGGTGCCAAACCTCTGCATCTCCCCCGAGGAACCTCTGAGCTTGAGGCAGTGATAAAGTGTGTTGATATTGTAAAGATAATAATTTGGAGGAAGAGCTGAGGGAACCTCTGTATCCCTTGGAGAACCTTTGAGAACCCTTGGATGAAGGGGTGAGTGCACCCCTGGGGCTCACCACGCTCCTGCTGCTCAGGTTGGCACAGAGGTTTTGGAGGTAAAAGCAGTGGTCAGTGTGTCCCAGAGGAGCTGGCAGTGGCTCTGCCCTGGCCCTGCATCACCCCCAGCCCTGCCCACCCTGGCGCTTCCTGCCTTTCCCTAGCTCTTATGCTTTGTTAGTCATTGATTTTTGTTTTTTTTTTTCCCTGGGTTTTGGGCAAAGCTCAGACCAACACAAAAAAAGGTTTGGTTGGATGTCATGTGTTGTTATCCTGCTGCTGCTGCACATCATCGTTACAGGCCAGCATGGAACACTGACCCTCGGGCACGAGTGACACGGGGCTGTCTGTAAACAGTGTTACTATTTTATAACTTTTATATTTAGGGAGTCAATGACTCTAAAGAAAGCAGATTTTCATCTAATCAGCTATTCCTTGTGCTGTGTCAATCCTGGACATCAAAGAGAACATCAAAGTGAGAGGCATGAAAGGCTCTGATGGCAGCATGGCTGCTTTGCCAGGTGCAGCACCTTGAGCAGGGCTCCCCTCCCTCCTCCCGGCTGGCTCCTGCTCCTGGCCCAGCCCCAGGCTCCTCTTGGATATGTCACAGCTTCTCTTGGTGTGACTTTATGATGTATTTTATATCACTTATTTTATGCTTAGAAAATGAATTGAGAAAAAATTTAATAATTTTTAAAATGTATATAACATGTAATTTTTTTGTTTTAAATTTATTTTTAATTTTAGTAGTTTGTTTTAAAAGTTTACTAGTAATTACACTTAATTTTTTTTTAAAACCCCAAAATTTTAATTTTTTTTTTAATTAAAA
>VZRF01004482.1:0-26025 GCA_013396875.1 Vireo altiloquus
CCCCGCTGTCCCGGCACGGCTGCGGCTGTCCCCGAGCGGTGCCGGCCGGGCCGGGCCGGGCCACGGCCCAAGAGCGGCTGTGGCTTACAGAGCTGCTCCTGGCTACGCGATCCGCGGGCACCGCAGGGTTGTGTGGTTTTAGGGAAGTGCTCAACAAGGAAAAGAACGTCATGTGCTAATAAAGATTTTGTTATTTCAGATTTTGCCGGTGGCTCACACAAAGATACATCCTGACCAGGTATCACGTGCCTTTTGTTGTTTCTTGAGTCCTTGCAAGTAGCTGTGACATCCGCCTTTAACACGCCTGCTTAATGTCGAGCTACAGGCTTTAAACAGCGGAAACCATTAAGTAACATTAAACCTGACAGAAATTTTGCATTGGGCGAGGAGCTGGCAAACTTCGGGCGTGAAACTTTTAGATGAATATTTGTGTTATCTGCAGATGCTGTGACATAAAGCCGGAATGAGCTATATGTTGTAGGCCATAGTTTATATATGTAGGTACTTTTCTATGAAAAGGAATTGCCCATCTGAGCAAAACATCTCAGAAAGCATCTGGTCTTCTTGGTAATAAATCATCACTTAGTGAAGCCACTTATATAGCACAATGTGAATGCTAGTTTTAAAGTTATGTTCATAATAAATGTATTTTGAATGAGCAAAGTTGGAAAAAGAAGACTACAGAAAATAAATTAATTCTGAACATACCCAGGAATTTTAGGAAACATTAATCATTTGAAAATGTTTACAGGTTTTTTTCTTATATCATGATTTATATTTCTGCTCTTAAACAGACCTAAGTCTTAATTTAAGGAGCTCAGATAAGATCTGTAACACAGCAAATATACTACATGAGTCTGTTTATAGTGGTACAAATCTGCAAAATTTGAAGAGATTAAGTCCTCTCCTTTCTCCTTGTTAACAATCATCACATGAAAACCTGTGTGAGGCTTCTACTGCAGAAGTCAGTGCTGTGAAAGTGAAAGGGACATGTTGTGTCCAGTCCTCTGAAATGCATTATTATAGTAACAGTGAGATGAGAGAATGCATAAATGAATCACTTAGAGCATTGGGAAGCCGTTTTCCAGATTGAAGAGATGTGTTGGTATCCCATGCCATATTTCAGCCTACTTAACAAGTTCCTAATAAACTGGTTTCCCTGCAATGTACTAAAGAGATTGTTGAATGGGAACTACATTCTTGGGAGGCATTTTCAAAAAATTGATTACATTACTATACATCTCTTTTGCAGATGTTGGTAGTGTTTTTGTAATATAACATTTAAATTTTGTTTCCTTGGGTGTCACTTTCTGTTTCAGAAATTAGGTGAAAGTGTTCAGCAACTTCTTCTAGCAAAAATTGCAGTCTACTTGATGACCTTTTTAATAGTCACCGTGGCATGGGCAGCTCATGTAAGGTAGGAACACAGTGTTTAAATCTAAAGTTAAAAGCTAGAAAGTGCAGGAAGTAACCATGTTTCTGATACATTTCTGTCTTGCTGCCAGACATTCTGAAATGTCTTGTTGAATAATATTAGAAAATCATTGTAAAGAAATGCAGCTCTTACAAGTGAATAGCTACTCTTAGACCACTGCCATAGTGATACAGATAAAAACAAGCATTATATAGCTTTTAGAGTTACTTTTCATTTTACTTCAAAGTCTAGATGGAAATAGACTTCTAATTATGCTGAAAACCAGGAATTTGTAACTTGCATACTCCACAACAAAGAAACTGATACAGTACAGCTGGGCTAAAACTCATCCCTCTGTCCTCAGCAGTACTTGTCACAAAATCAATTGTAATGTTGCAGATTCTGTATTTTATAGAGTTGTGGACACCCTTACCTGCCATGTCTCGGTGGTTAAAAAGAAATTCGTATGTAGGCATCATATTGGAACCAGGGCAGTTTTTGTTTGAATTTTGAAATTTACAAATGTCACTATGCAAGTGGATTGACTGCATTCTGATAAAGGTGTGCAACCTGCCATTCCGTATTTGGAAGCTGATCCCTCACATCCGTGCCTTTATCACAGTGCTTTTCTCCGCTGGTATAAGTAAATGCTGAGGTACGGTCCCAGGGTTTTGTGGAGGGTGTGCTGTTGGTTCTAAGTGACAGTTTTGTGGATGAGGAGTTTCATTAACAAAATCTGGGGACATTTGCAAGGAAAGGTCTTTCTTTGTGTGCTGTCTCTTCAGGAGAAATTATTTTAAGCCTTAAAATTTTGAAGGTACTCTGCCATTCAAATAGAAACAAGGTTCTTAATAACTGCTCCATGAGTGAACTTGATTGTATCTCACTTCTCAGATTTTTCTAAAAAACTACTTTCGTAGCTGAGCTACATGAGTTTTGGTAGCACCTGGAATACTTGTATTAATTCTGGAGCAAAGGAAATTGGATTCCCCCATACTATTGTAAATGTACAATTTATATGTAGTAAAACATATTTTGTGAGTTGGCTTGTTCATGATAACCTTGCCTTGCCTTGCCAGATTGTTTCAGGTGATAGAGCATATAGATGATGTCCTGGCTCTTCTAAATCTGGTGAGTCCTGTCAGACAAGCTGAATGTTTAACCTAGTGCTACAGGTCACTTTTTCTTAAGTGTATCTGTGAATATCTAAAAGTTTCTACTTCAAATAGCATAACTCTGATGTATTTCCAAGTCAGGAAAATACGAAGATCTTTAGTTCCAAGGTGACTGATTGATAAGTAACTTGCTTTTGATTTACAAATGTTTTACTATAAGCCAATAGAAGCTC
This sequence comes from Vireo altiloquus, assembly GCA_013396875.1. NCBI lineage: Eukaryota > Metazoa > Chordata > Aves > Passeriformes > Vireonidae > Vireo > Vireo altiloquus. Next base: position 2,763 of record VZRF01004482.1, read on the forward strand.
TGCAGCAGGTTAGTCTGAAGTTCATCTGGGAGAGCTGAGTATTTTGTTATGTTGTTTTAAACTCTGTTCTCTGAAAGTATGCAAACACACAGTTAATTTAATTTTGTCAATAAAAGCACTGGTGGAGCTCCGTAAGATAACGCTAGAGGACATTCTTTTGGAAGAATAGTCTAAGGCATCTAATTCCTACCTAATGTAGCTTTCAAAGCAATGCATTTCTTTATGTTTTTGTTTGTTCGGTTGGATTTTTTTAATTTTGCTTTTTTAGATACAAAATATTTGTAATCAAATATTAATGTTCTTAACAAATCAGAAACACCTATTTAGAAGGTGTCGTGCATTTAGCATTGCTACTTTAGAAAGAAGTCTCTTAAATACCATAGCAAAACTTTTACCTGGGGTATTGGTAAAAAACTGTAGTATTTTCTAAAATAAGCCTGTACAATTTGGATAGAGAACATGAAGGATGTATACAAAACTAGCCATTTCTTGTAATCAAAACTCAGCAACTTCAGAAATATGGGTATTTTTCATTATGCAGCACAAGCATTTGATCTCTTTCTAGAATACAAAGCAAGCAATACCCTCATTGAATGTGTCTCCAGAAAGTACATAGTGTTTCAATATGCTTTTTTTTCTATTTTAGGCTTGTATGATGATCATAACTTTCTTGCCATATACAGTGAGTAACTTTCTAAAATCTATCATATGCTTAAATTAAAGTGTTTGTTTATTTCTTTGGAAAGACTTTACCAAAGTATTCAGAAACCCAGGAGAGTGTTGTTGCAGTATAAACCCTGAATCCATTATCATAGTTAAGGGTTTCTCCTCTAAAATTATTGAAGCTATTTTATAACCTTCAAATATTGCATGTTTTAGACTTGGCAGAAAATGAGTGTTCTAGAACAAAAATTACGGTCATGGAAAGTCATAGTATCATAGAATCATAGAATAGTTTGAGTTGAGAGGGGCCATTAAAGGTCATACAGTCCAACCCCTGCAAAGATCAGGAACATCTTCAACTAGGTGAGGTTGCTCAAAGCTCCATCCAACCTCACCTTGTGTGTCTCTAGGGACTGGGCAACCTGTGCCATTGTTTCACCACCCTCATGGTAAAAAAATTGCCTTGATTTCTTTTAGAAAAGCAACTGTATTGAAAAAGGTCCAAGCTACCTGCTGAGAATTTTGGTGAGATACAGAAAACTGTGTTCAAACTCCTCCTTATATGGCAGGACATTTTCTTTCTGTAATTTAGATCAAGCTTCTGGTATCACTTCTGCTGTGTCCCACAAGGTTGATTCTGGCAGCTGATGGTTCATGTTTAAAATCTGCACAATTTTTGGTCAGATGACCTCAAAGGAACATGTGCAACTGAATAATATATTAACAGAACAAAACAGTTGCTTAAAATGCATCTTGACTGTTGTACATGTAAGGCAGGCACCTGTTTCTCTGTGGATATATATGTCTTACATTTAGTCTGCAAAAAATAAGGCTGTGGTCAGTAAAATGATCTTTTTCAGCAAGAGATCACACTTTTCCTTTTGTCTTGAAGCTAAAATAATTTTTGGAAAGCTGTCAATGTTACCTTAATACTCCACCCTGCTTTTCTTTTTTGTTTTTTTATCCTCCCCTAAACGGCTGCAGAAATTAATATGACAGGGAGCCATGGAGATAGACAAAATAAAATAAAAGATGCAAAAAGGTATCCTAATATCAAGAATTTTCACAGCTATGACATGTTGACCAAACCCAGTTAAACTTTACACTCAGGTACAAGCCAGTCTGTAATTATGGAGGCGGAGTGCCAGAGTGGTTAAGGTTTAGCACTATCCATGTCAGAGTAAAACCGTCTCTACAGATGCCTTTGGTTGGGATATTTGTGGCTAGAAATTGCATTTAATGGAATTATGGTGAAATGCGAATTGTTATTTAGATTTATGAGTCACAGTATTGAATGAAGAGTGCTTCCATTCGACTACTGTTATTCCTACATTTCTTCTTAATTAAATATTTGATCTTGTTGTATTTTTTTCCAGTTTTCCTTAATGGCCTCCTTTCCAGGGGTACCCTTTGGCATCTTCCTGTTCAGTGTCTGTGCTGTTGTCATTGGCCTTATACAGGTATTGGAGCTATCCATTTACATTTTCACTTTTAAATAGACTTTCTTTTGTAGAACTGAAATTAAGTTTCTTAGTGAAGGGCACAAATTGCTAAATGTGTTGTTTGTGTGGCATTCTTTTTCAAAGTTGTGCCCATTACGATAATACAGCGCCAGTACATAAGACAAAAGTTCACAGTCATGTGAAGCTCTTTTATGCTACTAAATCAGCTGATCTCAAAGTTCACAGAATTCCTTTCCCACTCTTTGTAAAAGTGCCTTGGGTAAAGAACAATTGACTTTTCCTACCGAGGTCTGTCTGAGCCGTGCAGCAGTGGGTGAGGGAACACAGGCTTTCAGCCTCAAGTCCAGCAGCACTCTTCCTCCTGGTGCAGTGCTTTGTCTCTTTCAGTTCCTTATTACAGGACTTCATTCCTCTTCATCAAGGATCAAAGGTCATGACAGGCTCTGCAGAGAAGACTAAAGTCTTGACATGCAATGTATTGTGAAATCTCAGAGTTTCTAGGACCATCTTTCGATATGGAAGTAAAGAATAAGTTTGGAAGTGTTTTGGAATTTGTTGATTTATAGTTCCATGTCTTATATTTGAAATGCTGCATATACTTATATGATTTCAGTAATGCTCTTTTCCTTGCAGGCTGTGATAGTAGCATATGGATTCTATCACCCACACTTACTGAATCAACAGATACAGGAGTCTGAAAATCAGACTTTCTATAAACGTCATATCTTAAAGATTATTCTAAGAGGACCAGTTTTATGCTTTTTAGCAGCCATCTTTTCTTTTTTCTTTATTCCTTTGGTAAGTTCTCCCAGTTAACTGAAAACTTTGATGCCGCAGTTTGTATTAGTTGTCTTTAGGACTGTGTATGAAAATAATGATGTCCATGTTAATTATGCAGACTTTCTCAGTTGCCAGGTCTGTGGTGTTGTAATCATGACTGCTATTTTGCATTGAATGTTTTTAATCACATGTATCAACCTGTAACTTGATCCATGAACTTGTATCATTTAAAAAGAATATTCTGCTACAATATTGGTTGCTATGCCTGCTTTTGTTGTTCAGTGGGTCTTCTAAACACTACCTTAGTACCTTACGCATAAAAAGTAGTTGAGATAATACGGAAGGTTAGGTGAAATTAACACCACATTGCACAAACTGAAGAGAAGTGAATGCAATTGCTGTGCTAACTCGGTGTAAGAGCAAATAGAGTAAGGAGATCAGTAGCCAACCTGCATCTCAAAACAAATAGTTTTGGCTAAGGCCTGCTTTACAAAGCCTTTTTCTCTTCCATCCTTATTTAATGTCAGTGAGTTGTTCCTCCTTATTAACAGCTTTAACTGTTTTTTGGAACCCCTACTCAGAACTGAAATCTAGTTTTTGAATGTATCTTGAGTTTCCATTCCTCTTGTTCTTTAGGAAAAGATGGATTTAACTGAATTTTGAGAAAGATTCCACAGGAATTAGCAGTATTTAAATAATCCCCAAGTTTGTGAGAAATCAGGTTGCGATGATGAAAGGAGCAGTTATGAGTCCAAAGGTGAAAAGGTCTACTTTTATCTGAAAATAAATTTTCTTCTTCTACTTCCTCACTCTGTTCACTGTAATTTGGTTGGTTGTTTTAATATTAACAACAGTGAAAATAGTCTCCAAGTTGCTTCTGTGCTTAGACCTTTGCAAAGCCTGTGAACCACTTAGCACCCACCAGTGTGTTTTTGTGACACTAATAGCAGAATCTTAGAATATCGTGAATTGGAAGGACCCATAAGGATCATTTGGGATAATTCTTCAGCTTCCAAAACAGTTATTCCTGTACTTTTTGTTAGCAGAATTATTTCCCTGTTTGTTTTAGCTGGCTGTATTACTGGTACTAAATTAGCTAGGAAAAAGCAGTACTTGGTTCCACATGCAGTGTTCAGGAGTTGCTTGTGCATTTCAGCTGTGCCTTTTTTCTTTTTGAAAGTCAAGATTATTTTTTTTTCAATGTTGCTAGATCTAAGATTGACAGTTACAATTTCTTATTAAAGTTGGAAGGTAATTTGTATTTTGATAACAATATTTAAGGTGTTCATCTTCTTCTCCAACAGTCTTACGTTCTTCTTGGACTCGTAATCGTTTTTCCACATCTCAGTCGATTAATTACGTTGTGTAAAACGAAACTTCTTGGTGAGTAACAAAATTCCTAGGCATGTGTTCAGATTAGGTTGTCAACATGTTATCCATACAGCCCAGAATGAAGTAATTTTAGTTCTGCTTTTATTTTCAGTCTTGGAACATAGTGATTTTTGGGTTTACTGATGTGCTTCTAAACAGTGTCTCCCTTGCTCCCTGGTTTCCCTTAACTGTGATGTGTTTTCTGTAAGGCACAACACATTTAAAGATCATTTCCCAGTGCAAAACCTTCCTGGTTTGTCCTGATAATGCAAGTGCATGCAGACATACATAGCTATATGAATGATGGCTGCAGGCCATCTATCCCTTTTCCCACCTCGAGAGGAAGCATGGAGGTGGAAGAACATAAGGAAGTGATGCCGTTACCTGTGTCGTTATCACTTTCTTCCCTGAAATGCTGAATAGTCACACATTTTCAAACCTGTAAGTGCTGCAGCAGTAAATCAAACTTTCTCACAATAGTTAACTGTTCAGGGTATTACATCTCATTAATCTTAACTGCTGTGGTCTAAAGAGGTGCTTTCACACATGTCTTATGTTAGCCTAAATCCATGCTTCCTTCCCTCATATGCTTTCTGCTCTCCTTGTGTCAGGACTAACAATTGCACAACCATAGCAACAACCTGAGCTGCTCTTAAATCCTGCTGAAGAAGGGGTTGCCATTGCCAAAGTAAAAGGAGAAAGGGATATCATGTAACCTACTTGGCTGAAAGGTGCACTGTCCCTCTGAGAGGGACTGAACAGATAATGTCTTTGGAACTGACACTCCTGAGCTGGGTCAGAAGAATAACACCTTTGTGCTTCCTCTGCTGCTGTTCGGATTACAAGAAGTCTGTCTGTTTACAGTGCAAATGAGAGCATGCCCTTGACTCCCCCATGTGGCAGCAGTAATAGGAAGGCAGAAATGCTCTGAAAGGATGAAGCCAGAGAATTCTCAGAGCCTGAGAATAAACACATAAAAATATTGTATGTGCTTATTGCGATGGCACTGTGATTTGCGGTCAGGTCAGGTGTACCTCTCACCCTGTCAGATGGCTGAATTACTGCTTTACTGAATTTCTTGTCATTACAACTGTTTTGCATTCCTGTGGAACCTTAACTGTTTTCTTTGTCCAGTCTATACACCTGAAGCAGTGTATTTTGGCTAGCTAGGCAGTTCTGAGTTCAGTCTTTAGAGATATATTTGACATTTCCTATAAAAGCTACACCTTTTGACAAAAGGCTTGTATTATTTTAAATCAGGTCATCTGATACCATCCTAGTTTAGCCCCCACACTCAAAGACAGGTTTTTTTCTGCAGTGTAGTATAAGTTATCTGAGCTGTTATAGAGGCCCTACAGCTGTTAGGGCTTTCTGAGGCACAGCATCTGATTTGTTGTGTTCAATTACAGCTTTGAGTAATTATTCACTTCGTGGAAATGGTTTGCCATACAGTTAAAAGGACAGGGCTTTTTTTTTTTCGGTCTTGTAGCACTTTTCTGGAAAGAAACATAAACTTCAGGGAGAGGCACATATGCCAAAAAAAGTGGAGTGACTGACTTGTGGATGACAGGCATCCTTTTTTTCTAAAGAAAAAATTTGGCAGATGGGGAGAAAAGGAGGTCACAGTAGGTTGTTGAACTACCTTATTTTATACTTGTTTTCATTATTATGCCTCTGGATTTGTTTCCAGGTCAGAGAAGTGAAGAGGAGGAACATCATAGCTTAGAAACCTTTACTTTTTACCTCAGTGAGCCTCTGAGTAAGGAACGGGTAGAAGCATTCAGTGATGGAGTCTATGCCATTGTAGCAACCCTGCTCATTTTGGATATATGGTAAGGCTTTGTGCTGCTTCTTACACTTTGTCTTGTTAAATATATTAACTTTTGTTTGTATGTAATATTTGAGGAAATAAAATTGATCAAACATTGTCTTTAACTTCTAAAATCTGCAGTGGTTACTTTAAAGTATGATCTTCTGAAAAGACACAGAGCACAAACCAAAAATACTTGTAACACCCACGTCACAGCAGTAATGATCATCACTGTGTTTAATACGTGTTGGGATGTAGAGTCTTGAAGAACAAAGCTTCCTTTTTTGCTTAGTTATGTTTTCAGATGAAAGGCTTTTATCAATAATAGCTGTTTAGTCACTGTGACAACTTTATTAAACCAAAGGAATGCCAGCTTACATTCAGATTTCCTTTTATATATAATTTCTTTGCAGAGCTGTTACTTGAAACTGTTTCTAAGTTATAAATTACAGAAGTACAGAGTGTATGCCTGTTAACTACTTGCTCAAAGTAAAGCAGCATCGTTCAGTGTTGCTCCAGTTGTGTTTTTATAACAGTAATATGCATAGTAAAGTAATTTTTCTCTCCACAGTGAAGACAATGTTCCTGATCCCAGAGAAGTTGAGGAGAAGTTCCATGGCAGTCTTCTTGAAGCATTAAGTGAATATGGGCCAAACTACCTTGCTTACTTTGGCTCATTTGTTACAATTGGTCTCCTGTGGTTTGTCCATCACTCTCTTTTCCTTTACGTAACAAAAGCTACCCGATTAATGGGACTGCTTAACATACTTTCATTGGCTTTCATTGGTGGGCTTCCCCTAGCTTACCAGCTGACCAGTGAATTTGCAGAAAAGTCTCATAATGAAATAGAAGCCATCCAGGTCAGCTGCGTTATCACTTTCTTTGCCAGCATATTTCAGTTTGCAATATGGACTACAGCCCTTCTCAATGAAGAGGAAACTTTGCATGCCTTTGCAAGATACGGTGGCAAGGAGCATGCCTTCATGTTTGCCAAGCTGGCTCTCTACCCTTGCATAAGCCTTGGGGCCTTCTTTCTAACTTGCTTGTTAAGTGAATTTAGCACAGCAATTTTCCATCTTATGCAGATCGTAATCCCATTTGCTTTTCTTGCGTTGCGCATCTTTGTTAGAATTTCTTTAACTGCCATAAAGTCTGTGATGTCTCTCTCCAGACGGAAGGTTGTGTTGTTAGAAGAAGAGGAGGCATGTTTGTCTCCAAATGAAACGCTGTCCTAAATTTACACACAGTGCATGTGAAGCTACGAGATCAACTTCATTTCCTCTGGCTCGCATTATATTCATGTGTGGATTATATTGATGTAAACCAAAGCCTGTATTGACCATAACTGGGGCATATTTATGTTTTAGCTGGTCATGCTCGAGACCCTTTCTCCAAAATCTGCTATTGAAAATATTGGATAAACAGGGGATACAAAGAAAAGCATGTTCCCCTTCTTTTAGGGTTGCCCTATAGGAAAAAATGCTGCTTGACATGTAACTGCAGCTGTGGTTGCTTAAGAAGTGCACAGATGCCCAGCAAAATGGCAGCCAAACAGGCATCGAAGCTGGTTGTGCTTCTATGTAAGAGAATGTGAGGCATGGAAGACATAGAGACCTCTGGATTTCTGGATGGGACATCATAGTAGAACATACGTGCATACAAGTTGCTGGTTTCCTTTTTTTTTTTTTTTAATTTTTTTTCCATGCATTACACTGTCTGTTCTACATAGTTACAAAATGGGGATAGCAGTTGGAAATCTACCAGTGTTTGAGTGGTTCTGTGTGTGAGTTTAGATGGGAGTTGCAATTGTGATAGCAGTCTTCCAAACTACCTGAACACAAGTTCTTTTAGCTTATCAGTTCTTTTTAAAAAAGGATACATGTAACAAATTAGGATTCACATGGCTTTGCATACAGGTTTCAACTAGCTTTGATATTTTCTGAGGGAAGGAGCTCTTTGACTATAGGTAAGGTTTTTTCTGTTCTGCAGCAGCTGCTCATCCGAAATGTTTGAGTTTCTCAGGCTTTTTGTGTCTGTTTTGTGTCTGTCAGTGGAACATCCTTCTGTTAGTCGGCAGGCATGGTGTCATATTCAGGGAGAGTATGAGACTACCATGTGTGAGAGTCCCACATCAGGTAAGGGAGTTGAGATTTCTCCTGAGTTGTGGATAACAAAGGGATCCCACAGATTTGTGAGTCTCAGAAAGACAGCAGAAGAAACCAAGCCCATAGAAGTTCCTGTCCATGATACATTCTTTTTTTTTTTTTTTTTTTACACTTACATGCAGCTGGATAAGTTTTGTGCTTATCAAGTCATTGAACCTCTGGCTGCCCTAGAAGCCATTACATTTGCTTTCAGCAGAGCGATTATCTTGTATCTTGAATTGTCTTAGTGCCTGATAACTTAATGCCATAATTAAAGGCATTTGGGGTATTTTTTTCTTCATCATAAAAAAAAATACTGTGGCAAAATATGCCTGAAGAAATTATAGGTGAAAATAAATTCAAGTATCTCGTTTCAGTTGAGATCAGTCTTGAAAGCACTTGTGCTTTTGTTTTGAAGCACCTTGATACTGATACATAATTGTGACTATTACATACTTCTTGTGAAGAGTATGTTCAGCTATTCAAGGGGATTTATACCTAGTTGTGGTTAAATGACTTGCATTGTGTTGTGTATAATGTTTTTTCTGATACTTAATGAAAGCACTTTTGGTTCTGTATGGTTTTGTTTCTAATGTGCCGCGGGCACATAGTAAGTAGTGAATATCTGTATTTGTAATAAATTGCAATCAGTGAAAAAGCAAAACTTTTAGTCATTTATTTCTTCTCTGTAGGTGAACCTTAAGTTCGATGTCTATAATTAAAATTATGTTTTATGGGTTTTTTCCTTCAAGATCATCAAGGTCCCTTCCAACCTCAGCAGTTTTGTTATTTTTTCATAAAACACCAAAATGCTTTTAATGTGATGTTGAGAAATGTTGATTCTACTTGTGTTGGTACCTGAAGAAAATGAAACCCAAAACCTGAATCTGACCAAGGAGTTTCATTTCAATGTTTACAAGGATACTTTGTATAAAGCAATTCATAAGTACTACAAGGCATTGTATTGGCTCAATAATGCATTTTTCCTTTTTGTTTTTTTGTTTTAGTTTGGGGTTTTTTGCATTTTTTTTGTTTACCCTACTTATAAATAAGAAATTTGTTCTCAGAACCAAACCCTGATGAGAAACAATACAAGACTTTTTATAAACAGAGCTCATTCAGTATAATTTTAAAGTTACTGAGAAACAAACTGCGTTAATTTGAATTGTGTCATCCTCAAGTAGAAGGATTATTCCCAAATGTAACTGTAACTAGCGTTCTTCATAGAATTACTAATGAGCAGAGGATTTTTTATCTGTGAAAATTAAAGTGAAATACAATTATTACAATCCCAGAATCACGGAATGGATATCATTGGAAGGGGCCTCTGAAGACCATCTAGTCTAACCCTCCAGNTTTCCTGCATTTCAGTCTGTGCCCATTTATCATTGATAAACATCGATGCGAACCCCTCGATCCTTCTCACAAGCTGCCCACTCGCAGCTCCCTCAGCCCGTCCTTGTGGCAGGGCCGCTGACGCCGCCGGAGCTCTTTCCGTGACGGNTCTGTGTCCAGTCAGACTGAGCACCTGCACAGACACCATAACCATTCAAGGGCTTATAGCATGATGGGATCAAGTTTGGAAGAGACCTTTAAGATCATGCAGTCCAACCATGCACCCAGCACTGCCTCTGCAGTCCCTACACCACTAACCCTCATGCACTAGATCCACATGCGTCCTGAACACCTCCAGGGATGGGGATTCCACCACCTCCCTGGCCAACCTGTGCCAATTACCTGACCACCCTGACTGTGAAAAAATTCTTCAGTACCTATTTTCAAAGGGCTTAACCCGTTTTATTGTCCAATTACCCTTGGGGGAAGNGCTGGCCGTGCATGTGGGCTGAGCGAAGGGCGCGTCCTTGTCTCTGCCTCCCGCAGTTCACCCGGTACTCGGCGCTGCTCGTGGGGATGATCTACGGCAAGAAGCGATACGGTGAGTGTGGCGTCCCGGGCGGCCGCTCCCCCGCGCCCGCCCCGCAAGGGCACCTTGAAATGGCCCGGCCGCCATTTCCCTCCCCCGGCCCGGCCGCGGCCCTGCCGGGACGGCTCTGCTGGTGGGAAGCCACAGATCCGTGTGAAATATGCCTTTGTGCCAGCAAAACTGGCTTTTCCTCCTTTTTGAGGGAGGCTGCGGGCGCGGAGCTTTTCTCCGGGGGCTCGTGAAGTTGGTGTTTTAAAGAGATTGTGTTGATGGCAGACTACCTGAAGCCGATTGCTGAAGAAGAGAGAAGAATAGAGGCGGAGGAGAAAAAGAAACGTGAAGAACTGGAGCGGATTGCAAAAGAGATTGCAGAAGGTAGTTCCTCGGTTTAGTTTATTCATCCCACGCTGCCTTGCAGGTGTTTGGCTGAAGGGCTGCTGTTCCACCGCGGTGCTCGTAGGAGGAACTGAGGCCTGCGGCTGTTCCCCAGAGGCAGTGGTTAGGGCCGTGTGGGGAGTAAGGAGTGCTGCTGTTTAGTGATGCTTGCGTTTTGAAAAGTTCACCAGAGCAAGAGTTAACGTTTTTGTGAGAGTCAGGACTCGTTAAGTGCCTGAATTTCCACGAGAAAACAAACTACTAAGAGCTGCTGGTTATTCTATGAGGAATAAATTAATCCGTATGTTAGCTCTTGTGGGATATCCCTTATTCATCTGGATATATGAGTCCTTTTCTCCATGCAGTATCAAAACCTCAAACATATGACTAAACTATAAGCCATAGGTAACTGCATGCACTTGCAACTTGAGACTTTTAAGTGGTGTCACAGGTGTATTTTTAGAGGTCAGCTTGATTTTTTTGTATCTCTCACGTGAAGAGGGTGCGTTGGAGGGCATTACTTGCGATTAATACTTCTGCTTTTGTTCTCATTCCTTTCCATCTGTAGTATTCTTGCTGCAGCATTGTTTCCCTTGTCCTTAGGATTATTTCTTGTGTCCTCTTGTACGGTTCTAACAGAGGATTCCTTCTCCACTGTTGCACAGAGGAATGTGCTCTCTGGCTTTGTTTCACCTAGGGTTTTTAGGTGGATTTGAAACTAAGAAGAATTTTAAGAAAATGGATTAGTAACTCATGTTGTTCTTGGTGCAGATACACATTCAGTAACTTTTTCCATGGGAAAGAGTGACATTTGCATCGTCCTAAACAAGACTAGTCTTGAACAAAACACTAAAATTAAATTACAAAACACTAAAATTAAATTAACTATACATACAGAAAATCAAATATGATTTGTATCACTCACTAGAGATAAAGCTATTTTGCCACCATAAATACATTGTCTCCATTGGTCATGGATCTTTTAGATGTTCTCTATTTAGATGAAACTTCTTCTCTTTTTTGAGGTAGAGGCTGTGCCAGTGCACTTAGAAAGGAAATTTTCTGTATTATTTCTTTAGAATGTTTAATCTGTTTAAAAGTGGCACAAAGGTGACAGTTCTGTTTTTCCCAACAATGGTTTTGGTGTCTTTTTTCAGAAAAACAATTCTTAAACTCATTATGTGCAGAGCAGTTGCTGAAGATTGTTCCTCAAAGATGGACATACCTGTAGTGGTAGCTTTTTCTGGGGTTATTTGACTTGTCAGTTCAGAAAACTGTCTTTTTACTATGGAGTAAACTTAAAAGTTTGCCTTTAACCCAAAGCTATGAATTACAATTTTGTTGAATAAACAAAAGTGGGAATCATAAATACTAGCTAGAAAGAAGTTACATAAAGATAGTCTTTGATTCCACTAGTGCTTTTCATGTTTTAGTTCTGCATGGGTCCTAACTGTGTTTGTGTTTTCTTCCCTTTTAGCAAGTGAAGATTCCATACTGAAATAAACAACAGATTTCATCTGAATTTTGCACATGGAAATACATGGCTAGACTCTGAACTGTCCAGAGGTCTCTGAACTCCATGTGATATTCCATCAATAAAGTATTTACAGCCCTTCAGTTGGTGTTTTTTGGGTGAATTGCATGGAACAGCACCAGAAATACTTACAGAATGTGACAGGAAGCGTCTGTCGCAATCTAGCTCTTGTTGCAACTGATTCTATTCCCCCAGCTACAGTACTGTAGCCAGTCACTACACCCATTTCCCAGGTAATGATTGTGATCAGAAAATACATACAATTTTTTTATATATGGGTAGGTGGGGGAGACTGGTGAGGCATTGACTGTCCGAATCTGTTACTTAAATGACTTGACTGGGGAGTTTCGTAGAATCAGAATGTTGAGGGTTGGAAGGGACCTTCGGGATCATCTAGTCTCAACATCCGCCTGCCATGGGCGGAGACACCTCCCACTAGATCAGGTTGCTCAAGAGCTTGTCCAACCTGGCTTTGATCAGTTCCAGGGCTGGGATATCCACAGCTCCCTGGGCAACCTGTTCCAGTGTCTCACCACCCTCACAGGAAAGAATTTCTTCCCAATATTTAACGTAAATTTCCCTTCTTTTAGTCTGTACCCATCACTCCTTGTTCTATCACTACAGTTTCTGACAAGGAATCTCTCTCCAGCTTCCCTGTGGGACCCTTCAGATACTGGGAGGTTGCAATGAGGTGTCCACACGGCCAGGATGAACAGTCCCAACTTCCTCAGTCTGTCTTCCCCTGGGGAGGTGCTCCAGTCCTCCTGCCAACGTTGTGGCCTCCTCTGGACTCACTCCAACAGTTCCATGTCTTTCTTTGCTGGGGCCACCAGAACTGTTCTCAGCACTCCAGGTGGGATCTCACCAGAGCAGAGGGGCAGAATCCTCTCCCTGGCCCTGCTGCTCACGCTGCTTTGGATGCAGCCCAGGATCCCATTGCCTTTCTGGTCTCGGAGTGCACATGGCTGGGTCATGCTGAGATTTTCATCCACCAGCACCCCCAAGTCCTTCTCCTCAGGGCTGCTGTCAGTCACTTCTCCACCCAGCCTGTAGCTCTGTCTGGGGTTGCCACAACCAGGTGCAGGACCTTGCACTTGGCCTTGCTGAACTTCATGGGGTTTGCACAGCCCCACCTCTCCAGCCTGTCCAGGTCCCTCTGGATGGCATTGCTTCCTGCTGGCATGTTGACTGCCCCACACAGCTTGGTGTGGGTGGCAAACCTGCTGAGGGTGCCCCTGGTCCCACTGTCCGTGTCACTGACAAAGGTGTTGAACAGTGATGGTCCCAGTGCTGACCCCTGAGGGACACCACTGGACCACTGGTCTGCATGGACAATGAGCTGTTGATCACAGTTCTGCCTTTCTGACATCTTTTTTTCAGCTTTGCTGTCACAATGGACTACTGCTCAATTCTTGCATGTGGCAGGGCAGTCAGATTTGATTCTGGCTTGTCAAGCTGTGCTGTGATCTGAGGAATTGGTGCTGACCCACTAGTCAGATGTTCTAAACACTACAGATGGACAGATGTTGTTCCTCAAACTAAGTTACAGCCAAATTGCAGTATGTCTCTTTTACAAAGAGTGACCAGCTATGCATCCTGATTTTCCTGGAGAGGTCTGCCACACTTTCCATACTGTCCTCAAAAACTGGGTCCAGGCAAGAAAGCTGTCTTTGTAATACTCCTAGGTTGGGAAGAATTCCTACTTGGAGTGGGAAAGGTGCCATGTATCTCTTTACAGACACCCCACAGGGACCAAATTAGTTCTCTGCCACCCCATTCTGGCCAGGCAATAGATGATTATCAGGTTCAAGTCAAAAAAAGGCCAAGAAAAGGAAGGAAGGAAAAATGTCTTTCCTCTCAAAGGGTATGGTGTTTATGTTTGTTCAATATTCTGGAAAACACTGCATCCACCTTTTCTTCTACATTTATGTGACTCCTGTGGGCTCTGCTGCTTCTTGAGAGGGAGTTGAAAGGTTTTGTATTGAATGTACTGAATGTTTTTTCTAATCCTATAGTTTGTGGAAGGAGTAGAGGAAGAGGTGCAGAGAAAAAAGGTCTTCCTCTTGGAAGTTTTGTGATAGATGATGGAAGCCATACTCAGCCCAGACAACAATAAAATCTTGGATCTAGTACTCTCTGGGCTTTCATGGAGATTTTCTTATACAGCATGTGGATATTCTGATAGGACAAAGCCCCTTTACTGAGCAACCCATCTGCCTGAAGGGTGGAGCTGGAATCCATACCCACCCTGTCGTGTTCAATACCATATTTTTGTTTGAAGAACTGAGTGAAGGTTGAGTTGTTCCTGTGCTGCCTTCCTGGGAGGAGAGGAGCACTTCCCAGCCTCAGCCGGATTCAGACTGTGGCCAGCTGGGAAAAGACAGTGAGCATTTTGCTCAAATTTGTAAGAGGTGGCTGAGGACCACATTCTCCTTTTCCCTGGAAGTTATTCCCTCCCTCTCTGCTAGAACTGCCATCCTCACAGCTCTGCAAGCAGCAGAGGCCTTGTATGTGCTCCCACATGTCTGACTGTGTCAGGTCAGGCATCTCCACTCACAACCCAGCAGCAGTCTAGGCTCCAGCAGAAGGAATGGCTGAAGGGCATATACATGCTCTTTTTCAGTAGCAAAGAGGTCCTGTCTTGTGTCAGCTTGTCCTACCCCTTCCATCATGGACAGCAGATGGTGGCCAAGATGTAGGATTTAAAGTCCCTTGACAGTTTCTCACTCAAGCAAGCCTCTTCTTCTGCAGGGAGAGAAAATTTACACTCCACCCCTGAGCATCTCTCTGAGAAACCTCTCCTCCTAGTCTCAAAGGGATATTTATTTTCCTACCCCCCAACAACCACCTTCATAACCAAGAATGGAGGTCTGTATGCATTACCTGCTTCAGTGAGGCATTTATAAAACGGGTCCCCTCTTGTCTCCTACCAGACTTGGGAGCTGCATCAAGCCAGAGGTAAAAACACTTAACTGGAGTGTAGGCAAATGTGTCATAAGCAGTTTTAAATTATCTACAGCCCTCAACAGACTTTTCCCAAAATTGAGATACATCTTTGTTCAGGGTTGGTGTTATGACCTGCCTTTGAGGCAGGCTAACTGAGGTTCTTCTTAATAGATCCCTTGTGTGGATTAGAGAGAAACAACACTGAATGACTGGTATGTATACATGAGGCAGGTTTATTTTAAAACAATTTGGTTGCCGTGGAAAGGAGGTATGTAGCTGGTTTGGTTCTTTTCTATTAAAAAAAAGTAAAAATATCCCAAGGAAAATACATTAGGAAAAGAAAGAAACAGAAGGAAAAGACAAGAGTAGACAGTGCAGAGGAAAGATCCAGTGGCAAGGCTTGATTGTTTCAGTTTTGGTGTCTATGGTCATTACTCTGATGGCCACAGTCTTGATCCGTTGTGGGTAGAAGCCCACGCAACAAAAAGTTTGATGGGTTATTATATGTTCAAGCCTACATGGGAACAGCCTGATACCACTGATACTCTCCTGAAACCTGGAGAGAGGTTTTACACTGCCTGATGCAACACTGTGGAAATGAGTCAGGGTGGTTCTTCAGGGGTCTTTGATGGCTTATGTTGCCTTCTAATGGCACAACTGTTGTTTGGCCCTGCCTCTTGTGGCTGCATAGTTTTGCCAGTTGCCTTACCAAAAAACAGGAATACCCTCAGGCCTACGTGTGAACACCCCCATACCTCTGCTGGAGGGGGAGTTTTATGTTGTTACATGCAGTTGTGCCTCACCAGAAGGAAGGAGACTGGCATGATAAAAAGCATTACCCTATCTCTGCAGGATCAGCTTCTTTACTGCCTTTATCACTATCTGATGTGAAAACACTTCATTTAAGACATCAATTCCAGGTTATCATGGAAACTGGCTCAACCAGCCCACCTGAGCAAAGTTTCGTCCATCAAATCTGGTAAAACAGTGGATAAATCTGTCTCTTGGCCTTTTCTTTCCAGATATATTTCTGTCTAATATATCCAGGCAGTCAGCTCCCAGCTGCAAAGGGAAACCACTGCAGAAGGAACTATGTCAAATTTCACCTGCATCATTTCACCTCCAATACTCACTGCTCCAATGGAAAAAGTCCATGCTTGAGAAACAGCCTCCTGCACTGGCACTCCACTCTGAGTGTCCATGGACACCCCTCTGCATGCATTCGCTCATGGCACGCTTTGGAAATGCCAGGCAGCATGTCCACCCTGAGGCTGTGAGGACAAGTTGTGCTCCCAAGTGCACGTGGGCAGACAGGGCACAGCCACTCAGAGCTGCCACTCTGTGGCACTCACAGCCACAGAGCTCACAGGGTGTGCTGGGCAGGCACCCCATGCCCCTTGTGTGAGCAGCCCTGCTGGAGCACCCTGCAGTGCTCTGAGTGCTTCACATTGGGCACAGGGAGCAGGAAGGTTAGACTCCAGGTTTTATTTCCCAGAAAACATTTGAAAACATAAGGAGCTTTTCTCAGCATTTAAGTGTACAGTGTCTTGCAGTGATCTTCAAAAGCCCACTGCTTACCACTCCACCATACAATAACTTTGTGGCATTTTTTCCACTTAAAGAACAAAACTTGACTTCCTCTGCTGTGTGATAAAAGCTTCTCACATGGTCCTGTGTTCCTGTGAGACCCCACCTGGAGTACTGTGAGCAGTTCCTGTGCCCCCAACATAAAATAAGGACATGGAAGTGTTGCAGCAAGTCCAGAAGAGGCCAAGACCTTGATAAGGGAACTCAAGCACCTCCTCTAGACAGGCTGAGAGAGCTGGGGCTGTTCAGACTGGAGAAGAGAAGGCCACTGGAGACCTCCTTGCAACCTGGCAGTATCTGAAGGGTCCCACAGGGAAGCTGGAGAGGGACTCTTCATCAGGACCTGTAGTGATGGGGCAAGGAGTAATGGGTACAAACTGAAACAACAGAAATTTACGTTAAATATTGGGAAGAAATTCTTTCCTGTGAGGGTGGTGAGACCCTGGAACAGGTTGCCCAGGGAGTTGTGGATATCCCAGCCCTGGCAATGTTCCTGGCCAGGTTGGGTTAGGCCTCAAGCAACCTGGTCTAATGTGAGGCATCCCTGCCCATGGCAGTGAGGTTGGGACTAGATGACCTTGAAGATCCCTTCCAACCCTTAACATGCTAAGATTCTTATTACGACTGAGACATACAGCGTGGAGTCACTACCTGTGGCATGTTAACTTTCATGCAAGTGGACAACTTTCTGTATTTTCCTGAAAGACAAATTGCCTCTCACATAATTGCTGCATAGTGATTGAAGATTACATCTCGCTTACTATACCGAGACCGATAAATGATCACCAGGTACCACCATAGCTCTAGTTTTCCTTTTAATTGCAGTATTTTTGTAATGCACAACAATGTACTGAAGGGTGAATTCATGAAGGTAACAGGAGTAATAAAAGAAGAAGAAAATCCCCAGCAAAACAAATCTCCAGTTTTTAGAAAGAAAGAAAGAAAAAAAAGAAAGAAAGAAAGAAAGAAAGAAAGAAAGAAAGAAAGAAAGAAAGAAAGAAAGAAGGGGTGGAGGGGGAGAGCAGGAGCAGAGAAGGGTACTACTACTACAACAAGAGTGTAATTGAATGTTCTAATATATTTGCATGAATAAACATGAAAAATAACTTTCATCTGAAATAAAAGAGTCACAAGTCTGGAGAATAATCTCAAAACCAGACATCTCAGAACAGGAGGAGGAAAGGAAGGACAGCTGGTTCTGATCAATTGTGTTAAATAACTGGTATTATGAGGCAAAACAGAACAAGTTTTCGAGATGCCACAACTCAGGTTGCTTGATTAATTGTATGAGGAACTGTAATGGGTAACGATAACACCATCTTCTTAAAATGACCGGTGAAAGAACAAAGCTTCCATTAGCACACAGAGTGGATCCTGCTCCTGAAGAAGGCAGCTACTGTGTGTTGCCTGAGTGGCTTCATTCTTTGGGATAGCGACCCATCCAGATTCTTTAAGTGAATGAAGAACTATTATTTGTCTGATTTTTTCTTGAATTTACATGGAATAGTAACATTTTGGAGCAGTTCAAAGGTTTACTATGGTCAGTTTTCACACTTTATCTTTAGATTTCTTTCTGATATCCTGACAGCTATAGACTTAGATATGAGAAATTTATCTCTCCTTCAGTTTTCCTACTGTGCAGGCTACGGTTGCATTCGTTGTCAGTCTCATGGGGCCGTATGGAGCAGGACTATCCCCATCAGCTTTGGGGTAGGAAGTGTTTCTGTGCAGGAAAAATGCTCTTCCATAATCTTGCAACCTGATTTATTGTGCCAAATATTGATCTGACTTGCCGTATGCCATCTGACAGCAGGTGCATTAAATGGAGAACGGGAGATGGGACAGAAATGGCTCCTTACCATCAGGAAGAGATGCAATTAAGACAAACAAGTTCTAGCCCTTCCCTGGTTGGTCACAAGCCTAATAAATTATCAGAGCAGATCAATCAGGAACGTATTTGTATGACATGATTTTTTTTTTTTAAAGTGTGGGCATTCTCATTTTGGGTGGCATATATTGCAGTTATAATAGGTCTAAAGTATGCTGCAGGTTCTGGAAGCTGGAGCTGTTCCTCCGTTACAGGTTATTTCACCTACCATATAAAAAGAAACACAGAATTAGAGGCACAGTTATAAATCTCCTTCTCAGTCATTGCAGGAGATTTTTGTGTAGGTCATACCTACAGCACCCTACCTAGAGCTGTCTGATGTGCAAATTGTACATGGAAAGAGTATTGGAAAGAATATTGTGGAGTTAGTGGAATTCTTCCTCTCTTGAATATCAATTACTTATTCAGGAAATAATTCTTCAGAAATTTTCTAAATCATAGTTAAAACACTAACTTTTGATATTTTAAGTTAACTACCATGAATTAAACCGAAATAAAACATCTAGACAGCTCTAATAATATCTAAACTGTGCTGTTTGAGCAATGTCCACACCATGGGCTGTTGGAATTTTGGTCCAGTTTGGAACAAAGGGAGAGTTCAAATACAATCTCTGTGGAGTGAAGGCACTCAGTCACAGCAGATATTTGATCAGACATTTGGGAGAGGCCAGGAGAACCTTCTGCTTCTGCCTTTCTGAGAGTCAAACAAATCCTCAGGCTATCAGGCAAGCTTTCACCCAAAGCCCACTAGAGCTGATGGATTTCAGTACGACACAGGCTGGGATAACAGAAAAAGAAAACCACGTTCAACCAAAATAAATTGCTACTTAGTGCTGCCAGAACTACTTGCTTCTAGGTAGTTCCTAATCCGGGCTAGAAATGGGATGAACCATTTTTTCTTAAGTGTTCTCCTAGGACCATGTTAATTTTTCTTAGCTTCTGCTTCAAGACTCGTGGGACAGCAGATCAGCCACATCCCCTGTGTACAAAGGGATGTCTCCCTGATGTTTTCCAGGGACAGCAAATGATATCCTGCTGACCCCAGCAGCACGGAAATTCATGGTGAATATATTCTTGCTAGTTTCTCAGATACCAGTGTTTGGGAATTTAAGCTGGAGGCCTTTTTGACAACCTGTCATGGTGTCTGGTTTGAAGGCAAGGTGCCTTCAGCCTCGCCAGTAGAGCCAAATTTATTAAACTTGTTCTGGGCATCTGCTGTGTCAGCAAAGCTTGGTGTAGATCTGTGAGAGTATTCATAAGCATGTTTTTGAGTTAGGAATGAAAAGCTATTTACTTTTTCTGACCTCTCTTTGCAGCCATTCTCTCTTCCTCCTTTTTCTTCTCTTCCTCCAGAGCTTTAATTTTTGCATCATACTCATCAGCACGGGTCTTCCACTCGTTTCTGTTGTTCAGCAGCCCATCAAGCATAGGCTGAATTTCCTCATGGAAACGGGAAAACTCCTAATGAAAACACACCTCTCAGTACAATGCAGTGCAGAGGGAGTGCTTGTCCATCGTACCCCAGGATAGACCCTGACACCTCGCATCCAGAGTTGATGCTTTGCAGAAAGCAAGAATGGCAGAAAGAGGCACTGTGTTGCAAGGCCCCAGAAAAGGGCAGATGTTCCCTCAGTGACCTGTCCCTCTCCCCAGGAGCGGTGTTGCTGCACCAGGACTCAGTCACCTGGGATTTGAATCCCTGTTGATAAGGATGGGGTGTGTTAGGGTGCACTTACCTTATAGACAAATGTGCACACAAAGTCAATGAAACCCACTTGAAGCTTTGGAAGCTCAGCAGCTTTCCTTCGGTCCATCATGGGCTGTGGGAGGACACAAATTCACCATGATTCATGAGACCACTTAATCGGAAAACACACCTCTGTTTTCTTCCCAAAACTGCCTTTTTGTGTCAGCCTGGCAGTTCTGTCATGCTATCCTAAAGACTGCCCATCCCAGCCCTCTTCCTCAGCTGCAGAGGAGTCAAGTTTCATTTCCATTGCCGTTTCAGCAGAAATTTGAGACAGCATTTCAAGTGTCTATGGATGGGGAGGAGAACAAGTTTTTCCCTTGTGCCTCTCAAACAGATACCAGAAGAAGTTCATATTATAAAGTGTTGAAGAGGTTTTAAATTCTCTAAAGCCTGACTGAACAAAAAATTACATTCTTACATACATATAGGTAGAGGGCGTGCAGGAAAGTCTACTTAAAAAAACCCCAAACCACACAGGTGGAGGCCTGTCAATGGAATGACTCCTTGTTCTTTCAATGTCAAATTTATCTAAATAAAAAAAAATGTTAGGAATGCCCTTCCATTTTTCAATAATTCCCTGACTTTTTGAAGTCTGTGTTTGTGGGTTTTTTCTTTATTAGAAACTCTTTGTTCTTCTGTGACTTATCTATTTAGTTTTTCACTTTTTCTGTAAGGGACCTGCCAAAATCTCCAGGGGGTCAGTCACTCTTTGATGGTTCACAGCCACTGAACCCATCTAACTGTATGGACAGCTGGACAAGAAGCACTGGGCACAGTCAGAGATGCTCTTCACTGTCCCCAAACACATTTTACGAATGGATTTTGGCAAGCATGGTGATTCCAGGCAGACACAGAGCACTCAGAGCAGCACAGCTCGTAGTAAGTGTGTAGCTCAGAGCAGCTCTGCTTGCTGCCTGAGCTGCCTGGCTCTTCCACAGTACTTACAATGGGCTGTTGCTGAAGGACGCTTATTTCTAAATCTCCTTGCTCCCAGAACTCAGCTGCTACCAGTAGAGCTACCTACATTGACAGGGAGGGAAAAAGAAAAGTGAGCACCAACTTCAGCCTCGAAACTTGATGCACTTCACGTCTCCATTCTGAAGCAAATCTCACTTCTAATCCTTCTGTTTCTTCTAGTCCAGCCATAGCCCCACTCTTTCTCCTGGGAAAGGCAGCTGTGGCAATAGGATTGCACCTGTCTAGTGACAGCTCAACAGCCCTATTGCATTGGATCTCATTAGTCCACTCCTCATCTATCAAGAAATATTTCCAATGTATTCCCCTCTAGGGTTTGCTTACTGGTCACCTTGTGGGTGTCTATTTTATTTTTTTTTCTGTTGTCTTTTCTTCATGCTGAACAGAAAGGTAAAATTTAAAATCCTTTAAATTTTATTGTTCATTATTTAGCAATTACTCAAGTACGTTCAGGAATGAACTCCTAAAGGAAATAAAGCAACTGAGCAAACTGCAGGTAGGTATTGCTGTAATAAAGCCAATGTATGCTATATCTAAAAAATCTCTTTTGGGTCATTTCTCTGACCCAAAAGTCTATATAATTGTGTTCTGGTTTTTGGGCTTTTTTTTGTAAACATGCATTTTGTGCGGTGTAGTACTGACTCCTTAGTGTATCTCAGAGAGAACAGAGCAACAAGCTGGAGAAAGCAATTCCTTTTTTAACTTTTCTTGAATTCTAGTTAACTCCATTTCTAAAGGGAAGTTCTGTGGCTTCCCAGGAGAAATCCTTGACTCGTAAATATGAAAGAATGTAAATAATATGAGATCTTTTGGGAAGGTGCTTTCCTTGACCAGTGAAAGAGTTTGTCTTTGTTGTTCATACTTTGAACTGACTGTGCTAGAGAGACACGAACACAATCACAAGACGACCCCTCCAGCTAACCTGGCTGGAGAGAGAAATCTTGATCTTTCTTCTTGATAATATATTAATAAATAAGCCTACTGTGAACATGAGTAGTTTTGTGGAAAGGCCCTGGAAATAGGGCCATATAATTTCTACAGTGTGGAACTCACAACTACAATCTGAAAGACTGGTTCATCCATCAAAAGCATAGCTATTCCTTTTTGTAATTTTGGTAAGAGACTTTGATTTAACTTCTAGGCAGCTTAGACATTGCATTACTTTGAAGTATAAGCTACACAAATCTAACAGGTTATCAGGCACCTGACCTTACTCTGGACTTCCCAAGGCTTTGTGATAGCTGACAAGTCACAGGCAGTCATCATCATGGCCCTAAAAACAGGAAAGAAATTAAATTATTCCCTATTTTTTCCAGGCTCAGGACCCTCACACCCCAGTACTGTATCAGGTATCCCCTGGCCCTTGGTGAATTGATAGATAAAGAAAGATGTGTTGCTGCAACAGCCTTTATTCTGACTGGAACACTCATCAAAGGTTGCTGTCTTGATTAAAATGGAATTATGATGAGGAACGTCTTGCTCCTGGCACTAAGAGGTTTGCTGCTTTAGTCATTGCTGGGCTGAACTGCATGACTTTGGAGTAACACCTTTGGGTCCCTCATGGGTGTGTAGCAGTGCAGTCTGAAGGGAGGTTGTAAGAGCTGTTCATCACCAGTGTAGGGCATCCTGCAAAGTGTCTGTCTGGTCTCAAGAGCAACATTGTGTAACTCAGATTCACTGCCTTTGGGAAGAACAGCCAATGGATTGGATGTCCCTGTTTGGGGCCTACAGGGTGACCTAGTAGGACTATATAACCAGAAGGGATCCTGCATCTCCTTAGTAGTATATGACCAACATGACACTTATTTGTATGAAGAATGACTTTAAGTGGTTTTTTTCCCTGGGTTTTTTCCCTGCTTCTTCAGAAGATCAAATCTTAGTGACCAGTAATGTATCACTTGCTGACTTTGCACTAAGTGCAGCACCAAGTGTGTGGTGGAGCTCTCACCAGGTGTCCACATCACTAACCTTTCCCCAGAGCCAGTTACTCACATGACAACCTCTTTCTTTGTTGTCTCCAGAGACAGATACTCAGTCCAAGCAGTCGCACTGT